>OX459036.1:3747832-4270427 GCA_949775005.1 Orthosia gothica | reverse complement strand
AATGCTAGCTCGTCTGCATACAGAAAGTGGGTCGTGTTAGGACTCACCGGTTGGTGGTTGGTGTATATGTTAAACAGCAATGGAGCCAGTTCACTGCCTTGGGGCAATCCATTCTTCTGGGCCCGCCACCTACTTTTATCATCGAGCAGGTTCACTTGAAATCGTCGGTTACTGAGCAGCTCTCTAAGAATTCGAACAAATTATGGATCCTCTGTTAGGTTGGTAACCTTCCATAAGAAGCGTCTAATGTTAATGGTGTCGTAGGCTACTGACAAATCCACAAATCCTGATTGCTCTGATATAAGTTTTGGGTGGATCTTTTTCTTAGCTAATATTGAGTCATCACTACACACACATTGCAATTCATATAATGTATTTTTTTTTGTTTGTTTTTGCCCTCCTTTTTGTTGTTTGTAAAAAAATATCTATAAATATAATAAAACTATAACTGATCACTGTTTGTTTGTCTGTGCGTTTGTGCGCGCTAATCTTAAAAACGGGTTAATCGATTTGGGTGCGGTTTTCATTGATGTTTTGTGGTAAACTCCACTTAAAATTTTGTTTGTTGAATTTCAATTATTTCATATATAAAAAAAATATATGTTTTAGTTTTAATTTATATTTATTATTCGTCCGATTTGCTTAGGTACATACAAAGAACCAGGAGAACAGCAAAGTGAAGTAAAAAAAACTGTGGCTGGAATCGTGAGTGGTAATACTAACAGGAGAACAGCATCATGAAGTAGGTAAAACTTACAATTTATTTACATTAATTGTAATATTAAAAGGCTTAAGTACTTATTCCACGCAAGCAAAGCCAGCTAAAATTTGCTCAGCTGGTACATACTATATACCTGCCTACCTACGCTATTACATAATTTACGTTCATACAAATAAAATCTCACTATACATACACCGCTTCGTTTTCTTCGTAGTTCCATCTCAGATTTCCTTCAGGAATGACTGTTAGATTTTTGATAGATGTTCGCGACCAACCCGGGGAGATGAGACATATTTATCTGCTCCACAAAATAATTTTTCCCAATATATATTTTCTCTCCCCTATCACATTTAGGCGATACGTGATACGAGAGATATTGAATAAACAGTTTGGTCAGATGGGCAAATATTTTTGTGATCTTATATTTTTGGTAACCTTAACCCCTACAATCAGATGAAATGTGTCTATCTACTGTACTATAGGATATCATGACGGCACAATTTGGTAAGAGGTAAAATGCTTCGGTTGTGAAGGTTTATTTATTTAAACTTAATGCAACATACAAGTACATTTTTATATAGCTATGTAATTTTTATGTATTAATATTATTTTTTTTTAATATAACAGTACACCCTACCCCCTGTTTTTATCTTAAGTTCTTTAGTCCATCCAAAGGTTGTCTGGTAGATATCGCTGTCAGCGATAAGACCGCCTTTGTACCCATAATATTAAGTTGCTGTATAATATGTGTTATTTCTTTTTTTTTGGTGTACAATAAAGTATATTCTATTCTATTCTATTCCACATAGGCGGACTTAATACTGAGGCATTCTCTACCAGTAAACCAAGGGTGGTGGAGAGATATCATGGCAGGCGCATAAATGCTGGCAGCCTTCGGTTATAATTTCTAGAAGCGCCTTCCTACTAATCCGATGATGAAAATTTCTTCACTGATGGAAATCTATTCTTTCACTGAGAATGCTGCTTTTTACCCGACTACGGCGAAGCAAAAGGGAGGGTTATGCTTTTGATCGGTATGTATGTATGTTTATCTGGTCCCTCATAACTTCTATCTTCTACTTATCGTAATTTGACAAGTGAGGTGTCGTTCGGAGCGTCTTGTTTGCCCGCTGGTTATACTCGTAGGATATGTGACGTCACATTAAATTGAATATGTAATGAATATTTTTTTACGCCCCATCATGTATAATTGAACAGGGATTTTTAAATGATGGTAGGGTTTAGTACATAATATTTTTGTCAGGCGTACCGTTTGCGAGATAAACCCCGTCAATATCATGAAAACTAGTGAATAGTAAATTTTTGTTCGTATGCTACTTTGTAGAATGTATTGTTTTGTTACGGTAGGTGACATACGACCACTGTTATCCTCTGTACGCCACTACGAATTTGTATGGAATTCAATTAAATATTTATTACATGTAAGTTGTTTATTTAATACCCGATACATATCAAATAGTTGTACATAACAATTTCAGATGAGAATATTTTCTTGTTTCATAGTTTTTATAGCGTTATTTTTCAGTAGTTGGGTTTTAGTTATTGTTTTTTTTTAATCATGGTTGATAGGCTCGAGCTTGACCACTATCTCACTGTCACTGCTGTAGCGTTGTGAGATCTCAACTGAAAATAGTCGAATGATACTACTATCAAAATTTGTCGGTCAATAGTCACATCTCTAAAAACACGGCACAACTCTAACCTTCCGGAGTACTGTCACTCGGTCATTTGGATTCCGGTGGCTTAGCTAATTACATATTTTCTATCCTCACGATTCTGGTGCCCCGATTTAGGGTGAGTTTCTCATTAGTTTAACTATTGTACCTTATTCTTTGTGCCAGGCGACCAATACCGATTCCATCACCTAATTAATATCAGTTTTGCACTGTCATGTTGGACGCGTGGCTAAGGGTCGCCTGGGACAAAGGAATTTGCAATGAGCATGTGTTTCTACTGCATTGAATTGTGTCTCCGTGTTATATTGTAAGTAATCACGTTTACTTATGTTATTAAATGCTAGCGTGTTCATACTTAACCTAACTTTGCATCTGTCAATGTGCTTGCTATCTTTGCAAGTTTCTTATCTGTAAACCGCTGCGATGTGCTGAGCTTTCACCTATAATGTTCCCATACCGTTCCTTGGCCTAAAATGGGGACGAAGCTGGTACATCGCATGCGGCTTGCTGCTTTTTGCACCGCATCTAACATGCGCACCCTATGGTGCTTTCAGGGCTCTTTGTACGGGCTGAGGCTTGCCTTTCTCCCACGGCTGTACGCTGCCAACTACCTGCACGCTGCCAACTACCTGCACGCTACCTACGCCCACCGCCAGGTCCTTTTACCTGACACCTGCGGCTTACCGCCGTGCCAGCCTACGCACGTGGCCCGGTCTTGCCTGCCTACCTGCGGCCTGCCGTCGCGCGAGCCGGTGCCAGCGCAGCCTACCCTGCGCACCCTAGCTGCTACAGTTCCGGTGACCAATCGCTGTGCCGGTGCTGACCGGTCCCCGCGTCTACCACGTGCTGCCAAGGGACGGTACCCCCTTACTATTTTATCCGCGTGACGGCGTTTGTACAGAACTGAGTGGCGCTAGAACCCTCGACCTAGCTGTTATTTTTAACTTTAAATATATGTATTAAATTACAAGCTGTTTCTCTAACTACCTCCTAACTACCAGTTAGCGGCCTGCACGGCTTACCTAGCGCAGACCTAGCCGTTACACTGCCATGTATGGGATTGGCTATTGAAATGACATTTTTGCAATCCCTTATACTTTGGCATCTCGGTAATCATCTAATCATCATCGCTGTTAGAATGACTATAGCAACTCTTGACATCTCTGACTTCATCAACTGTTGACTGTTTAAATAAAAACCGGCCAAGTGAGAGTCGGACTCGCGCACGAAGGGTTCCGTACTTGGTAAATTGCTGTTAACGATTTATGACGTATTAAAAAAAACTACTTACTAGATCTCGTTCAAACCAATTTTCGTTGGAAGTTTACATGGCAATGTACATAATATTTTTTTTTTGTTTTATCATTCGTTTAGTCTCTTACTTTAGAAGTTACAGGGGACACACACACATTTTACCACTTTGGCAGAGTCTCTCGCGCAAACTATTCAGTTTAGGAAAATATGATATTAGAAACCTCAATATCATTTTTGAAGACCTATCCATAAATATCCCACACGTATGGGTTTGATGAAAAAAATATATTTTAGTTTCAGTTTCAAGTATGGGGACCCCCAAAATTTATTGTTTTTTTTTTTATTTTAGAGTGAAAATCTTAATACGGTTCACAGAATACATCTACTTACCAAGTTTCAACAGCATAGTTCTTTCCCTAAAAAATGCACGTAATAGAGCAATTTTGATTGACTAACAACAAAAACATATTTTATGCTGTTTCAATTCAGACTTTAAAATATGATTTTGTTAAGCCACAATTCAATTAAACAAAGAGTGGCTTTAGTAAATAACCCGTAACAAAATTTTAATTAACACCTCTAAAAGGTTTATGTAATTTGTAAAACATATATTTGGTTAGTACTTAGTAATCCGATGTTTGTCGAAAATACAACAAAATATTTTGAATAGTTAAACCGATTATCAGAAAAATGAAATGGGTTTTATTCATACGTTTGGCATTGATAAACAAACAAGGACAAAATAATTGTATTCCACGCGATACAATCAAATTTACTAGTTTAGCCGAACAAATAGTTTTATCTGGATTAACGACAGATTTCGATCGATCTAGAAATTCAAATCTCGAATTAATTTAATTGACAATCAAACAATGAACAATCTATATTACTAATAAAGAGGTAAAGTTTGTGAGGTTTTAGGGGGTAATCTCTGGACCTACTGAACCGATTTAAAATAAATTTGGCATGGAGATAGTTTGAGACTTAGGGAAGGACATAGGATACGTTGTATTCCGTTGGGATGATCAACGACTTTTCAAATGATTACAAAAGTCAGTAATATCAAAAATCACTCTGTGATAATTCTACTGCTGAGACTTAGTCCTCCTTTCTGTGAAGAAGGAAGAAGGCGTAAATCAAACTCAATCTTTGATTTTAAAGTGCGTCGTAGAGTGGACCGGTAAGTTGGACTGACTTGTTTTGATACTTTTAGTTTATTTTATATTTTTCTTACTTAATTTTTATTTCTTTTCATTACTATTATATGGTAAATCGTAGGTCAGGGCACATCGAATGATGGCCGGAAGGAAATGGCAACAGTAATGTAACTGTTACTAATTCTTCGACAAGATATTGATTTTAACGGAGATTGAAAATCTTTGACGTAAGAAAAATATTAAGTAATAATCTGCGCCCTGCAGTGGGACGTGTATATAGACGGGAGTTTTTGGCGGAATTTTGTCGAGTGAAGTTCAGTGGCTGTTAATATTATTTGCAAAATGATTCCTAGCGGATATTGTGATATATTATTGGTGTAGTTTTGTGTCTCAACTGTCTACGCAACTGTACAATTTGTAAAATCATCGACAGAAGCGATCTCGGGATAGTGGAGCGGAGTATTTTATTGTAGTATTGACTGCCTCTGCAAAGCATACTGGAAAGACTGACTCGATTCAATTTGCTGCCAAATACTCTAAAAAACATTAGTATCTGTTACATCCGCATTCTAATGCATACTAAAGAATAAATATAAGATCAAAAACTCTTTCCAAAGACGTGGCTAAAAGGTCCTAGCAACCAGGCCATAAAACTTACATAACAAAAGTATATATAGACTGATGATGATGAATGACTATAAGTAACATGATACATTTTATTATTTTTTACAGACTTTATACATAAAGAGATTGGTTTTGAATATGTTAAATGCCAATGAAAAAGAACCATTTTGATGTAGAGAGATGACATAAAACTACAAAGATACAAGTTTTTGAAATGCCAGTGGATTCATGGAATCGTACTCTAGTTTTCTAGTTCTGACTGAGGTTTTAAGTTATTAGTATGATTTAAATGATATATAATAAATTAGTACTTAAATTAATATTCAGTTGATTTATTTTTCCTATGTTAAGAACCCGATGTATAACAACATTATTCATACACATACCTATAATACTCACAGTGGATCTTTGTGTCTCTAAATGTGTTGCAAGACCCCGCGCAATAGCTATTTTTGTGTCAATGTTGAAGGTGAAGATAGCATTGTATAACTCTCTTTCACTCGCTTATGTATGTCACATCGTCCTTTCTCGCTTACTCTATGCAGTATACTCGATGACAAACTTTTTCTTACGCAATGGTTGGCAGGACCAAGTTCAAAGACACAAATATCCGCTGTGACTACTATAATATAGGTACCTCATGTTCATTAATACTAAAGACATAAATAAAAATTAAACAGTATCAAGATCGTTTAATCCAATTTCCCCAGTATTGCACACAACAAATTTTTATTTCCACATTTGCCATGAGATTCCGGTAGACCTATAGTTGATTCATAGATTGCTATTGTCCCGACAAAACTTTATAACTTGGACCCACACCATTTAAATTCAAATTTGGCATGGAGAAAGTTTGAGTCCCTGGGAAGGACATAGGGTAGGTACTTTATTTTCCCTTGGGATGATAAAACACTTTTCACGTGGGCGACGCCGCGGGCAGAAGCTAGTGTACTTTTAAACACTGTATCAAAGTATCAGGACAGTTTCTATATTGAAAATTTGTAATTAAGAACGTAATTAAAAATGCCAGTTTTTGTAATAGTTGAGTTGGACAAACACTTCACTTCAAATTCTTATTTCAGATTGGCAATAATCACCATCATTCACGACATTTACCTACCGATTAAGACAGTAGCTTGTTACCTTTTTTACTAGGATAACAAAAACCTGAAGATCTCATAAACCAAAATAATAAAACGCAATGCACCGATCCAGCGATGACTCGTTGGCGCGTCAAACTTGCAAGCCGGCCATAAATTGTATAATTCAACAACCAGGGTAACAGAAATCAGTATTGGGCCGGGAGTCTGACGCACGTTAACTCTCCACAGGGTGCGAGCGTGACCTGACTGTTTAGGTAGCTCCATACAAGGTGCAAGTTATAAGAATATCACTGAGTAAGTTTATACAGTATTCTGGCAGGAATACAAAGATAACACGCCGCGGAGAGGGATAGCACGTCAAAAGAAACTGTCATCTATGTATATGTCATTGACCAAGTGGTTAATCAGGACATTATGTATAATGCCCGGGCATTGTGCATATAGTCAAGTCAAATCGGGCAATGTTATGAATAATAATTTAAACTTCTATATGTATCACATTGTCTGGCCATAGTGAATATTGCTACGTAACGGTTGGGCAATTTGATAATTATGGTCAATGAATTAGTCCAAGAGCGAGCGAAATCAGTTCGGAAGCTTAAGACACTCCGACACGGATACGTTAGGTTTGGTTTTGTTGCTTAAATAGTAATCGTGTAACTTGTCTATTCAATATTAAAACCAAAGTCAGTATTAAAATAATTTAAAAAAAACGCATATTTGAACACCCGTTCTAGCTCGTGGCTAAATAATAACAGCCGCACGGGTCGATCATCAAGGTTAAGTAACGCTTGACGAAGTCGCTCCGTGGATTGGTGACCATTTTCAACATAGCGAGTTTCCTCCGTGCCTCGGAAAGCACGTTAAGCCGTTGGTTCCGGCTGTCATTTGAAGATCTTTGACAGTCGTTACGAGTAGTCAGAAGTTTGAGATCTGACACCAGTCTAGTCAAGGGGCACCGTGTTACCCAATTACTGGGTTGAGGAGGTCAGATAGGCAGTCGCTCTATGTAAAACACTGGTACTCAGCTGAATACAGTTAGACTGGAAGCCGACCCCATTATACTTAGGAAAAGGCTAGGCAGATTGATTTATATTTTTATTACCCGGCCCCAATAAATGATGCATGGGCATTATTCAGAAAACCCGGTCATATTAATAATTTCAATAGTTTTTATCATATTGCCTACTCATATGGGGCATTTATCAAATTGCCCGGGCAATATGTATAATGCCGTATTAATTACTTGGTCCATAACATATACATGCTATAGGCTATAGGTATATAAGTGACAGAGAAGACGCTTTATAAGCCGATGCGCTTAATCTCGCAACCAGCGGATCCCCGCAACCTTCACCAGGTCATCGGTCCCCTTGGTGGGAGTCATGGTTCATGGGTCATGGTTGTTAAAAGCAAGCCAAAAAGGCTCCTATCTCAAGGCTGGTATCTTATGTGAGGGCCTCTTCGGTCTTAATCACAAGAGCGACTGCTTAAAATGGTTCTGTGCTTATAATATTCCTAGATCTATCTAACCTAGCTATAACCAATACTTATATAATTGCTATGTTACTTTTGTCCTGTTAGTTGTACCCTCAACTTACTTAGAATTATATCAATAACTATTAAGTTTCTCATGTAAGTGAATGCCAATGCAATTCTTTTGAGAAATAATAATTCTTCACCATAGATCTGGCAAAGAGTTATTGCGGTATTGCCTGTAGCATAGCTACACTGGATGTAAGTTGTAAGTTGTGGATGTATATGTTTCAAGTGAGGTTTCATTAAAACAAGTACCAGGAGTTCAGCAGCCTCTAAGAGCTTCCAATGTGAGTTCAGAAATCATGATGAGTTATTGTATTCCACGAGGGAATAAAATCAGACTTAAATGATGCTATTAGTAAAGCACTTACATACACTCATTCAAGGTCGGTTATTGCCCGGTCTTACCGACCGTTATTGATTAAAATGCACTCAGTCTTATCTTTGCTCAAAGCGCTCTTAGTTTAGGATCTCACAAAGAGAAGCGTTGTCAGGTAAAATGCTTCAAAGGTAAAAATTTAATCTCTATGAAATGCCATGACAAGCCAGCAAAAAAACGTATTTTTTTAACAAGAAACGAGGCTTTCCATTTGCTAACAAGGATCAAAAAACAGGACAAACAAACCCTTTTCTAACAAAAACAGTAAAAAAAACAGGAACATTGGAAAAATGATCTGTCTGCCTACAAAGGTCGGCAATAACTCATTGGATTGTGATTCTAAAGGCACACATCACGCCAATTAAATCGTTGTGGGACAGAATGGTATTTGCTGGCGCCCAAAACATTTGTCAAAGCGAACGGGACGCTTGAAAAATTTCAACTGAGGCAATACGGCACGAATGAAAGATTAAATCGGAGTTGCCACAGATTTATATGTGGTGGAAAAGACTTCCGATATTTTTCATTAGTATTTGTTTGCAAGCTGTCTTTTTTTAACTAGCTGGCAGGTTATTGGCAACTTGGTAAATATTTTGGAAACCTACACAAAGTAACGACTTTTTGCCATGGGAATGTAGGTAGAAAATACGAACGCCACCGCTATGGTCCATAAGTATTTCGAAAATCTATTGAAAACAATTTCAGATTTTGCAGAGGTAAACACAATGTTTTAAATTAGGTATATCAAAATACGTAATTAACAATTATTGCCGTAATTGTAATTGAAACATTTCTTGTCCAAAAATCCCACAAAATCAAATCATATAAATGCCACCAACAGGAAAAATAAAGAAAAAGAGTTTTTATCACATCTATTCAAAAAAGAGCTAGTTTATTCTTCTCTAGAGACTAAAAGTGATTTAAATTTGGAATGTGGATATTGTTAGTAAATATTCCAATCAGCAAAGAGATGAATCACAAACCATGCGGTCCAAAATAGGAGGCTAAAATCAATTACGACGAATATATGAGGTGAATGGCTATAGCGATTGTAATTATATTTAGGACCACACGCGAACATTGTATTGAACAACTGACTGGCTGGAAAACCGCGCGCGAGCCAAATTAAAAAATAAATCTACAAAAATATTGTGGCATCATCTCCTATTTATGTAAAAATACACGAGTTGAATAAGGTAGCAATCCCTAACCGAAAAAAAAAGTTTCACTTAACAAAGGAAATTATTCAAGGACACAGTAAAAAAGAATTTCATTTCCTGTATTATCTTTGTAAACAACTCACCCTTTTGAGCGACACGAAAAATTGAAATGTGTCCATATTTGATCAGATTTCATGCGATGTTCGTTTCATACGAGATGAGCAAATCGTTTCAGTAAACTGATGTTTGTTTTTGTAACATTGAACATGTGTTTAATAAGCAGATGGTAGCTATTTAACCCCTCGAGAGTGCCTGAAACGTGTACACGCGAGACACAAAAGTTTTATAATTATTTTGGTAATTACGGCGTTCAACCAGTTAAGGCTTCTGCAGACAAAAGCAACACGACACGACGACGCATTTTCATAAAAATGGTTATAAAATTGCTCGACACTGTTTTGATAAATCGTCGTCGTATTTTTGTCGCATTTTCGCGTCGCAAGCGCAGATTTTAATATTTTTTTCTAGTGTAATTTATGTGCTTCTCCTTTCTTCTTCTAAATCTCTCTGTCTTGCGCGATCTCTGGTCAAGTTTAACTCACAAATGTGATCAGTTCATCACATCAACTTTACCACGGTTGATTTCGACGGCAAGGTCTTACCTCAGGCGTCCAAAGAGTGCCAAAACAAATACACCTTAAATACTGCCGTCGCCCCATCCAGTACCATTCGTATTGTTAGTTCCTTGCACGAAATCCTGGGCGCATCGCTTTATCATTTTAATCGGTTTCCGGGCGGGCAGGTGCGAGCAGTCGTCGCGTTTCAACAATTTCATTTAACACCCGCGATCAAACTGCACGCTATAACCCGGGTACTAGGGTAGCAGGATATACGAGTAGGTGGGTTTTATCTTATCGGATTTGTGTGTATTGGTCCGGTTTGTATTGGAATTGGAATTAAAGGCAGGATTAGTTTTGCGTTTTCATAGTGTTTTTGTAACGGCATCTGATTTTGATTACCAGGATGAAACATAATTGATTATATTGATCTGTCCTATCAGGGACAACCTGAAATCATAAAGTAAGATTTTTTTTTTAATTCATCAGATAACTGTGTATTTTGATTAAAGATACACACAGACTGACAACTCGGCATCTCGTTTGCGGTTCAGTCCTTTTGGCATGGTCGGTACGGAACCCTAAAATATGGTACCCAAGTACTAAAGTCAAACCTAATAAACATACCGTATTCGTTTTAAACTATACGGGCTTATTGACGACATTTTTATGTTCCTGTAAACCACCTGCCTCTCAGTCGACGAGGCATGACATGAATTTGAAGCAATGCAACCAAGTTTTAATGTTACACGATAGAGGAAGAAATTTCTAGTGTCGGGCAAGATGTTCGATTGGTTAGACATCAAAAATTTACGAGATTGTACAGCATTATCGAAATGCCAATTGATCAATACCTAAGGCTTGATTTCGTCCTACACTGACCGTCAGCGACCAATTACGAGCTCACGACGAGCGGCGACGGACAGTGTAGGAGGAAATCAAGCCCTACATTTTGGCATTGTAGACATATCAGCGTTGACGGTCGTCAACGCTGATATTATAGAATGTAATTTCTCTGATGACGATATCGTTAAAAGATATTGATTGATATCTATCCACGGCTGTGGAGTTTCACTAGCATTTTCAGAGCAGCACCAGTGTTTTTCCAGATTAGGAATTTTCTCTTAGTTAGTTCTTTGTACCTACCTACACTAGCTCCTGATTTGTACCAAAATTAAGATTTATAAGTTGAGGCAATCCGCCTAGCCTTTTCCCAACTACATTGGAGTCGGCTTCCAGTCTTACCGGATTCAGCCGAGTACCAGTGTTTTACATGGAGCGACTGCCTATCTGACCTCCACAATCCAGTAACTGGGTAACACGGTACCCCTTGGCAAGACTGGTGTCAGATCTCAAGCTTCTGACTACCCGTAACGACTGTCAAAGATCTTCAAATGACATCCGGGACAAAACGGCTTAACGTGCTTTCCGAGGCACAGAGGAAACTCGGTATGCTGAA
This sequence comes from Orthosia gothica, assembly GCA_949775005.1. NCBI lineage: Eukaryota > Metazoa > Arthropoda > Insecta > Lepidoptera > Noctuidae > Orthosia > Orthosia gothica. The sequence continues at coordinate 4,258,717 of OX459036.1, read as the reverse complement.
ATGGTCACCCATCCACGGACGGACCTCTTCAAGCGTTGCTTAACCTTGATGATCGACCAGTGCGGCTTTAGCTACGAGCTCCAAGATTTATAAGTTGAGTGTTTGTCAATATTTTCTATGGGCTAAATACCTATCAAACTTTGGCATTAAAGTAGGTAAGGTTTGAAATCGAACGAATTACAATATTTTGTATATGTTATGTTCAGCAGTTTCTCACCTCCCGCAACATTTAACCAGTGAGGGTCGGTAATTTTAAATACTCAAGATTATAGTCATTGTATTACGTAATGAGTATTTTTTAATATTTTTTAGGTTTAATTCTAATAGCTGCCATTTTTAACCCCCGCCGGAAAAAGAGGGGTGTTATAAGTTTTTAACCCCCGCTGGAAAAAGAGGGGTGTTATAAGTTTCACGTGTGTTGCTGTGTATCTGTGTATCTGTATATCTGTGTGTCTGTCTGTGTGGCATCATAGTGCCTAAACGGATGAACCGATTTCGATTTAGTTTTTTTTTGTTTGAAAGGTAATTTCAAAAGTTATGAGCATTTTACCGTTTGAATCGGGGTGTTTTCGCAAGATAAATGTGTCGGGGGTTTTTCAAATTGTGAAATTTTACTTGTTTAAACAAAAGAAATGTTTTATCGTTTAATAAAAATAGTTATATTTGACCAAGACATGACTTTATTTATTTTAATTGTTATTCCAAAATACTAATGAAAAAAATATTTTTGGGTTTATTTATGGAATCCGGTACCGCGGTCCCGGTCTCAAAAGCCCCACGACCTGTTTTTGTCTTTACCACTCATGATTCTAGCCACGGTTTTATACAGGTTTTATATTACTTATTTTTTCTGTTCTCCTGGTACCTCGTATGTACTAAGCAAAACGGACGAATTTAGATACATAATTTAGACATATTTTTATTATTTATAAAAAAAAACACAAAATTTTATGTGAAGCTTACTTAAATACATTAGTGAAAACTGCACTCAAATCGGTTAAGCAGTTTCTAAGATTATCGCGCACTAACGATACAGACAAACCGACAAAGATACAGATGTCATTTACATTTTTATTATATGTATAGATAGACATAGATGTGTTTCAGAAAAGCCAGGTACGCGGTACTCATAACCGGCTTGCGTGTACAACTAGATGTATGTATATAATAAACGTAAAGAAAACAAAAGAAGTATGTAAGGATAGTAGCAAGTAACACTCATAAAGTATCTGTCTACCCCCATGGGAAAAAGGCATGAGTTTATGCCAAGCTTTCATCAACTACACTCTTTGCGCTGTAGCAGGCAACTATGGTATATGGTATAACTATGGTATGACGTTAAACTACAAAAAATGCATATATGTACGTACATGCGTAAAAAATGTTATTGAAACTATCACCCGCACCTTGCTACAGCGCATAGAGTATAGGTACAACAAACACCAATAATATATACCAATAATATACGTGGGACACTCAGAAAGTTTTGCGAAACTAAAAAAAATTGTTCTATACGTACATATATTTTTATTAAATCTTTTCAAAGTACTTTCCACCAGCCTCTATACAAAGATTCATGCGCCTAAACCAGTTTTCAAAACACTTTTTCCAGTCCGCCGCAGACACCTCGTTTACAGCCTGCTCGAACGCAGCCAGCGCATCTTCCGGCGACGAAAATTGTATCCCTTTGAGCTGATTTTTTATTTTTGGGAATAAAAAGAAGTCACACGGTGCTAGATCAGGGCTGTAAGGAGGGTGACCCAGGAGTTTGACTGGCGTGCTGTCCAGGAAGTCCCTCGTTTTGAGTGCGGTGTGCGCAGGTGCATTGTCGTGGTGGAGCAGTAGCCCGCGGAGCCCTGTGTTTGGTCGCTTGTTGCTTATAACAGAGAAAACTTCTGGCAAACATTTGGTAGTATACCATTCGGCATTAATGCTTCTTTGATCCCGTAAGGGAATTGATACCAAGTGGCCAGTCAAATTAAAAAAGCTAGCGATCAAAATCTTACCCCCGCTTCTAGATCGCTTCACTTTGGTAGGCGTTGGCTCATTTTGAAACACCCAAACAGTCGACTGGCGCTTGGTTTCTGGGTCGTATTGATAAATCCAGGACTCATCACCTGTAACGATGTCGTAAACACGCCGAGACGAGCCTGCTTCAAATTTGTTAAGCATATCACGGCACCATTCCACCCGGGCCTGCTTCTGAGCATCGGTGAGGTTGTGCGGCACCCAGCGTGATACTATCCTCCTCACGCGAAGATGGCTGTGTAGAATCTCGTGAACGCTTCCCGATCCAATCTTCAATATGTGTTGAATCTCCTGATATGTAATTCGCCTATTGTCTTGGATAAATTTTTTCACTGCTAGCACGTTTTCTTCGGTAACAGCCGTCAAAGGGCGACCGCTTCTTTCGTCATCCCCCAAAGTTGGTCGACCGCGCTTGAATTCGTTATACCAACGATACACGGTTGCCTTGGAAGGGCCTTCATCCATGAATGCCATTTGAAGTCTATCGTACGATTCATCCGGTTTCAGGCGACACTTGAAATCGTATAAAATCATAGCTCTAAAATGTTCCCGGCGCAGATCCATATTTCAGTGAGACACAATACTTTGAATTAACTCGCAAAAAATGTGGAGGGAAATTTTGAAATTGGAACTTACTTATTTTTACTTATAAATAATCATATTTTCGAAAAACATTATAACTGGCCAGTCTCCCATATATAAAAACTTTTTTTCGCAATACTTTCTGAGGGGCCTGGTAATATAATAATAATACCACTGAATAATACGGTGAGCATAAACTAGAGCATTTACTTATAACAGAACCACGAGCATTTGCCGTTTTTAACCGCACTTTGAACACGAAGTTTTGTAACAAGTGAAAAGTGTCTAGACTCACCTTTAGATTAGTGAACCTGTTAAAGCTATGTATTTACTCTTCATCTCCACGTTGGCCTACCGACGGCAATCAGGGCTCCAATAAGACCTGTCACTTAATTACTGACTGACTTGTGTGACTATGTAATTGTCTTTAAGATCGGGTTGAACGCATAAACTTAATGTTACGCCTATATTCGGGGAAAATCTAGGCAGTATAGTTACACTTCTTCCTTATCCTTTGATAAATCAGGCGTCATTGCACTTAATTAGTTATAAAAAACTTACAAATGATTAAAAGTATTATAATAAATAAAATGATTCATCCAACAAACGTGATTTTTAACCCCCGCCAGAAAAAGAGGGGTGTTATAAGTTTCACGTGTGTTTCTGTGTATCTGTGTATCTGTGTGTCTGTCTGTGGCATCATAGCGCCTAAACGGATGAACCGATTTCGATTTAATTTTTTTTGTTTGAAAGTTAATTTGGTCGAAAGTGTTCTTAGCTATGTTTGAATAAAATCGGTTCAGCCGTTCAAAAGTTATGGGCATTTTACTGTTTGAATCGGAGTGTTTTCGCAAGATAAATGTGTCGGGGGTTTTTAAAATTGTGAAATTTTACTTGTCGCAAGATAAATGTGTCGGGGGTTTTTTAAATTGTGAAATTTTACTTGTCGCAAGATAAATGTGTCGGGGGTTTTTTAAATTGTGAAATTTTACTTGTCGCAAGATAAATGTTTCGGGGGTTTTTTAAATTTTGAAATTTTACTTGTGTTTATTATGCCGTTTTTTGCGATAATGGTACGGAACCCTTCGTGCGCGAGTCCAACTCGCACTTGTTTATATGAATTTTGTTGTTACTGTGCCTTATAAAAATAAAATTTTATTACTTGAATCTTTCTTAGTATTTTGATTGCCGCCGATTGATGCCGAAAATTGCAGCAAATTATAAAAACTTCAAAAAGGATTTTGGAGATGCTGGGATTTGAACCCAGGACTTTCAGCATGCGAAGCAGACACTCTACCACTGAGTTACATCCCCGATGAGAAACACTTCGAAATAACGGTTCCGTTTCCAAACGACACTACACTATCACGCTATTGCACAAGTGGGCAGTGTACTTTCACTAGCCTTCGCGTAGTTGGTGACATGTGACACATACTAAGTAAGTCCTAGCCCGGGGCAAGTTTATTTAAACTAGATCTATAAGTACTGGCACACTTACTTCATATTATAGGTAAGTAAAAACATAAAACTATAGTCAGTATACCTACATAATAAAATAAGTTAATTTGAAAAACCGGCCAAGTGCGAGTAGGACTCGCGTACGAATGGTTCCATACCATTTCGCCAAAAACAGCAAAATAAACACGTTTTTTGTAAGGGAGCCCCACTTAAATATTTATTTTATTCCGTTTTTAATATTTGTTGTTTTATTTAATATTTGATGTTATAGCGGCATCTGTGAAAATTTCAACGGTCTAGCTATCACGGTTCATCAGATACAGCCTGGTGACGGACAGACAGACGGACCGCAGAGTCTTAGTAATAGGGTCCCGTTTTTACCCTTTGGGTACCGAACCCTAAAAATCAAAAAACCTGGCTGCTTAAGAAGTGAACTAAACATCGTAAACAAGAAGAAAATTATGCTGTGCAGTCGGACGACATATAATCGCAAGCTAACTGAGCAAAACCATCGTATCCTCCGACAGCACAGTATAATTTTCATCTTGTTTACGTCTTTTTAGTGTAGTCGGGTTTTCTGGTATTTTATTTAACTTTTTTTTTATAACTTTTCAGTTATATATTTTTATCGTTTTAGTTTGAAACATATAATTGCTATATATTTTTGTAATCAACATTTTGATAACCCACAAGTTGGTATTGGGAGTAAAATTGGGACCCCCACAATGTGGCGCCCAAAAACCGTGTTTTATTTTATTTTAATGTAGTCAATGACACTCGCAAGGTTATGACTAATCGATTGACGTGATCATCAAAATCGGCCTACGCATTTGTTATCTAGATTGCCACATAGAAACAAACATACATACATAGATTGCAATAAACAAAGTACCCTCCTTGGGCAGTCGGGTAATTATAGTTCTCTAACTAAGGACCCTCTACTGAAATACCATCTAGGTCTTATTACGGTACCTATATTTTACCTAAAATAGTTCCAATTATCACAAAAACTTATTATGGAAGTCACGTGAAAGTGGAGAAGATTATTCTCAATCAAAGTCTCCACTCGTTTCATACTCTCCTAGCACCAGCAGTTTTCGTCGAACGGTCGCCGATCATTATGCTAATGAATTTAATACGTTGGAAACTAGTTGTTGTATACGGGTTTGTTCAATTCTTTCATTACTTTTATAAAGAGAAAACAAGAAAAAAAACTAAAACTAAGGGCTACAGTGGACTTAGTGCGAGTTTCTATTCACGCTCAATTGCGTTAACGTAAACGTCAATTTGTAAAATAATGAAACTGGATAAGATCCGTCTGGTGACAGTAAGGAGAATCCTCTTTTTGTATACAAACTGGCATAAGAGATCGGGTGTACCCTATTTACGTTATCACAAGCGAGTATGTTAAAAAAACTCAGAATAAGCTAACTGATGATAGTAGTGTTTTTGAGTTTAGACCGCAAATCAGTTAATGTAAGGTAGGACTCTCTTAGACTAGGTGGAGCGACGGTCACACAGGGTGACTGGTAGTAGCTGAATGATAGTTGCCGGGCATTAAGACAAAACCCATGTCCAGCAATGGACTGCTATAAATCTATTGAAATTCATTTAATATTGTGATCGGATGACAATGAAATTGTTCGTCTCTGTAAACCTGTAAGTATTTAATGTAATTATTACGATATGTGGTACATTATACAATTTTCTGTTTGAAATCCTTTCATAAACAGAACCGAATATAATGTTAAACTGGTTGAAAACCTTCCATTAACGAGACTGAATGATTTTGTTTCATAATTTAACTTTATTGGAAAACAAAATACCCTATCAGATACAAATGTTCAATTTTAATTTGTTGTTTAGTCACAGAACTCACAAATAATTTAATACGAGCATAGTTTAGTAGATCATTATATTTTACCTACATTATACCAGACAATATGGCGACGCTTAGGGTAAGCATATGTGGACATCTATCGTCTGAATAGGTGATGATTTATTTATTTTTTATTTAACTTACACACACTATCTTACAGGTTGAACCCAATACAATAGAGTGGTTTAAATCTTAATCTAAAATCAGTTCTTACATAAATGTATAATAATTATATAAACCTAAACTTCTACCACTATTAAAATCTTCTAAACTAATATAAAATTAAACGTTACTCATCTAAATTTTAATTATAACTAACAATGAATTACAAAAACAACTAATTATGTAGATACGCAGGCGTAATAGGTTTCCATAGCTAATAAATAATAAAAAAGAACATGATAAATTATAGACTTCCATTGAGTATTTCTTCGGAGTCAACGACAGCTGGTTGTTATAATAAAAAAAGACGGTTTCGATATTTGGTTTTGTCGTAATTAGACTGAGATGACTATAATTCGACCTTTTTTATTTATTAAGCTAAAATGTAATCATTGCACTACATCATCTGCCTATCCTTTTCCCAATTGTTTAAAAAAAAAAAACAAAAAAAAAAAATGTTGTTGGGGTCGACTTCCAGTCTTACCGGATTAATCTAAGTACCAGTGTTTTACATGGAGCGACTGCTTTTTTTTATTGGGACAATCCCACCGCACTATTCCCAAACCACTGCAACTCCTGAAAGCCAGAATCAACAGTGGCGACCACCAGAAAAGCGCCGAGGCAATGAAGCTCGACGAAGTCCCGGAGAATGAATTATATTATGGGCGGCGGCGGATTTTTATTATTTTATGGAGCGACTGCTTATCTGACCTCCACAACCCAGTAACTGGGCAACACCATACCCCTTGGCAAGACTGGTGTCAGATCTCAAGCTTCTGACTACCAGTAACGACTGTCAAAGATCTTCAAATGACAGCCGGGACCAACGGCTTAACGTGCTTTCTGAGACACGGAGGAAACTCGGTATGTTGAAATGGTCACCCATCCACGGACCGACCTCGGCAAGCGTTGCTTGACCTTGAAGATTGACCCGTGCGGCTGTTATTATTTAGCCACGAGCTCCTCATCATAATCTTCAATCACTGCACTGCATACTCCTCAATTTTGGCAGAGCATATTGCTAGCAGAACGAATAGTTCAAGGGGCCGAAAAGTTGCGGAAGCTGGAGTGGCGACCAAGTACCGGCAGACGCAACATTTGAAGGCCGCCCTTTAGGTAGGGCGATGACATGGTTTCAAGGCTGCTGGAAGGATGAAAGACATACATGACCGATCGATGTGACGACACTTGGGAGAGGCCTATGTCCAGAAGTGGACGTCTTGTGGCTGAAATGATGATGTTGATGACTGCATACTCGTAACCAACATCCATATTTTTCAACATTTTGGTGCGCATGCACTTTCATGTTAAGTAGCCTGCAATTGATCATCAAATCCTTACTTTTCCAATTAGTATAAATTGCAAAGTAATGAGTCAATTGATATATATACTTAGAAATATCAATAAGATAAGTGGTTTACTTTGGTAGGTTCATGGTCTCCTGGTTAGGCTAGGTTAGTGTAATTGGATTTTCCATGAAGAATTTCTTAGTAGCAGCCCGAAAACTAGATTTATGTTCAGTCCTATAAATGACAAAAAAATACATCAAGTAGAAAAACATATCTGGCGATGTGGAAGTTCTATATCCTCCTGCCTACCCCTTTGGCGAATACTGCTATAATACCTAAATAATCATTCGATGTTAAGTTATGTTCATCATCATATTCCTGCTCTTGTCCAATGTAACCGACCCTTGTTTACAAGAAAAAATCATGCTGAGCAGTCAGAGGATACATATTAGCTAACTGGCTGGCCCCTTGATCCTCCGACTGCACAACATGTTTTTTTTCTTGTTTACAGCTTTTAGTTCGCTTCCTAAGCAGTCGAGTTTTTGATTTTTAAATTAACTTTTTTTATTTATTACTCTTTAGTTATAATATTTTTTTCGAATTACTTTTAAACATATAGGTACCTAAGTGATACATATTTTACAATGCATGACCTCGAGAAGAGCGGTTTTCCAAGCAGCCAAACTGTGCGGAAAGTGTCATTTTTTTTACTAGTGCTTTTTACTTTCCTGTATTTTTTTTTATTTTAACTCCAACGTCAGCCCGACGCATAGAGATTTTATTATTTGAGAAAAGTTTTAAAAATTAGTTATGTACAGATTATCATTCATATAAAAGGTAAAATAAAACTAATACTTTATTTTAGCCGTTTTTAATTACTCTAGATTTAGATTTTGATCAATAAATTAATTTTAAATATTCATTAAATATGTTTGGAAGAACGTATATTTTGCTCGAGCCTTATTGCGTTACGATGTGACAACTATTCGCACATGCGCAGTAGATATGCCCGAGGAACTATTAGTTAATCTGTGGATATGCTGAACGCGCTTGAATAAGCCCGCCATTTTATTAATTTATTTATTTCCTCGCACAATGCATAGTAAAATGTTGTATGATACACGTACGTAAGATGATTTCCGACTTGTGTCGATTTATCCACTCACTCGCTTCGCTCGCTCGTGAATAAAAATGCCACTCATCGGAAATCACCTACCTTCCGCACTTGTATCATAAATAACTATTTGATACCCCACTCGAGAGATATGAAAGAAAAAAATATTGGTTCCCGAACAATATGGTGCCCAAAAGCCGCCATGTTTGTTTTTCTATAACTTCATCTATCTATAAGGGATATGGCAGATCTCGAGGACACCAATTACGTTTTTTTTGAGACACCATTGTATTAAAAACACGATACGATGCCATCCTGAACTGGATAAAATAAATTTTGCTTTTAAAACACGTAATACGATCTAAAACCTTTACATTTCACTTTAAGGGACGCAATTTCCTGTTATTTTTTTCGCAAAAGTGACGCAAAGGCATTCAGAGGCGTTACTTCAAGAATCGCGTCCATAGTTTAAGTCCGTGGGATCCGGCTAACGATCCATGTTTAAGTTATAAAATTCTAGCGTTTTACGATTAAGAAAGTAGTAGAATTCCTTGCTGGAGTCTGTATTTCCTGATAGCTATAACCAGGGGGTCATTAAGTCAAGAGTGAATAGTTTACTTCTGGGCAAGCATGCTTCAACATCTACCACATCTTCGCTTACCATCAGGTGAGATTATATTGGTCAAACACTAGCCTATCTATTAATAAAAAAAAAACTATATAAAACAAAAATAAAATTGCCTGCGTCAGCGAAGTAGCGCAAGTTATTTTGACCCTATATAATACCAGATTTGAGTTATTGTTACAATGCTCATAAACAAGTTTAATGCCTTGTTTGCAATCGTAACGACTAACCCTCTTACTAATAAACGCGGAATAAAGTTATATCAGGTATAACTAAGGTATACCCATACATTTTCATAGGTTTATACCTAGTATAACTTTATTCTGCGTTTATTTGTAAGAGGGTAAGGCGTAAGGCTACTAACATCGCAACAAGATTTTCAGAGCCCTAACACATGGTTTCTGAAGGGCCAAAATAGTTTGTCCAAATCATCTTTAGGGGTCTAGTTGGCTGTTGTTATTTTTGTTTTCCACAAACCGTTAAAATGACGTTGTTTTCAGTAGACGTGAAAATGTATCAGCTAATTTTGATTTTTCCTTAAAAAACCTGGTGTAAATCGCTCAGTACGATATTCTCGCTACCGCTTCAGTTTACTTCCAACACCACACACAAACCGTGCGCACTTTAATGGCGAGAGCTCCGGACGCCGTCGATCGTTCGGTCTTTTTTACGATACGGACCCCCAACTGCCTTACTTCGCGTTATAGTGCCATCTCTCACTGCCTCTGCCGCCCTGGTACCTAACGTTTGATTTCTGTTCAGATCATTGGCTATGATGTCTTGATTTGATTGCCGATGCGCGCTTTGTTTTTCTTGAGCGAACGACTCGGTAGATAGATTTTATGTTTGTTATATTAGGGGTGATATTTCCCAATACACGTTATTGAGGAATGAATAAATAGACTAGGGTCGTTATTTTTTGAAACCAAAATAGTAATAGTAGGATGAAACCCATTGAATAAGGAAGAGAATATACGATCTGTGGTCGGTAAGTGGAAGGGGGTGAGTTTTTAAGGGTAAAAATAACTTCAATTTCGGAAGGCGGTGTCAAAAACACCGGCCAAGTGCGAGTTGGACTCGCGCACGAAGGGTTCCGTACCATTATCGCAAAAAAACGGCAAAATAATCACGTTTATTGTATGGGAGCCCCCCTCAAATATCATTATTTTATTCTGTTTTTAGTATTTGTTGTGATAGCGGCAACAGAAATACATCATCTGTGAAAATTTCAACTGTCTAGCTATCACGGTTCATGAGATACAGCCTGGTGACAGACAGACAGACAGACAGACGGACCGCGGAGTCTTAGTAATAGGGTCCCGTTTTTGCCCTTTGGGTACAGAACCCTAAAAACGATGAAACGAAACAGAAACACCTACATCCGAAATTGAAGTTATTTTTCAATTTGGAAGTTGGTTGTATATTTTTTTCGTAAAAAAGTAACAAAAAAAAATCTTGTACTTATTTTTTAAATAAACTCAACACGGCAGCCTTCATTAATTTAACAACAACATATATATTAATTATATCATCGGATCAGAGACTTATTATTATACCTGTTTACGAAAATAAGTTCACAATTATATTCACAAAGAAAAGTCTTTAAATACAGCCGAAAACAAAAAGGTTTTGAAATGTGTTCAAAATGTCTAACGAAAGATCTTCCTAATTGTAAGAGCTACTAACGAAAAATATTGGTTCCCGAACAATATGGTGCCAAAAGCCGCCATGTTTGTTTTTCTATAACTTCATCTATCTGAGAACACATGGGCGGTCAAGACGTATCAAACGATGTCTTAATTATATAAAATCGTGAAACGGTTTAAAAGATATGAGGTAATAAAAACAAACAAACATGCAAGGTACGCGCGAAAAACATAACCCTTTCCTTGCAGTCGGATAATTAAACAATCACTAAACTACCTCTTGACCGTAATAACAAAATATAAAACATTGAAAAGCTTGAGGCTTACTTTCCTCTGTAAATATTTAAATACTCTGGTATTCCTTATTTATTCAAAACACACATAAACAAGCTTTTCGTTAGTAGCTCTTACAATTAGGAAGATCTTTCGTTAGACATTTTGAACACATTTCAACACCTTTTTCTTTTCGGCTGTACTTAAAGACTTTTCTTTGTGAATATAATTGTGAAGTCATTTTCGTAAACATTTCAGTCTATCGAATAATAACTCTGTGATCCGATTGTTATATGTTTTAGTTATATTAATTCAGGCTGCCGTGTTGAGTTTATTTAAAAAATAAGTAAAAGATTTTTTTTATTTTTTTACAAAAAGAAATACAACTGACTTCCAAATAAACACACTACAAATTGAAAAATAACTTCAATTTCGGAAGTAGGTGTTCCTGTTTTCATTTCTTCGTTTTTTTGACACTGCCTTCCGAAATTTAAGTTATGTTTTACCCTTATAAACTCACACCTCAGATCCCCCGTAAATTATTTTTCCTATAATTTTTGTTGCATTCTCTTTTTTTTCAATGGATTCCATCCAACAATTTTTTTTTTGGTTTCATAAATTATCGACGTTGGTCTATTTATTCATGCCTCAATAACGTGTATGGGGAAGTGCCACCCCTAATATAACAAACATAAAATCTATCTACCAAGTCGTTCGCTTAAGAAAAACAAAGCGCGCATCGGCAATCAAATCAAGACATCATAGCCAATGATCTGAACAGAAATCAAACGTTAGGTACCAGGGCGGCAGAGGCAGTGAGAGATGGCACTATAACGCGAAGTAAGGCAGTTGGGGGTCCGTATCGTAAAAAAGACCGAACGATCGACGTCCGGAGCTCTCGCCATTAAAGTGCGCACGGTTTGTGTGTGGTGTTGGAAGTAAACTGAAGCGGAAGCGAGAATATGGTACTGAGCGATTTACACCAGGTTTTTTAAGGAAAAATCAAAATTAGTTGATACATTTCCACGTTTACTGAAAACAACGTCATTTTAACGGTTTGTGGAAAACTAAAATAACAACAGCCAACTAGACCCCCAAAGATGAATTCGTCAAACTATTTTGACCTTTCAGAAACCATGATTGTGTTAGGGCTCTGAAAAATTTGGTGTGATGTTAGTAGCTTAACACCTTAGTCGTTACGATTGCAAACAAGGCCTTAAACTTGTTTATGAGCATTGTAACAATAACTCAAAACTATTATATAGAGTCAAAATAACTTGCGCTACTTCGCTGACGCAGGCAATTTCATTATTGTTTTACATAGCTTTTTTTAGGGTTCCGTACCCAAAGGGTAAAAACGGGACCCTATTACTAAGACTCCGCGGTCCGTCTGTCTGTCTGTCTGTCTGTCACCAGGCTGTATCTCATGAACCGTGATAGCTAGATAGTTGAAATTTTCACAGATTATGTATTTCTGTTGCCGCTATAACAACAAATACTAAAAACAGAATTAAATAAATATTTAAGTGGGGCTCCCATACAACAACCGTGATTTTTGTGCCGTTTTTTGCGATAGTGGTACGGAACCCTTAGTGCGCGAGTCCGACTCGCACTTGGCCGGTTTTTAATAATAGGTAGGCTAGAGTTTGACCAATATAATCTTACCTGATGGTAAGCGATGATGTGGTAGATGGTGAAGCACGCTTGCCCAGAAGTAAACTATTCACTCTTGACTTAATGACCCCCTGGTTATAGCTATCAGGAAATACAGACTCCGGCAAGGAATTCCACTCCTTTCTTAATCCTAAAACGCTTGAATTTTATAACTTAAACATGGATCGTTAGCCGGATCCCACGGACTTAAACTATGGACGCGATTCTTGAAGTAACGCCTCTGAATGCCTTTGCGTCACTTTTGCGAAAAAAATAACAGGAAATTGCGTCCCTTAAAGTGAAATGTAAAGGTTTTAGATCGTATTACGTGTTTTAAAAGCAAAATTTATTTTATCCAGTTCATGATGGCATCGTATCGTGTTTTTAATACAATGGTGTCTCAAAAAAAACGTAATTGGTGTCCTCTGCCTTATCCCTTATAGATGGACGGATTGTGGGAGAAGTTATATGAAAGAAAAAGGAGTCATTGATAGCGCCTTACAAGTTGTAGGTCGTGGTTTCGAGACCCAGGAAGGGGCTTTACTTTGTGTACATTATTTCATCACCACTGCTCTCAAAACGGTGATCGAACCTGCGTTCTGGATTACGGCCCATTCCCTCTTACATAGAGCCTCCTCTCTGGAAGCACAACTCCTCTCCTCTCCCTGGAAGCACAACGGACCAAATGGGAGTATAAGAGCGGAAAAGGGGGTCCATCTGTCCTATCGAAGCGTCGTTGGCTTCATTTCAAATATCTCATTTACAAAAGTCACCTTCTTTGTAGCTATATTATGTTTCAACCATTATTAACCAGGCGTTATAAATATAACGTTGAATCGTTATCTTAAAAGGCAGGGATGCGATTCCGGTGGTTGTCTAGTTTTACGCCTTAAAAGCCGGAACACTGCAACGTTGCTTGTCGGCAGAAAAGGAAGCAGCACTTTCCTGGCAAAACTGCAAGGAGCTCTACCGCTCTAAAAGTAATGCCGTTTTTCACTAACACTTTGTTTGTATTATTATTATTGTGTTGGAAGCTAAAGGTAGATGCTGGCAGAACTGCAGATCCCATTAAGGAAGTCTTTACTGATGGAAACCAAGACTATCGTCGAGTGTGAAAAGCTACTCATTTATAAAAAAAATGCTTTAGGGATACCTAGGGCAAAGAAAGCAAAGCCGTGGGCAAAGACTAGTGTCTAAATAGAAAGTACAAAAATATTAAGGCACTAGAGGATGCCTCGCGGTTTTACCCACGTAGTGCCCGTTCCCGTGGGAATACAGGGATAAAAAGTAGCCTTTGTCACCCGGGGATAGTGTAGCTTCGCAACGGTGAAATATTTTTTAAAATCGGTCCAGTTGTTTTTAAGTTTATTCGATACATACAAAAATACAAATCTTTCCTCTTTATAATACCATTTAGGTGTCCCGTTGCGTCTTTAAAAACGGACTGTGTTATAAAAGTAGAATCCCTACTGCCAATTTGTTGCCACAGATTTTCAGTTTTCTCTACCTAAGTCCTAAATTACTCGACTAATAACCTCACTATTTTATAGACTAGCTGGAACAATGGCCTTACAGTCGGACTTCAGATATTGGAGATTCAAATGATAGGTCTTAAAGACCTCGTTTTAGCGTTCCTTAGTACCAGGGTAACAGAATGCCTTGAGCAGAATAATGTTCTGTCATTCGTCCGTCTGTCCTTTTGTCGAAGACACTGTGCCCATTGCTCGATCAATCTATTCATAGTCTAGTCCTTGAACGATATTAATTAAACTAAATTAAGTTAGTCCCGGTATAATTTATTCAGCTGTTTTTTTTTCTAGGTCTCACTGAATGGGAGGTATTGCAGCAGCCTGGAGGACTATTATTGACCGGTAAGTCGTGAAGGCTGTCCTTAACTTGATATAAGGAAGACCACGAATTGCCAATAAATAGACACGATTTTTTCAAGATGGCTGGTAGTGTATAACATTTTCATGTCAAAGTCAAATAATTTATCTCAATTAAGTCATTAAATGGCACTTTGGAATGAAAAAAAGATGATTCAACTGTCCATTCGCAAAGGCGAGTAGTGAATAGGGAATCTAAATTGGAGAGACCTATATCCAGCAATGCTACTTTTTTTTTTCAATAGCTTGAGCCTATCTATACCAATATTATAAAGAGGAAAGATTTTTTTATTTGTTTGATTGTACCGAATAGGCGACAAAAGTACTGGACCGATTTTAAAACTCTTTCACCTATGGAAACCTACATTATTCCCGCGTAACATAGGCTATAATATTGACGCGAAGGAGCGAAGCCGCGGGGGTCAGCTAGTAACATATAAAATAGTTAACAATATGATCCTACACCTACCTACTACCTATAACATAGTTTTACCTATATAAAAGAAGAAAATGAGTAAAATGAATAATCACCATTAAATTGAGATACCGAACCCAAACCGTACGCCCGACTCGAACTTACCAAGATTTTTACAATCTCGCCAGACCTTACAAATAGGTTTTTTCTCTCTCAACGTCGATAGTAAGCAATAAAAAGGGTGAATGCTCCTAATTTGCTCCACTTAACCGTGATTTATTTTTATTAAAGACTTTTAGCTTTAAACTGGAACCACTTCGGCTTTTTAGTTCTATTGTTTGGTCTTGAGTGCCATTGTGTTGCTTAAGTTTTGTTGAAGTTAAAAAAAACTTGGTTTACTTGCTGTGCTTTTTATTTGTATAAGAATAAAGTTTTGCTAATTAGCTTTTCTATTTTAGCTGTATTGTATTTCTTAGTTTTGTATTGCATAGTTACCATACAACAAATAGTTTAGTAGTGCTTGTTAGGTTAAATGCTGGATCCTAGATTAATTATCACACTGGTCGAGTGGCGATTTCAAACAACTAAATTAAAAAGTAAGTACAGAAATTTGTTTAGCAGTGGACGTCTTTCGGCTGAATTATGATATTTTTTTATTTCTTGAAATCAAAACAGTTGTAGTTAAACTAAAATCATAACTTATATGGAGAAGAGTGTCTGAGATAGGTTAGTCCCTGTGTTTCAGATCACCCTTTTTACAATTAGGCATTAAAAAACGAAAAAATATACCGCAAAATTAAAAAAAAAAAATGTATAGCTGCTTTATAGAATCGAAAACTTAAAATTATGTCAAGAAAATAATAAAATTATAATAAATGAAAAGGAAATTAAAGAAAATCAAATTTATAGAAAAATTCAATGAAAATTCAGCGAAATAATATACAAAAGAAGTATATCATTCACTGAAAGGTACAAACAGTAAGTATGTAAAAAAGAAGGGTACTAAAAATGAGACTGGAGAAATAAATTAAAAGATAACAAGATCCAAATGCAAAAATAGAACTCATCATACCCACAACATTAAATGACTCCCAGTTAATCTCTCCAGTTCCCTCGTTTCAGCAACCGTTCAACGAAATCATAGTGATTATAATTAACTAATCCCATTTCCAAAGTGGTCTCAATATGGGGTACTTACAGAATCCTCTCTCGAGGTCTCGGCGAGGCATCAAAAGCTCCAACTGTGCTGCAACTGGATCTTGTACTAATTAAAACTTTCGACCAATCGCTGAACGCTAATTCCAACTCGGCGAGTTACTTATCCATTTAGACTTGAGACAGCAATTGTTTGATTCACCCCATCTTGTGTACGTGTTTGTATTGTAAAGTATATTTTTTAATTTTATAGTTTGTATGGCTGTCATTCTTAAATCTTTGACAGGGGTACAGGCAGTCAGAAGCCTGATAGCCTGAGGCAACTTTAACAAAATTGAATAAAGCACAAACAAGCAGCTAGCAGTAGAAAGTCAGCAATGCGGTAGTATTATTAATTGACCAAAGTGAACCAGTCGTTAAAAATTTCGAAATAGACTGATAAAGACATAACATCATATTGTCCGAAGAGTTAGTTAAAGACCTACAATACACGTACATTTCGCCAATTACGGATTATAGGAGAATGAAAATGGAAGACTTTAAACTGAAACGGTGAAACCTAACCTACATTGTGCACAAACATACATCTGTGTATAGAAACTTGGTCCTAACACCCATTTCGTCGACCCATGGTAATCAAGTGAAGTTTACGAGCGACAAAGTACTAAGGAAACATGAGTTCATAACAAGTACCCAGTTCCAAGTCCTCCTTAGACCATTGTAGAATATTTAAACGACTTGGTGCCTAGACTCTCGACGATCTCCGTCATCTGTTGCGTCGTTTATACACTCTGAATGAAGAATACTTTGGTTACTTTAAGTTGTAAATTGCTTATCTATGCCTGGTATACGTACTTCATAACTTAATCACAAACAACCAGTGGACAACGATGTTAAGGAGTTTTTCGAAGCCATCATTTAGAATGGTATATTTTTAGGCTTAGTATTTTAAGACATAAAAAAACACAAATAGGTAAGAATCTATAGCTTGCCGCAGAGTAGACTGTATGTCAAAATCTGAAACAACATACTTATGGAATCAGAGATAGTTCGTCCCGAAAACATGATCATCCATTTTTCCAAATAACTAAGTTAATCCGTAGGTACTATTACTTACCTAGGATCTCTGACGACCTCCCAGGTAATGAAGTGAGTTTTACGAGCGACGCAGTATCATGAGCTGAACTTTATAACGAGGTATCCAGTTCCTCCAAGATGGTGTAAATATGTAAATGTCGCGACAGTTAACTCCTCCTTGTCGTTGGGCTCCTGGTAACGCCACCTATAGGTTTAGTTGGAAACTACCGTCGTAACGTGGGTCGAGAAAGGCCGATTTGGTAAATAAATAAATTCTACCCTTGTATTTTATTTAAATTGTTTGAAAATTGAGATTTCTTCTGTTTCACGGGATCCGTTAAATCAATACGAATCTCACTTATTTACCCCCGACGGAAAAAAGGGGTATAAGTTTGACGTGTGTTGCTGTGTATCTGTGTATGTTTGTATCATAGCTCTTAAACAGATGAATCCATTTTGATCAAGTTTGTTGTTTAAATATTGACTTTGTCGAGAGTGTTCTTAGATACGTTTGATGAAAATCGTTTCAGCCGTTCAAAATTAATACGCATTTTACTCTTTGAATCGGACTTTTTTCACAAGATGTTGTGTCATAATTACGTGATTCGGTAGATTGCCGATCGAAGCGTGTCTACTAATAGATATAGTATAATTGTTGTTTAAGCTTTTATGAAAGAAAAATTAAATTTAAAACTCTCGACTCAATACCTCTAAACAATAAAAAATAAGCCTCGTACTCGCACCGGGGGACCGCTCAGTAATCAAATAATCATAATAATAAATACTTAACTTTAGTGGGGCTTCTTTTTTTATTTTAGACTTTTGAAAGATGACCGCAGGGAAAATAAGGCCAGGCAGCAAGCGCAAAGGTATTATTGATATAAAAATCATGGTTAAAAACCAGCTAAGTGGTCGATGGATCCAGAACGAATTGACTTGGCTCAATTTAGCCTCCGGGCATAACTGCGCCATTCTCCTCGGTTAAATGACTGCGATGTCACCTTCAAATTGATGAATCACTGCCAAAATGGCCCACTGTGTACAGGAAATATACATTTAAACTATCATACTAGAAACAAATTGAGTAACAAAGACTAGTTTATACATCTCTCCGTTATAAACATACATAAAGATACCAGGGTATCATAGCATGATGGAACTGAAGAAACTCAATATTACATTACGTCCATCTGACTGAACGCCAGTCCAGTTGCCACAAACTCTCAAGTCAGTTCAATTCTCGGAAGCTATTGACAAAGTTATCCAGTAAGATTACTCAAGGAAATACGTCTTAATTACTCAGTACCTACAGTTTAGATCGTACTGATCTGTGAGGAGACGAAATCAAATCGTATTTATAGCAACCCCAACTTAAATAAACAGTTGTTTTTATCACAAAAGAATTTATGAAGAACCTTACTCTAAATAAAATATAATAAAATGTCTTTAAACCAAATTTTGACAAAAAATTGTAAAATAACGCCTTCTTACGAAAAAGCCTTTTTATATTACTTTTGCCATTCGATCTTGCTTCTTCTCCGAAAGTTTTATCAGTGATGTTTAAGTCCCATGTCATACATATACTGTGTATTGTCGCAATCTGGGCTGCTAGAGAAACACACCAGATGGAAAACCTACAGTTTAGTCCTACGTGCTACCCTCCGATACGAAGATCGACCTACCTACCTGGCTGTCACCAGTCACCTACGTTCTGGAACTACAGGATAGTGGTTTTCTTTCGGCGGTCTAGAACCTAACACGCGCTCGATGTCGAGAACTCACATCAGCCTCTTGCTGGGTTTCTATTTAGATTTTATATAATATTTTTTTTAAATAAATTTTTGTATCTACCCTCTCTTCGAGAGTTTAATTTACCTGCCTGGCCCCTAACCGTTACACATCGTAACCAGCCGATTGCGACCACTAGACCAACGATGTGAAATAAAAATTACCATGGAAAAACCCCATGAAAAAATTAAACCAATTTCCCAAATGTATTAGAATAATCAGAAATAGTTCCCCAAATCCTTTCTACACATTCGTTTAAAACTGCCCCTTTTCTCAAGCACAATAAGCAAGCATTCTCTTCATATAGGTACCAGGCTCGAATAAAAGGAGTAGAGGTGATGAAACGACACGGCGGTGAATAAATCACGCTGTGTATGAGAGCGTTTAATCAAAATTCGTTTAAATCACAGTTGATGGAAGTTAGTTCCTGAGACGTGTGGGAACATGTTACTGTATAAACTGCTCCTAGTTGCTTAGGATGTTCCGGTAATGACGGGGCGTTGGATACAGGTAGGTAAAGGGTTTCTTGCAGACCTTTTCATTTGCCTGTCCTTATTCCTATTGGGGTCAATGCAGCAGGTCCTTGATACAGAGATTTGTGAAAGACATGAGTGCTTAGAAAAACCACCACACCACTATATTTTCAGTAGTTTTAGAATCTACCTAATTGCAACTGCCCATTATTGTGTTCCTTACTCAAAATGTTTTTTTTTAGATTTTTATATATATCTATTTATCGTCTAGTTTAAATTTAGGAACTTTTAATATAGGACTAAACATTTCTTCTTTCTTTACACATCTCCCAAAACCAATTATTTTTATCACCGTCATCAAAGAAGTCTTTGGTAGCAAGGAACTTGGCTTCCGTAAAGCTTCACGGGTCCTATGCTTCCCGGATCCAACAGATCTTCATGAGTTTCAATGACTATCCCACGTTACGTCTTGTAGATGATACTCCGAAAGTTTTCGGCCGCATCGACAAAATATTGTCACACATAACACCAGAGTGGTGGCCTATTCTGTAATATTCGCACGTAAGTTTTCACGATGATATATTTCCAGATTTGACCGGCTGTATACCCCAAAGGATGAGATAGATGTCTGCAACATTTCTCCAGTTATATTTTAATCCGAAATATAAACAAAAAGCATCAAAATCAGAGACAACACCGCAAGCATCAGTGAACTCTCGCTTAATCTGAATTTATGACGCGCCCGTCACCCCCCACCGAGCTGTCGTATCAGACGAAATGAATACAAAGTTTGTTATGAATGAGTCGCGCCCTTACTTACGTGTGCGAACACCGCCGTGAAAATACCGCCGTGAAAACACCCACCGCCGTGAAAATATTGTCGCAGAAAATGGAGGATAATGACAGCAATGGGTTGAATGTGGACAATTTGTAAGGATTTTTTATGACCTTATGAATAGTAAGTTCGTGTGTTAAATCTTTATTTACATAATATTTAAAGTGGGACGGTGAAAACACGAATATTATTTATATTACTTTTTCTTCTTATTCTTCTCGAGTCGATCGAAGTATCTTTATGTATTTGGGCACACTAAGTGGCGAGCATTAGATCTGCCAAAGGGTCTTGAATACGACCTGAAGTTGGGTAGAATGTGACTTTAAGGTACTTGGACTTTTCACGAAGTAAGAAATTAGTTTATTTCGTGATAGATATACTAGTAAACTCCTGAAAAATTACCCTAAAGAAACTGAATTACACTCGGATAGCATATCAGACTACAAAAGCTCGTATATGAATGAGTGGAACACAAAATTTTCCACGGCAAAGTGAAAACTCTAGATAGACTTCAAAAGCTTTGTGTTATCCCTTCACACAATATACATCCCTGGTGTTTGGTAGCCAGAATACTGCATCTTAACAACAGTTTCAATATTGCAGAATACCGAAAAACTACATGCAGTCAGGTTTTAATTTAAAATTAAACTGACCGATGACAGAGTATCACAAAGTTACCACCCTTAACTAGAAAACCCCAGCTAAATTTATCACTTAATTTAACACGAAACTTGTTAAACAATACAACACTTTATCGTAATAGGGATAAGGTAGGTATTG
Organism: Orthosia gothica; assembly: GCA_949775005.1. Taxonomy (NCBI): domain Eukaryota; kingdom Metazoa; phylum Arthropoda; class Insecta; order Lepidoptera; family Noctuidae; genus Orthosia; species Orthosia gothica. The sequence continues at coordinate 4,237,599 of OX459036.1, read as the reverse complement.
TTGTGATTGATTTCAGGATTCCATATTTGAATAGTTTAGGCCATGAAAACTGCGTTTGTGAAGTTAGAGCTTGTAGATTTAGGGCGTGTAGAGTTTGGAGCTTGGTTATATATGAGATCTGACAACTTTTTGACAGTGCATCAACATTTTACATGAAAATGTTTTTGGTGGGATGTCACTTCTTTTTGTAAGTGGTTTATGATAACATTTTTTTAGTTTGTTCATTGTTTCTTTCTAATTTGTAATAAGAAGTCTGTGTGCCTGTATAATTTTCAGATCTCCAGCATGAAATTAAGTTAGTATTGCAAAACCCATACACAAGATGAATGGACTGTGTGAGGAGTGATATGAAAGAAAAGGGAGTCAGTGATAGCGTATAGTATATAGCAGGGGACAGGACGGTATAGAAGAAGAAAACGTGTTGCGCCAACCCCAAGTAACATGGGACAGGGGCAGGAAGATGATGATTGGAAAACCCATATAAAATTCCATCTCCTAATTTAAAGGTGATTTACAAAAAAATCTATAATATGTATTTTATTATTTTTAACACGGAGTCCATATTTCATTTTTCAGACCTCTTGCATCAAAATTTGCGGCAGTCACATGTAAACTTCCATCCCCTAGTTTAAGGGATTGGGGAGTAAAAGTTCTAACTAGCTTACATATCAAATTTCAGCTGTCTAGGACTTCAGGAAGTACCCTAAGAATTTTAATGATCATCAGTCAGTGAGTTAGTGACGAAATTGGGCATTTTAGATATCAATTAAATCTATAGTATAAGAGCTATGCGATTGAAAATTTTATGTTTAATAAGTCCACTATTGACTGACAAGAATTTTGTTTATCTGGTATAATCCATACCCAAGTTATGAGGGTTCAAAAAAACGACAAAGCGCTTCGAGAAAAGGTAGGTAGTGTCCTTGCACGTCGCTTTGCTCGGCTTCCGTCGTCCGTCAGGACGATTGCGATTTAATTTCTAGAATATGTTATTCAAGTTGACTACATCTTTATACTCGTAGAAGTTGGAAAGCTGCTCTTAAACTGAAATGCAATATTTTAATTAATGTTACGAAGGGAATTTTGTTTGTGTCTTAACAAATCTGTGGAATCATTAATTGTTGATTGATTCACTATAGCTTCCAAACAAGCTCTTTTAACACTGCCTGAAACTCTCAAGCACTTTTCAACCGTGTACCAGGAGCACAGGAAGCAATCAGAGGTAAGCACAAATCCAAACACTCCACAACGCTAGTTTGTTGGCCTACGGTGAAAACTCTAAACGGCTGCGGCGTGGCCAATTAAAAGTTTTACCAATTAACCGGTTCCAATGACGCCACGCAGTTGCATGCTGTTATCTACAACTTTATAACCTGCAATAACATATATGTTATCCTGGTACAAATTGCGAATTGGTACAAATATGTAGCAGTATAATTTTTTGTTCGGAATAGGGATTGTGTGAAAAGGTTATTGTAAAACGGTTTGTTTACCGATATTTTTTTGCAGTTTGGTGTTTAGGAGTTTCAAATATTGGTACCTATTGAAAAAACAACTGTAAATTAAAAATAGGCCCCCCAAGCGATGTCACATTGAGTGAACCTGTGCGTTTCGCATTCAGTAGACTCCCGCGACTCTTTTCAGGTCATCGGTCCATTTTTTAGCAGGCCAAGCAAACCGTAAGTATAAAACTGTAAACATAAACAAGTAACGAACCTTTAATATAACTATAAATTTTAATAAATCAATATTTTCCTGTTTTCAATGGAATAGGATATTACAAACAAGACAGGAGACTTCTATGTTACCAGAAGTAAAGAACAGACAGGAGCCATCGATTACCGCTCGTTACCTGCCACGACATGAAATAAATTAAACATTAAGCGTAGTGGATAGCGTAGTAAAGGGACATTGGGTAAAGTTACGTGAGATCAATGTCTTCATTCTGACATTTTTCATGCTTTCTAAAAAATTATAAAAACAAGATTGATAGGTGTCCCAAATAGCACAATTCACAACGCGACATAGATGAAATCTTATTTAAACTAAACATTTTCTTGGGCAAGTTACCTTATTTTCAGGTCCTAATTAAAACAGTAGAACCAGTACCCTGTCGTTTGGGATTAAAAATATATTTCCATTTCCACAAAACCCTTTAAGCAATTGGATTCACCAATTTCAACATCCGTAATAAAATAAAATAAAATCATCTCTACAGCCTCAAAAATTTACGCACTAACGAATTTATTACAGTTGACTTACTCCTTATTCATCGACTGGGGCGAGGCTCGTTCAAATTCAACACTGGCTCCGTCCGTGGCGGGGGATTTTCCCGGGATTACGTCGGATCCCGTGACGTCATCGGTCCGGGACTTATACCCGGCTGACTTATCCAGACACGTTTTTTTCCGCGGAAAATATCGTCTTCGCAGTCGCTTAGCTGTTACCAGAGTGACGCTTCTGAATTTTAATTCGCTTAGTCTGTGATGAATGAAATTAGATTATTTTTGTATTGATTTTTTGTATCGTTTATACCTAGACCGTTTAAAAGTGTCAGGAACGAATTAGTTTGTTACAAATTCGAAGCATATTTTTCGCTTCTTATCTAATGATGGATATGCTAAGAAAAAGATGGGGAATGATCAGTGGTCAGGAATGGTTATCAAAACATTTAATCTTCTTGCCTTTTTTCATTTTCTTTTTCTTAATGCTTTTTCAATCGCCATCCGGTCATCGCCTCCTTACTACTCGCATACATAGATGTATAACCACTAAACCAGCCAGGATCAAAGTCTTGGTGGAAATAATAAATGGCTGCGAGTTAAACCCTGATAAGCTGACGTGAGCTGAAGCTCATCTTGTAACTGTGGAGTGTATGTTTGTGCCTTGTGGTTAGTTCTATGTTAGCTGGGGGAATTGTTGTAGTTTGTGTTGAATCTCTAAATAGTATAAAACAAAGTCGCTGTCCGCGTCTGTCGGCATCATTTCTGTTTCCCCGCTATCTTGTTCTGGACCACGAACCGATTTTGATACGGTTTTACCAATAGAAAGAGCGATAAACGAGGAAGGTTTTTTGTATATAATTTGTCTCGAGCGAAGCCGGTGGGTCACTAGTTTAAGCATAACACAGTGTTCGGTATTTTCCTGGAAAAAAAAGCGTTGAGCACATTCCTTATGTCACTGTCTGTTTACAAATGTCGTTTTTGTATGATCAGTAATCCGGCTCGAAGGACCAAATATATTTTGACTTGAATTAGCTATGTATTTTTCTGGCATTATAGGTACCTTACTACTTGCATATTAGGTAGGTACAACTAAAAAGTGAAAAAAAAAGATAGTACCACTGACTTCCAAATAACAAAACTACAAAGTGAAAAATAAATTTTGTTTTTGGTAGTCGTTGTCCATAACGCAAAAATATGGTAGCATCCAAAGACACCGACTTCCAAAAACAGAAATTATTTTTCACTTTGTAGTTTTGTTATTTGGAAGTCGGTTGTATTTTTTTAATGCTTTTTTATGTGTGTTACTTAAGGTTAAACTAGTCGACGGCACGAACTATTTTGTGCGCGGGGTTAAAATGCATGCTATCTCATCCGACAACACGTGCAAAATACATAGATGCTGCGATGAGCAGTAAGAAGCTAGTTCGCGTACGAATTAGCACTTTTGCAATTTTGTATCGAAATGCATGATGATTTAGGACGAAAACAAGCGCGCGAAATTTTATAAACAGAACTTTGTGAGTCGAGATATCATAAAAAAACTTCTAAATGTATATTTATAAAATAACATTATTTGCATTTTTGAATTACTAATCTATCCCTTTATCGAGGCCGTTTTGCAATTTTCCTTCTTCTTATGGTATTTATTTCCGCCCAAAGATGCGTTAAAATTATTGTTGAAATATGAAACTTTCGACGCTCATAACTTTGAATTATATTATTTTTCTAAATTTTTGTTTCCATAAAGGACTAGTTATTGATGAGACAAATTGATATCATTTTTTATTTTGAACGTACGTCGTCAAACATTGGAGTAATCTCTAGACTATGTTTGTATGGAAGAATTTTCGACTAGTGTAACCTTAAGAACTTTTTACTAGGTGAACCGAACTTGATGATTCTTTTTTTATTTGATGGCTGTTTTCATGTGATCGTTTAATTTGAAATATCTGATGAAGAACTTCGGAGATGATAAAGAACAACAGAACTCCACAGTAAATGACGGCAAATCTCTCGGGATTGCTGCATTCGACTGTCTGTTTATTGTATTTACCATTTCATAACAGAACATCATGTCGCCCAGTACGGAAATGTGTACAGTTCATAATGGTACACTCTAATTTCACAGATGTGTGTTCAAGTTTCATGTTATTCGGGCAATCTATTCTGGCATAACTGTGGGCATTTTACAGGGTGGAATTGTGTCATACCACCTGAAGGGAAAGTACTCTTAATACTGTAGATAGAAAATTTTACTCAAAAAAAACATTCCTTTATTTTTGAAAAGAAAGAAAACTGCATTCAAAGATTTTCGAAAATTCACTTGCCACACCCGGAAATCGAACCGACTAAAATCTTTAAAAATAACACCTAGTACTTTTATTGCACCGAACGTTAGGGTCAATTATAAGGATGTAATCTCTCTAACAAACTTGATAAATTAAATGAAAGGAAAACAATGAAATCTTAAATTAATTATTTCAATTATTTACAAATAAAACCGGCTAAGTGCGAGTCGGACTCTCACACGAAGGGTTCCGTACCATAATCGCAAAAAACGGCAGAAAAAACATGTTTGTTGCATGGGAGCTCCACTTAAATATTTATTTTATTCTGTTTTTAGTATTTGTTGTTATAGCGGCAACAGAAATACATCATCTGTGAAAATTTCAATTGTCTAGCTATCACGGTTCATGAGATACAGCCTGGTGACAGACAGACAGACGGACCGCGGAGTCTCAGTAATAGGGTCCCGTTTTACCCTTTGGGTACGGAACCCTAAAAGAAGGTCTATGAGAAACGCCTTAGTTTTGAACCCAGCTAAGTCAAAATTTATTTTAATGGGATCAAGAGATTTTTTAAATAAAATGGGTAATGGGAATTTGGACTTGAAGATCGACGGGTGTTCCATTGAAAGGGTCCGGGAAGCCCGTAATCTTGGGTTACTTTTTGACGAGCACCTGCACTTTGAGACACACATCATGGAGGCTGTGCGCAACTGCTTTTACAGGCTTAAGCTTCTGTATCGTGTGCGTCCCTACATAAGTGTGGATATGTGCATTCTGCTTTGTGAAACACTTGTTTTATCTAAGCTGAACTACGCTGACACTGTGTTCGGGGCGTGCATTCTGGGTAGAAGTGAAAGGTTAATTCAGCGAGTAGGTACAGAATGCTTGTGCGAGATTTTGTTTTACCATCCCTCCTAGATGTCACGTAACTCCTTTTTTAAATAAGGGTAATTTGATGAGAATGTCAGATCGTAGAAAGCTGCATCTGGCTACCCTGCTCTTTGGCACAATTCTCACAAAAAAACCAGACCTGTTGGGTTACCTGTTGTTGGCGTCACACAAAACTGCTGCATTCCGTGGAAGTTTCAAATTCGCTGCCTCTCGTATCTGGAATGATCTTCCTCCGCCGTTTCGCGCTATAAAAACGATTGGAACGTTTAGTACTAAATCCAAGCAGTACTTATTACTTCAGCAAAAGGAATCCGGAAGATAAGCTTACCCGGGGTTTGCACGCAGTTAGGTTAACTGCCTTTAATCCATTTTCTTTATTATGAACTTTCTTGCGAACACCACACCACACATATTAAATTCACACCACTCTGATTTATCCAATTGGCAATTCATTTCGCCAGGTTTATTTACACTTATTCATTTACACTATTTCATAACATAACTTACATAATATTTTTCTTTTGACAGCCGAACATTGATTTTTTCCGTATTTTTAATAAACCACTCTTTGGTCCGCGCGCTCTGTCGTTTGTCTATGGTTTCGACAAATGATCATTGAGCATCGCGTTTATATATTTGCATTATACTTACACTTACTTTGACCCACCTTCAGTGTTTTATTCTACTTTGTTTGTTATTTATATATTCTTCTATTTTATTTTATTATATAAGTCCTGTTTCCGTAAGTGTGTCCGTGGCATCAACAGTAGGCCCTATCAGAATATCAGCGCAGCGTTATTACCTTTTTTGGATATCACTGCACATGCTGAGATAGGAGCCTTTTTGATCTCGCACAGGGTTTTTTTATTTTATTATTGTTTAAGTGTATGCTTATTTTCTCGTGTCTCCTGTGCGGGTCACAAATAAATATTTTTTCTTTCTTTCTTTCTTTCTAAAAAAGGTAAACTAACTAATTGGTTTTTAAGCTGACATGGTCACAATCATTAGAATTAATAATTTAATTTTATTAATTTAATTAAATTAAATTAATTTAATTTCAACCAAATTCAAAATATACATGGTAAATATCCCGAAACAAATATTAATTCTAACTAATTGGTTTCTCGAAATGGGCTCCATTTTCTTGGATACACAAATTTATTCTATTAATGAATTCATTTCTAGTAAACTTAAATAATATAAATCGTATTCTGAACTTCAACTCACAACTGGTTTAAATTCGCATAAGATTATTATAATGTAAATTTTATTGTGCTTTAAATTGACCCATTGATTTTATATGTCCAGATTTCATGGTTTTCCTTTCATTTAATTTATCAAGTTTGTAAGAGAGATTGCATCCTTATTATTTACCCTAACGTTCGGTGCAATAAAAGTACTGGGTACGTAATTTGCTGCAATAAAAGTACAATAATTTCAGCGGTCGGTATCAAAAAAGAAGAAATAAAAACAAGAACACCGACTGCCAAAATTGAAGTTACTTTTCACTTTGCAGTGTTTTTATTTGGAAGTCGGTTGTAATTTGTAGGGCAAATGTTGACAAAACTGTTGTCGCGGAGACGTCTCCGTTGCTGTTCTAATTAATACCTAAATATAATATTCACTTAGAACTCAATAGTAGCACGGTAACTAGCAGAAAGTACTTCGCTTCAATTGCATTAGAAAGATAATAAAAAAATAAGTGAATAATAATACCGTATTATTACCACGACTCATAAAGCACTTTGACGTTGAACGAGTCAAAAAGCATAATCAACCATTACCTACCTTCACAAAAATAATGACGTCTTATCGTATTGTTCAACGCTCAAAGAAAACTGCCTAAAATACAAACAAACTACTATACAAAGACAAACATAATTAAAATCAGAACAATAGGCTTTCTTAAAGTCCTTGGTATAAAAATAGTCGGTAAACAACAATACGGTGGACAGGAAAATCCCTTAAAGGCCCTGCCTGCGGCCAGAAACTACCAGGCGACAAGAACACGCGAGGAGATAAAAAAGTAACGTACCATCGCTCATAATCAACGCTGTGCGAAGAACAAAGCGAATAACACAACGAGGAAGATTATATCTGCGAACAGTGTGATGTAAGAAAAACTGCACACGAAAACAGAGAATTATTATGAGTTTGCATTGGACATAAAAAGTAATACCTACTGCATCTGTCTTTGGATGAAACTGAATACAAAAGGATGATTTTAAATTCATAAAAGATAATTTTGCAATTGCATACATTATAATGAACAAATAAAATAACAAAACGCTTTTATCTGCATCACAATCAGACAAAACTGTTGAGTAAGTACTTAGTTTGTAAAACGTTGCATTGCATTGCCATTCGTCCGTCGCACTCACAAAGCGTACGACTTCCACGAAGCTTAAATAATACGCAACAAGGCTGCGAATGTATTTAATTAACATTTCAAAAAGCTGAAACTTTGAAAAAAAACTGTTGGGTATATACATAAAACTGTCGTAAATAATCATGTCTGAATGCTTTCTAATTATGAGTTAGCTAGCTATGAGTACTAGGAAACCAGAAGGGATTAATTTTCGTTTTCAATTAAATCTGAGATCAAACAAAGTTCATCAGCACCTAATATTTCGAATTGGACTTTCTTAACCTTAACGATCAATATTGTTGCTGGAGACTGCTAAAATAATCTCGTTTCAAAGGTTTGTTAATCATTCATTCAGTTACCTCTACCCGGCGAACAGAGTACAATTTGTATGACATAAAAACTCGATCATACAGGCAAATCCAACTATACTGTAGTTACACCATATCCTCACAGCCCATAAAAGGACCCTAATGACGCAGTCATCATAAAGCTTTATGTTACCCTAGTACTCCCTGACCTTACGGGAAGAAAACTCGGGTGAGAATAAGTAATATAGCAGCTGTATGGGGGCACTTTGGCCGCCATTGTTTCAGCCCTGCGGTAAACCTCGGCGTTATCCGCCATACGCGCGTCATCTGTTTTGATTACCTTCCCAGTAACGCGTTATATTATTTATATTGCAGTTACGGAACCAAGAAGTATGTTAGGGTAAGATTTTATGGGATTATTTTGAAGTATAGTTATAGTTTACAAAGCAGTTTGTAAAGATATAAAATAATGTTATTGGGGGCGAGACCAATTCTAGAGACCGGGAACAAATCCAACCTCGTTGGTGTTACTAGAAAATTCCTGATGACATTTTGACAGACACGGGTATCGCTCTCAAGATCGTATAGATGTCGTGCTTGTGATTGAGACCTAGGAGACAGTTATTGTCTCGTGATATAAAACGAAGGTGAGAACACTTGAGTGGAATAGTTCAGCGCAACACGTGTGTCGCCGAGTCACCGGAGCGGATTACTTGCCTGCCGTGTACCGTTATCTGTGTGCATAGGGCTGCTACTTACACCGTATGTCTACTAACACCACATATATACCTGTTAATCTAATCTGTTAGAATTTCACCGTGAAGACTGAGGGTGAAGTGAGCGAGAAGTGTCAGTAGAATCATTCCAGTTGAAGCTATGGATTAAGAGTTCACGTCACTTAAGTTTTCACGGTGAAATGTTTACAGAATAGCACTGCTGTAGGTTTTCAGCATACTACTATCTACTACTATCAGCTAAGAAAACATTTTATACCTTGACTTGTAATGAACCATAGTATAGAGTAAGATTATTAGGTCGATGGGTGGCTGGTTAACCTTGTCAGTTGTCACCCCTGGTTCCTTGGTAACTTTTGTCTACTACTATACGGGGATACGTCATTTAAAGAGGCAAGCATCCGAAGAAGGTATCGATCTTGTTTGAATGATTAACTTCTGTCATGCGACAATGGACACCTTCGAAAAATTAGTTTCCTAAAATTTGAGCTATATGTAAATGAACTAATTGAACAGCTGATTTTCTTCATAATTGGTCCCATAGTGAAAGTTGTTCCTTTTTTTTACTATCCTATTTATGTCCTACTCCTGTGCAAAGGCCGCCTTTCTGTTCATAAAGATTCTTTAAAATATTGCCAATGAGTCAAAAGTCAACCTGTAGGTGTAGAAGCAGCCCTGCAGGTAACCGCCAAAGATTCATGTCTCCATTTGTACCTCGTGACTAATGTGTTGTGCTGTCCATCAGCTGCTAGCTGTCGAGAGCACTATTTTTGTAGCACATATCATATCAACAGCTCTAGGTATATGAGCTAAACTCAACTGAAGTGGCTTGGTCTTCTTTGAAGCTGCACCGCAGTACGAAGTTATTTATTCAAAGCTATTTTCGCAAGCAACATAATTAGCTGGTATTCTTATGCTATGCGAGAACAGACACTATTGAAAGATAGTTGTAGACCCAGATACGGCCCTGCAGGTAACGGCCAAAGATGTAGGTATGTCTCTAAATTTACCGCGTGACTAATGAGCTGTGCGGTCTGTCGGCTGCTAGCTGTACTGAGCACATAATTTTGTAGCACGCGTCATTTCAGCAGTGTTTTTTGAGCTGAACTCTACTGAAGTAGCTTGATCTTCTTTGAGGGTGAAGTGAAATAGAAGGTAATTTAATCGAAGCTTTATTTTCTGGGAATCACTTTTTTTTGTGTAATTTATTTCATCAACTTGTACTAGGAGTGAAAATTTAAAGATATGTGATACACACCACTGTGACTATGGTTTAGATTATATCCCAATCTCTTCCACAAACCTATTATACCACCGGTAGAAACGTAATAAGCTGATTAAGTAAAAGGCTGCCATTTTGTGTAAGTTCCATATTTTGCGTATTCAGACCGAAATTAAACACTTTTATTTCTTTATTTTACCCAAAACATATGTTACAGAGATTGACAACTACATACCAACTGTGGTTTGTATGCTTCTTAGCAGAACCTTCTTATTTGACAGACTTTTCCAAAATGAAAGCAGAATGCATAATTGCTTATTTCAAGCGTACACTGAAAAGCATATTACCTGTTATTAGATAATCTAATCGAGCTCATTCTTTATGTAGATAAAAATTCAGTAAAATATCAATTTACCATGCTTCCTTTACTTACAAAACCACAGAGTACGGAACTAATGGAAATGCCATTGCTAATAGTATTCATACCCGCGCAATAGAGCAAAGCACAAGTTTCGGCAAGCATCATCATTATTTTAGCCGAAAGACATCCACTGCTGGACATAGGCCTTCCCCAAGTGTCGCCACATTGATCAGTCCTATGCGTTTTGCATTCGACTGATTCCCGCAGACTTAACCAGACCATCAAAGACAAAGACAAAAGATATTTATTTCAACTGGGCCACCAAGCGGCACTTTTGAATGTCACAATTTAAATTTACATGGAATAAAAGTTGATTCTACCGTGCATTCGGAAAGTAGCTTGTTATGGAGAAGAATGCACAAGAAACTCCATACTTTTTAAATTTACATGGAATAAAAATTGATTCTACCGTGCATTCGGAAAGTAGCTTGTTATGGAGAAGAATGCACAAGAAACTCCATACTTACTCTTTAAAAAAAAATATTCTACCGTGCATTCGGAAAGTAGCTTGTTATGGAGAAGAACGCACAAGAAACCCCATACTTACTCTTTAAAAAAAAAAGAAAATATTTTTACAATATTAAGGTACATGAGTACATACATTAATAAATTCACATATGTGAGGACAATGCACCCGGAATAGCACTACACACTATACTACGTAAAGGTATAAAGTATTAAAAGTACTCACACATCGGTCTACTTAGAAGGAGGCCTTTCAACGTTTCGTCTTCCGGTACGCGGTCACCACTCAAGAAAATTTCAGTACCATCGACCTTCCATTCTGCGAGCAATGTGCTCTGCCCACAGCCACTTAAGTTTGCAATGCTTTGGCCTGTCACAGCCATAGCCAAAGTTGTCACATGCCGACAATAGAAATTGACGGCCGTGACAGGGAGTGTGTTTTCTACGCTTGGCACCCGCCGGAGGCGACTCTGTACTCTGTGCACAAAACGTATTATCAACAGCCCTCTGCCTGTTTTCTCTCCCCTACGATTAATGTACGTTGTACACCTTTTTGTATCAGATACGAGATTTTCATGAGCTTTTTATAAGGTGAGAATGAACACCTGTTTATGAGTGGTAGGTGTAACATTTTTAGGGTGGAATATATTGGAAAAAAATATGTGTGTTATGATTTGTTTAAACTAAGTAACTAACTTAAGTGTCAGTGGGCAGGGCACAGAATGGATGGTCGATGGCGCCCAAACATTCTGTAGTGGCGATCGTTAACTAGAAGACGCAGCGTTGGAAAGCCTCCCTCTAGTTGGACCGATGGTTAAGTTTGCGGGAACCCGCTGGATGCGAGACGCACAGCATATATCGATGTGGCCACATTTGGGTGAGGCCTATGTCCGACAGTGGACGTCTTTCTGATAAAATGATGGAGATGATAAAACAAAGTACATAAACACTATGAAAATGTAAATAAACTTGTCCAATAAAAACATGTTTTATTTATTAAATCATGGATTTATTCCTGAAAAGCCTTTACTACATCAAAATAACGATATGCTAAAACAAATAGTGGACTTCAAAATTTTTGCTGCCACTGTAAATATTAACACACATAATTTACATGTTCAACTGTTTCCGTAAATATGAATTCGTCCCTGTACAACGATTTGTCACGATATTTGACATATTACCAACAAATCGCATCAGAAAAAGCTGAAAAATCGTTGGCAAACTTTTTTACAAATATGCATGTAAACTATCGTATTTTACAGTTTTGTGATTTGTTCGTGACTAATGGTGATTTCGTGAATTTTCGCTTTGTTAGGTTAAATTGTTTGTATGATAAAACTCGAAACTATAATGTTGCACAGGGAAATTTCATTTGTGTTGTTTTGGTTTAGCAATTTTTCGTGGCAATTTCAAAACTATATCGTGTTGGAAAACTTCACCAATACCTAAAGCCCTGAAAGCGAAACTAATCAACAAAAGCTGTGAGTAAAATATGAAACCCAACAAAAAGAAAGTCTGATTAAAACCTCAAATACGCAGAAGTTTAATAACTACACGAAAATAACTAATTAAGCAAAAAAACTTATTTGAAAGAAAATTTTGCAGTGAATATATTCACTCACAAAACCAGACCTAGAGGAAATTAATTTATACATTTTAAAGCCATCTCTCGTACAAAAGCAGTTGACATGCACTATGTACATATATGCTTCCAGCATGACAACGCATATTTTATAATAAAGCCTAATTGGAGTCAGCGCACTAAATATTATAAAAGCTTGCATCCATTAGTCGTGCCGTATTTTAACAACACACAATGATAAATGTGGCTTGTGGTATAAATGCCGTATGCTGTTGGCTCCGAAACAAATATGCGCTCCTGGTAAAACGAATGCCAACTTCATCATTTTTTATGAAACTCGAATATTTATTGCGAATGTAGAATCTGCGTAAAAGCCCCTTAAGACCATCGTAGCAATCCATTAGCCATTATTGAAGCGATCTATGGGGGATTCATGGAAAATGCGTAGGTAAGAAGTTAAACGCGGTGCAGGCATTTTCTTGGAATTGTATACTTTGAAAAATAATGATGATGAGATTGAAATAGGAAGAGGTATCTGCGCTATTAAGTAAATGTATTATACAAACATTGGACGCAAGATTGCTTAGTTAATGTTCATTTGCTACGTTCTATATTGAAGTTTGGCATAGTGTTGGCCAGGGCCTGTAATTTTTAGCGTACAAACGGTAAACTCAAGATAACTAATAGTTAGCAGGTAAACGAACTGAGGGTGGGTGGTGCCTGCCCGTGTTTTTAGAAACGTTCGTATAATACATCTAATTTACTGGCATTTTTGACAAGTTGTTGACATAGATTGTCTCAGACATTTACCCGCTCACATTACACTTACAATCAATCATTCGGGTCCGTATGCTTATTTCTCCATTCTCATTTTTGTTTTAATAGTTTTTTTAATCGTCACAAACATATTGTTTGTGTAATTATTTTTCGCTGAATTTTTATATTCTCTTTAAAGTTAAATTTAGTAAAATTTAATTGTATTCTTCTAAAAACATAAATTTATTTTTCGATTTTGTAAAGACTAATTCATAGTTAATTATTCCTTTATGTAAAATCACCCATTTAGAGATAGCTCAGACACACTTCACCATACAAGTTTACGCTTTATGATAGTGTATTTTGATGTCGACATAAATAAAGATTAATACATCACATCATCAGCCTATCAATGTTCCCACTGCTGGGACCCTCCTCTCTCTGTGAGAGGGAATGGGCCGTAATCCACCACGCGGGCCCAGTGCGGGTTGGTGGATGTCACATGTCTTCGAATTTTTGGTTCTAGAACATACGATGTTTTCCTTCACCGTTTTGAGAGCAGTGGTGATGAAATAATTTACACAAAGTAAAGCGCCTGCCTGGGCTCGAAACCACGACCTACAACTTGTAAGTCGCGGCCGATACCACTGGGCCACCACTGCTCCCTTAAAGATTATTATATTATAGTTATTTTCGCTGAGTTTAATTGCGTCAAGAGGCTCTAGAGTCTAGAATAACGCCATAGCTTGTAGATAACAATGTGTTTAGAGTCTAGACAAATAGTTATTCTATCAGCGATGGTGATTGCCGAAATGCCAAATAAGAGTTTGATCACGGGTCATTGTCATAGTCCTTGACATTCCCATAGCGATTGCAACTTGAATTTCACATATTAAGTTACGTAAACTAGCCTTCTGTTCATTAATATTATCACCCACAATAAACGACGCATCCTTTTAATATATTTTTTTTTAAATAAAAATACAGCGCTCCACCACTTACAAGTTAAGCTGACGTATGTTATGCCTCCGCGAGAGATCATATATTCGAATAAAGTCTAGTTTGGCTCAACGCTCGCCAAGTTTATAACAGACCGTGGTATGAAAGAGTACATTATTTTTGAAGTAATTTGACAATACGCGCTCCACAGCAGTGTTGTTGCCAGAACGCGTTGACTGCATGTTGATCTATTAGTACCTATTTCGTTTACATAATTTATTTAGACGGATTTTATGAAAATAATATGGTTTTGCTTTTTCTTAGGAAAACTCAGAATACAAGACGTAAAAAGACACAGGGGCTGGAATCATGTGTGATAGTTACTCACAATCTACCAGGTGTATGGCATCATGAAAGTAAAATAAATCTAGGCCTTACATACAATTACACATTCTGTACATCAGACTTAGTGACGCGCAGTATGCATGAGCATTTCTCCAGGCTAAAAAAAAAAAAAAATAGGAACTCTCCATCTACCTTAATGCGCTTGTTGCTCCAATCTAGGGAAAAACTAAAGATTGACACAAATAACGCCGAAAACAACTTTGGTGAACTGATAACGGATCACCTTTTCGGAGACCTTTTATTATAGGGAACTCTGATCCCTCTCTCTCTCCAGTCGCAGTTTAGCCCAACATTTAGAGTAGACTCTTTTGACAAAATTTAAACACTTTTCGTCCATTCCTTAGTGTGAAAATGCTATCCAAATCGCATCGTAGGGTAGTGAGTCGAAAGCCTTCTGGTACATAAAATACTCCCTGAGGCCCTGGATGAGCGTGGCGATAGCAATTGTCCAAAAGGCAAAATTGTATGGGATTGACAAGCGATATTGACAAGTCACGTGATCAATCGCTTATATTCGGACATTTCGACTATCGCATTTGCTGACATCGAATGCCACTTATCTAGAGCCTCGGTATAGTCCAATATAAAAATTATCACAATGAGAGGCAAAATGAAGTGACTCTCAGCTTCGATAATCGTCTTTTTACACCCATTATGTCAATAAAGAGAGCAGTGGTGACCGAGTGGTAACGGCCCCGACTTACGTGCTTAGGTCATGGGTTCAAACTCAGGTAGGCGCTTTACTTTTTATAAATTCTTTCATCACCACTGCTCTAAAAACGAAGACGGAGAACATCGTGAGAAATACGGCATGTCTTAGAACCAACCATTCAAAAATGCAATAACGTGTAACATCCACCAACCCGCACTGGGCCCGCGTGGAGGATTTTAGCCAATTTCCTCTCACAAGGAGCAGACCTGTGTCCCAGCAGTGGGAAAATTAAAAGGATGATGATATCAATAAGATATACTCTAATGGAAATCCCACCTACATACATTGTAATGGAACCAATAATAATAACATTCACATTTCGATGGCAATATAATAATATTTTAGTAGATTCCAATAGCTAGCACAAAGCATTAGTGCCATAATGCCGGTAATTGAATGGCATGTGTAGATAACAGAATATTATTCCGCACACGTCTGCATTGCATCAGTGGTCATTATACTGAAGGATGTTTGCATTAGTTATAAGTAATCTATACGTGTTTGGTTAAAAGTATAGGTTTAGGTAATTAGGTTCCTTTAATGCACAGATCTTTACTATACCCATACTTCTTACTATATTTAATATTATAAAAATATATATATATTATAGGGAAAGTTTGGAAAAGGAGGAGCTCGTGGCTAAATAATAACAGCCGCACGGGTCGATCATCAAGGTCAAGCAACGGTTGCCAAGGTCGGTCCGCGGATGGGTGACCAATTCAACGTACCGAGATTCTTTCGTGCCTCGGCAAGCACGTTAAGCCGTTGGTCCCGGCTGTCATTTGAAGATCTTTGACAGTCATTACGGGTAGTCAGAAGCTTGAAATCTGACACCAGTTTTGCCATGGGGTATCGTGTTTCCCAGTTACTGGGCTGTGGAGGTCAGATAGGCAGTCGCTCCATGTAAAACACTGATACTCAGCTGAATCCGATTAGACTGGAAGCTGACCCCGACAACAATTGGGAAAAGGCTAGGCAGATGTACATGATAGGGAAAGTTTGGACGTGCATTAAGATAATAGATGAAAACACGAAGTTTGCCAAGGACCATTAAGAAAATTGTTGTACAGAATTGGCATTTCAATATTGCAGGGTTAAGACCTCTTATCATAAAGGAAAATTATCTTTGATAATCAAACTCGAGTTTAAAACTACATTACATGCGTACCTAGTACCTAATAATGCAAGTAAAGTAAAATAAAAGTTTATGAACTGAAACATATCACTTGTCCCATATAAATCCAATGACTCCAAACACGATGGTGTTACCTTGTCTAGTTGAGGAGTTGCTATGGCCACCTTCTGGCTCCATCATGAGACCAGTAGTGCCTATTAATAAAATGTGCCCAAAGTTACTTAAGTCCACCAAGTTTCAGCTTAATCGGATGCCAGAAAGTGCTTGAACAAGTAAAATTTCAAAATTTAAAAACCCCCGACACATTTATCTTGCGAAAACACAACGATTCAAACAGTAAAATGCCCATAACTTTTGAACGGCTGAACCGATTTTATTCAAACATAGCTAAGAACACTCTCGACATAATCATCTTTCAAACAAAGAAACTTAATCAAAACTAGATTCATCCGTTTAGGCGCTATGATGCCACAGACAGACACACAGGTACACAGCAACACAAACACACAACTCTTTTTCCGGCGGTGGTTAATAAAACTTATAACACCCCTCTTTTTTCCGGCGGGGGTTAAAATGGATTACTAGTTGCCGGACATACATACAAAAACAAAATTATGTCAAGTTTGTAATGACAAGTAAAAATTTCACATTTCCTGATACGCCTAACAACGCCTCTGCGAGTTGGCTTCGGCCCCGCGCACGTCTTTCAAAGGACCGGGACCCCAGGGTCCCGAGATATTCAAAGTATTTTCATTTATTTCATACATTTTAAACTACATAATTTATCTAGTAAGAAGCAATCTATCGAACACGTAATTATGACACGATATCTTGTGAAAATACCCCGATTCAAACAGTAAAACACCCATAACTTTTAAACTAAAAAATACTATATCAAAATCGGTTCATCCGTTTAGGAGCTATGATAAGATAAGATAAGATAAGATAAGAATATTTATTTGCCCAAACATGTGTATACATAAAAGAAATCATTACAGTTGCATGCAGGATGACAAAAAGAAACAAAGGTTCAGCCATGTTTGCCATACTATGGCGTGCAAATATTATAAAAAAAAAAAAATGATAATAATTAATGCCTCTTATGAATTTAAAAATAAAATAATTCCAAATGTCAACAGTAAAAAGAAAACAAAAAATTATATAATAAAAATGTCAAAAATATCAAGCAAACGTCAAATCTATGTAAAATAATTTCAAATGTCAACAGTAAAAAGAAATAGAAAATAACAATACTAAAAATAATAAGCAAATGTCAAATCTATGTAAATATAATTTCAAATGTCAACAGTAAAAATTAACAATGTCAAAAAATATATGTCTAATGTAATATGTCAAATCTATGGCAAAAATCAATCAATTTTAGAAAAAATAAATTAAAAACAATGTATGTCAAAACCTGTAAAAAAATAATCAAAAACAATTATTGTCAAAAATAGTAATATATAACAATCTATGTCAAAATAAAAGATTCTGCCAGAAATTCGCTAATACTATAGTAAGCCCTGGTACTTAGAAACGACTTTAATTGTTTCTTCAGTTGCACATTATTGAGGTCCCGATGCCACAGACAGATACACATATAACACACAGGTCCACACGTCAAACTTATAACACCCCTATTCTTCCGTCGGGGGTTAAAAAGCAAGACTCTAATCCAATGCGCCAAGCCAAATAAATTTAAGTGCCCAATTTTCAAAGCTCTAACATCTTATGAATTAATAAAACTTTCCAAGAATAATAAGATGTCACAAAAGACCCTAAAGATTAGCATTTAGACTTTAAAAGCTTCTATAATTTAGCAACAACATCAGCGTAGTACTAGGGCAGCATTAATTCAAGATTGTTCTACATAAAGAAAAATCTTTTCATATAATAAAGTTAGAACAAGCGATGGACAGTTATTGTATTATGCAATAAAGTTAAAGCAATCGTTATTCCCATAAAACCAACACAAAAATAAAACAAAAACCTAGTAACACAATATTCTTTAAGCACACACTCGGAACGTTCCAGACAGGGTACAAAAAAGAATACCTAAGCAACTGCAATTAACAACCACTTTTTAATACAAAAAGTTGATTGCCTTCTCATTCACTCCATGCAAAACTGCATAAGTGTGAGGGAGACAGGCGCAACATTGTCGGCTCGCATCTGCGTCCCCACTTACAGTTTTTCCTGCATTTTTCCCACCTACAGGGTTTTTTTATGTTAGTATGTCGGTTATGTGGTATTCTGATTAATGCAAAAACGTTAGATGCTGTTTAAATATTTAATATGTCATTTTATACGCAATATTTTTTGTATAATCTTTGTTACATGAAAGGTCAAAGATAACAAGTGGAGAATTACCGTAAATTATCTAAGCTTAATAATAAACTACTTAACAATACTTAAATAAATCGCTACCTGAAATTAACCAAAACAAAACAACTTTGAAATAAAGTAACGAGAAACAGAACTCAAAGTGCAATCAAATCAGTCCATCATAATGTTAGTTGCCGTAATTAAATCATTTTGGGCATAAATTCCCGACTTCTCGCAATTTGACCAACCCCTTCAGCTAAGTCACAATAAAATTTATTGCTAGCTCTAAAATATATCTTAACTTGTCTCTACTATCTACCAATTTTCAAAGAGAAAAGTATGTCTCGAAGAGATCTCAATCGAACAGATTTAAGACCATGTTATCGAGATAAATGTAAAATAATGGATTTTTCCGGCTGTCCTGTCTCTCCTTTGTAATTTATTTCGCGTTCATTTACTGCCTGACTTTAGTTAGGTGTATACTTTTAGATTTGGATCGTAATTCTTTGTTTTATTTGTTATCTAGGTAGAACTTATTAGTCAATAGGGCAAAAAAGTTACATTCTATAAGCGATACTGTATACCTATATGATACACGCATTCTCTCATTAAACTCACGGCTTTTCCCTTGGGAGTAGGCAGAAACTACAGCGATAATGATTGTCAAAATGTACCTATGGGATTTACATGCGCTTCCAAAATGTCAAGTGATTCTTCCCCTCCACCTTTGACGATCGGTATGTCACTTTTTAAAGGACCCTAACTTTTTGCCGCAGTAGCACTCCCGTGCTTTATCCCCCCAGAAACCGTATTTTTTTTTGGGATAAGATACATCTTACGACACTCTGCAGTACCTATTGTAACAGTAAATTTTTGAAGCCGGATGATAAGTCAGTGTCGGAGATTACCTCCTTCATCTAAACATACAGTCTTCATAATATTATTGTAGAAGTTTAGAATTAGTTACCTACAACAAACGCATGATCTAAAAAAAAATTTTTAAACGTAAAACAAGAAATGACTGAAAACGCTTTGTAACTTTTAATTTAAGCAAACTGTAATATAATTATTTGACAATAAACTTTAATAAAACAATAGAAAACTAATCAGGACATAGCAATACTCGGTTTTGTAGCTAGTAAGACATAGTTCGCAGGTCCCAATAATTGCGTAACCAGCAATCAAACCTTTGGTAACTTTCAGTGTAGACCCAATACAAGATCATGAACGGAAACACGGCAGTGTTCCACTTTTCCCCACGTTACCCTTCCATTACTCTATTATGATGAGCGAATGTTTTGTCGTTTGCACGCCTCTCTGCCTGAATTATACGTTTTTGTTATACTTTTCATTAACAATGCTTTTTTATTTGACATTTCGATAAAACGCGGTGCTTAACGGTTGGGTAATAATAACCTTTCTAGTCCGTGGAGGATTTTATTTTGTTTGAAGAGATTTTGTGTTTAAATATGAATAAACCATTACTTTCATAAAATATTCAGTTGCTTTAGTATGAAAATTAGCCTAATAAAAAGAGCTGAGAGACTATAAATTAGATTGCCCATCTAGTGGAAAGGCAACCACTGTTATTATTTATGTTTAACTAGGTGCCGCCCGCGGCTCCGCCCAAATAATTCCAAAGGAAACTAATACCTGGATAAAACGTAGCCTAAGTGTTATAAGTTATATTATAACCTAACTGTGTGCCATTTTGATTGAAACACAAACATTACATTTAACTTTCACATTAATAATATGATCTGCGAATAATGCAGAGTGCTTATTTAATTAACTCTATGATTTATCTACCTACACCTAATATAATACGACACCCCCACTTCAAGTCCAGAAAATTACTGTCCATACCAGGTTGCCTGGAAGAGATCGCGCTATGCGATAAGGCCGCCCATTGTATTTGTATTAATTTTAAGTTTTTTGTTTTATTTGTATTTTAAGGTGTACAATAAAGCATATAATAAATAAATAAATAATAGTGAGATGGGCCTTTAGTTCTTCAGTAGGGCATTGTCGCCCTTCTTGAAGAAGAGTACCACCAGACCCCTGCATTGTGCCTGTGGCTTCTGAAGGTCCTTATTAAGGACCGGTTTCCCACCCGCCTTCAGGAGTTCGGTCGTGATTCCATCATTACCCGGTGCCGTGTTGTCATTAAGTTGTTACAGAGACATCCTAATCTCGTATAGGCTGACTACCGGGATGTCTTCGGTATAGTGTCGGGTCAATATAGCTCTTGCGTTGTTTGCTAGATTTGCAAAGGTTTTGCTGATTGATGTGTACAACTGCCCATAGAATGTCTCGATCTCCTTCAGAAGCTCCAGTTTGGGGGATACGGTCCTGCCATCTTTGATGTTTAGTGTCGTGATCTGGCTCTGTCCAATAGCCAGATACCTTGAAAACACCTTGGAACCCTTATTTCGCTCCATCGCGTCTTTAATACGCTTGTTTTATCCCGAAAACGGGTCCTGTGGGGTGGGCCACAGGAGCAAAGACGAGGAGAAAATCTAGTATACGATATAGCAGCTGGTTGTGTAATATTTCTCAATAAATAAGATGACTTAACAGGCACTTTATATTTTTGCCTTTATAAATGTAATTTCTAGGAAGTTCAAGTTTTCGTTTTTTTTTGTCAAATAGATATCATTATAATCATCATCATTTCCGCCAAAAGACGTCCACTGCTGAACATAGGCCCCCAAGGTTCGCCACATCAAATGATCTGGTGCGTCTCCGTCATCCAATGATTAGCTGAATAGAATTTGCCATTACATTTCATTAAACTTTTCAATAGAGCGTGATTGAATTGATTAAGTGAACGAGATACTTCTAAAATTAAGAGGAATTAATCACTTGTCGTTATGAACTTTTCTCGGCAACCGGGTTTTGAATTTAATCCCATTTTGAAGTAAGCCATTTCTAAAATGGTTGATATGCTCAAATTTTACATCTATTCCCTTTGCATTCAAGAATAGTTAGATAGGTTCTCCAAATACTTAATTCAGAAGCCGGGCCTGTGTCACCTGAAGGTAAGCAATGATGTGGTAGATGATTGAAGCGATGGAGTACGTTTGCCTAGAAGTAATCCCAAGCCCCAAGCTACCAGGAACACATGCTCTAGCAGGAAATTACACTACTTAGCTGTACGCACAATGCAAGCACACAACGATGTCATTACTTAAAGGGTTTTGATTCAACGAAACGGTTTCATGGGAGGATCGTATAAATATCAGTGCTGCTAATAAAATCGATTGGATAACATTGTAACTCTTGTAGGGAATAAAAAGAAGGACGGGAGATAGAAGCGAAGTTTTGTATAGCTTGCTTGTAATGTCACAATGTAAGTGTACTTCAAAGAGCGCTATTGTGAGATGTGAAAGACGTATGTTGCAATCAATTTGTTGTTCATATATTTTTAACTAACTTTTGCTAGCGGCTTCGTCCGCGTTAAAGACAAAAATTATCTCACGTTGATGAACTACCGGGATAAAAGTGTGCGAGATATAATTGTCATCAAAATCCGTTCAGCTGTTGAGGCTTAAAAAAAAATAGTAAAGCAAGTACGTTCACATGGCCGCATTACGATGCAATTCAACCAATTTTCATTTGTTTTTTTTTAATAAAATACGTAAGACAAATTTATTTTGTAGGTACTTTTTTTAACTTTCACTGACAAAGTTCACTGCCGCTAAAAAGTTTAAATTGCGTCACAATACTTGAATTTCCATCTTTACAAATTTTCTCACCCCTAAAATATATTCTGTGGACGCTGAGGTTAAATTCCCCTATTTTACGTTATAATGTCCCGGCAATATTACTCAAACGGAAACATTATTCTTTCAAATTAAATACAGAACAAGAAACTCTTAACACTCCATAGGCCAGACTTAAGGCTTCAACTTCCAAAGTCGCCGACTTTTGAAGTCTTGTCAAAATATTTCGCTGGGTACTAGGAGACGATAAAGTTGGTGAAACTTTTATTGTCGTATTTATGACTGTTGTTCATTCATTGTTTTAATGTCAGTAAATCTAAGAAACTAAGTTTGTTTCGCGTTTTATTTGGCTTTGATATGCATGTGATATTTATGGTCGTATAGGAAAGATATAAAAGAATGAACAAACATAGTAAGATATCGCTATTCCAGGACTTCTTGGTGATATACAGTTTTTAATGTTTTGACCCCAAAATTTATAACTTAGTTGTCTGCACACTAAACTGTTGACTTTTCATAGAACTTTATCTGTAATCAAACTAGACGCTAGCTTCTGCCAGCGGCTTTTCGCGCGTGATAAGTGTGTTCTTATCCCAAGGCAATATTTTACTGGGATGAAAAGCCTATGTGCTATTCCAGTCTATAATCTACTTGCGTATGTCTATCTATTGTCTTTGTGCTAGTTTACGCTTTGGGGAGGCCTATGTCCAGCAGTGGACGACTTTCTGTTATGATGTTGATGATGATGAAATCTTAGAAAACACTATCAGTAAAAACACAAGAGCTTAGACGTCGAAAATTATATTATAAACTACCACAAAACTTATTTCAAAGCTGCCACTTGCCATTTTCTTCAAATTTAACAGAAACTAAAAGTTTTTCTGATGTGAAACAAGGGAGACATTTGTCATATGAATATCTACTTAAAACTGAAAAGCATTTGTCTGTAAATTCTACTAAAGTACTTAAGATAAAACTTTGGTGCGACAGATTGATATGTACATATGTTGTTAGAAAACTTTTATTATATTCAACATCGTTAAATGAAAAGTATCGTAGGGCTAGAGACTGACTAAGTAAAGATCGAATTAAGATTTTTTCATGAGGTTTTCTGGCAAATTGACGCCACAGTTGGCGTCACTTTGGATGGAGGTCCAACATTTGGAAAATGTAACTGATTGATGACATCAACATAATATCATGGACGTAGTGCTTTGACAGGTGCTGGACCTTACGTATCAGTGATCCCACCTCGTGCACATCATTTTAGAAAACCTTCTTTATTCTTATCTATTTAACCCTTTTCGTTTACTTAATTTACGGAAATTCTTTTACTGATGGGACTACACAATCGCAGAGTTTCATAAGCTACTTTTTTATCACGGAAAAAAGGTTAGGTTCTAGAGGAATAAACCACGGGAAAGAAGTCGCAGGAATTCCCAGCGCTAAGAAAGAAAATTTGGTTCAAATAATATCACTAGATTTCGCGATATACATCGATTTGTTATTGAATTGTGTGTAAAATTAACATTTTCTAGAATTTATCATAAAAATTGTATGTTCTTGTTTAATCAACTCTCCTAAGCACAAAATTATGGAATATTGGGCTCTTAATTCACATTTCGAAAGATTATTTGAACAGAACATTTATACAAGTAAAATTTCAAAATTAAAAAAATCCCCGACACATTTATCTTGCGTAAACACCCCGATGCAAACAGTCAAACGCCCATAACTTTTGAACGGCTGAACCGATTTTATTCAAAAGTAGCTAAGAACACTCTCGACAAAATCACCTTTCAAACAAATAAAAACTAAACCAAAATCGGTTTATCCGTTTAGGCGCTACAGATACACAGATACACAGCAACACACGTGAAACTTATGACACCCCTTTTTTCCGGCGGGGATTAAAAATAGATGGCGCGGTTTTAAATTTCTGAGACATGACACCCAAACTTTTAAATTTGTATTGTAACACATTTAGTTACAATTAAACTTTAAAAACGTGAACAATACTATAAAATAAAACGTCACTGTATTTAAAGAAAAAGAAATTCCCGAACCAAGTAAAACCTTTTACTTGCAAGCCACTGTAAATACCATCTACAGCCGTGAACTTTTTTTTTATATCCTATAGGCTCGCGCTTGACCACAATCTCACCTGATGGTAAGCGATGATGTGGTCGACGGTGAAACACGCTTGCCTAGAAATAACCTATTCACTCTTGACTTAAAGACCCCTAGATTGTAGCTATCGGGAAACACAGACTCCGGCAGGGAATTCCACTCCTTAGCTGTACGCATAATAAAAGTGTTCCCAAAAACTTTTGTGCGTATGGGTGGCGCGATCGATGTATTTTTAGTAAATAGTCTGTATAGTCCGTCGACAAAATAGTTACATAGGCACAGTTTCTTTGTATGCGATGAGGCTACTATATGTACTGGCCAAATACAAGCGAGCAGCGGACGCCAAATGTGTCGTGGTTTAACGGCCAAATAAATTATATCATTAACACTCCTATCTGTCGTGTAATTTAAAAATGTGTGTGTGTGTGTGTTATGCTAGTATTATATTATCCGTGGGTACCATAATAAATCTAAGGGTTAGTCTATTTATTTTATTGATCATACATTAAAATTGCGTGTTGACCAGTAAAGATAATCTAAGGCAGACCAGATTATTTGTACATATCTAAGTGTTGGTTAAAGACATATAATAGGCTCAGGTATCTTATCAGGTCGGTTAACCTACAGTCAGCTCCCGTTCTCTAATCCCAAACATCGTTTAACTAAAAAAACTATCAACTCAGCCTCAGTTTTAGTAAACACACTTGAAAAACTTTCCTTTGACTGAAGCACAAATTCACAAACATCACACAAAGTCTAATTACCAACCACAAAGTGCGTATGATTGTCATGTAATGCCAGCCAAGTGTTGGCCCAACATACATTGTGGCCAAACTTCAGCAAAGGGCCCGGCTTACTCTTTCACGGTTTAACTTGGTAACTCGGAATAAACAGCCGTTCAGCGAAGTATAATGAAGCAGGGTAAACTCTGCCTCGGATTGTTAAACTAACAAATATATTACGTAAATAGCTAGTTGAAGGAAGGCCCCTACATTATAATAACGCGTTAGTCTTAGCATAACTCTCATTATTAGAAGAAACAACAAGTAAAATTTTAAAATTAAAAAAAACCCCCGACACATTTTTATTTCATGCTTCATAACTTATCTGGTTGTTGACACGATCGACAATCTATTGAACACATAATTATGACACGAATAGCTTGCGAAAACACCCCGATTCAAACAATAAATCGCCCATAACTTTAGAACGGCTGAGCCGATTTGCATCAAACATAGCTAAGAATACTGTCGATAAAGTCACCCTTCAAAAAAAAAAAACCGGTTCATCCGTTAAGGAGCTATGATGCCAAAGACAGATACACAAACACACAGGTTCACACGTCAAAACTTATAACACCCCTCTTTTGCCATCGGTGGTTAAAAACAAAAGTCGTATGCGGCCTTGTAACGACCATATGGTTAAATGAACGACCGTACCGGTCAATATGGTACGATTCGGTTTAAATATCATTTATTTCTCAAAAGATTAACATATAATCGCTTAACGAGAAACAAAGTTTGGATTTAATAACAATTGTAATGATTAGAAAGTCCAGGGCACACGACGCACATTCGATTTTGTTTTAAACTTTGTAAATACATATTATAACAAAAACAAATTATGATGAGTGGGTACATTGCAAAAACTATTCGAATACACTGTCGTTGCGACATCGAGTGCGCTGTTATTATCAGCGCTGTTGTTAAGCACCATGCACACTACAAAAATAGGTGTTTCAATTTTTATTAACTATACAATATTTTTACTGTGTTATTTTTTCATCTATTTATGTTCGAGCTGTCGAAGATGTGTTTCTTTAATAATGATTTAAATTGTAAGTTAGTTTTAGCCTCTTTTATATGTTTTGGTAGGGAATTGTAAAGTTGTACTTCTTCATATTTAATATTTTTCTTGCCGTGGTTTATTCTAGGTCCGGCTAACAGTACTAGGTCATTCGCTCTACGTGTTGATCGCGTTTGCTTTTCGCTGTTCCTTTGTGAGGATCCTTCTTTCTAGTAAACAAGTGTTGTATTTGTGTATTTTGTAGACACCAAATAACCCAGTGTCATTGTAATATAATCATAATATATCATTATCTGTAGGTGTTAAGTAGTGGTATTGAAAGAGGGCTTTAATTAATTTATTTTGGGTGATTTGAAGCTTTTGGAAGTTTAGTTTAGAAGTATATCCCCAGACTTCAATTAAATATTCAATATGCGGCTTTATCAACGAATTAAACACAGTGTACAGAACCTTAGGAGGTAGGCATCCAGCCATTCCAAGTAGTTTTTGCCAAATCAAGAGATGGAAGAAATACTTTGATGCGTTGGGCTGCCTCGGGTTTGTATCTTCCTAGACGGCGAATCATATTTGGTTCTGGACACTCCGGGTGTATCGATTTCAGAATTTTAATAACTTCATTAGTGTCGGAATTAATTCTATCCTCTTTGTCTAATCCTTTGGATTCTGGCATTCCCACCAAAATTATGTTCTTACTGCGCGATTGACGTTCCTGAAGTTCAGCAATCGCGTCTTCGCCACTTTTTTTTTTTTTTTTCTTAACACTAATCCCCACCAACTAAAATGGCGCCTATTGAGTGCAAACACTAAGAGCGATTATCACAGCAGAATGGGTACAATATACAATTAGGGATAAAACACAAAAGCACAGTTATTAAAAATATCACAGAGAAATTACATATTATAAACTAAGGTACTAAACATAAAGTACTGCCGGTTACACGTGTCCTTGCTGCATTCCGTGCTTACATTTAAATATCATGCAAAATACTAATGACGCACGGTGCGCTTCAGGTTTTGTTTCAATTTATAACCGCAGTGGCTACTCTCAAATTCAAATTCAAATCCATTTATTGCTCAACACAGTACATAAAAATACACTTCTAGATGTCAGGTGAATGCGCAGTCAACCGTGTTCCACCAATTTAGGCATGCAAAATTATAATTACAATAATATCTAAAATAATACACTTTTTTAAACGTATTCAATGACATAAATTAAAAAATCTTATAAAACGTTAAACGTTCTTATAAAGACACAGCTTTGCTCTGGCGCAGGGCGTGAGCCAGGTTTGCGCGCGCGCGAACTGCCAGGGGATGGAGAGAGCTATGGCTTGCAAGCGTCTGCAATGCGGACATTGAGTCGCTGTACAAACCGTAGCTCGCCTCTTGCCGCGCGAGGATCACTTCGGTCGCCTTGCAAATGGCCAAGAGTTCCGCCTGGTAGACTGTGCAGTACGCAGCAAGGCTAAGCTTGTGGTTCTGGACTTCACCATCACTATCCCAAACAGATAATGCGGCTCCGACCTTCCCCTCAATCTTGCTGCCGTCGGTGAATATTCGCACCGCCTGCACATTGTTACTTTCTAGTGACTCTTGGTCTTCCAGGCACATGAACTCTAGGGGCATTTGCAAAGCTGGATGAGGGGCTTCCGCAAACCTCACCGCACTCTCGATCTCCCTGTCTCCCGGCACAGACCGGAATGACCCTCTCCTCGCTTCATACAGTGCGAATGCCTCTCGTATGCGCAGGTCTAGAGGTAGTATCCCAGATAGTGCCAGTGCCGAGTTCAGAGAGACTGTGCGGTATGATTTGCAGAGCTTCTGAGCGAATCCTCGTTGAACAGAGCCTAGCTTCTTCCGTATACCCAACTTTTTTGCAGCGGGTGCCCAAGCGGCGGCTGCGTATGTCACTATGGGCTCAATCGTAACTGTGTAAATAGCGCGAATGACTTCCGTGTTCAATCCCCAGCTCAACTTTGCCGCTCGGGACAGCTGCTTGTAAACGTCAGCTGCCCTTTTGCAGACGTTCACGGCATGCTCATTGAACGTGAGCTTATCGTCTATGGTTAGACCCAGCAACTTCATTTTCTTGACCATGCCAATGTCGACCCCGGCCATGCTCAGTATTGGAGTATCGTACTTAAGCTAATTGGTTATGGTCATCGCACAGCTTTTGTGCGGTGCAAACCTCAGCTTATTTCGGACGCCCCAATCATGAACATGGGCGAGGGCTGCATTGACAGATCTTGAGACTTCAGTCGCCGTGTCCCCATCCACGACCAAGACGATGTCATCCGCGAACGCCTGCACAAAAAGTCCGCACTGCTCAAGGTCGTGCAGTAGTGGGTCGAGAACGAGGTTCCACAGGATTGGACCTGCGATCGACCCTTGAACGCAGCCCTTGCTAGTCTCTCGAGTGCATTCCTTCCCGCGTTTTCGCAAGTTACAATGCCTTCATACTTTTGTGGAGGCTTTGTGATTAATGAATGAATGGTGTTTTCAGGGCCAACTGAGTGGTCTGTAAAACCTGAGTGGGTTTACAGACAGGCACAAGCCAGGGTGCCAAATGATGAACAGCCTCAAAATTGCGAAGCCTAGGAGATGATTGTTTGCAGTAAGCAGCGCATACGATGACTACAAAATGCAAATTAGCTTTGATGTGATCATGTGGGAAAGCCGGGGCTAGTGTATACCAGGGAACCATGATACAAGAGAAGGAGACCAACGAGTGTACTATACCAAATGACGATGATAAGGAAAAATCTTAAAGTCGAAGTAAAATGATGGAATCTAAAGAGTATTTTAATTAGGAGTCTTCTTAACAAATGCTAAACAGGTCAGGGAGTTTTATGAATAGGTCTGTACTCTGTATATCTGTACTCATGGCGTAAAAACCAAAATAACAACAATGAGAGTATACATTATGCAGTAAAAATATAATAATAACAATGATAACGCAATATCGATCGTCTCGAGTCTGGCCTAGTTATCAAATCACCAATCTATTACCAAACTACTATTATATGATTGCATTCACGAGCAATGCCCTTTTAGTCGTTTCATGCGGCGTAAATATAAAATATATTTATCAGTTCTATTAAGTACGGGCAGTATCGTAATATCAGTTCAATTATGAATTCTGTTGAATTAAGAGTAAAGGGGTCAATTGCTTGTTATACGAGTCTGGCCCTTAAAGTTCTTTATCAATAGGAGAAATTATCAGTGTCGGTCCAATTTATGAAATTCAAGCGGTACAGGATCCTATAGAAGTATCATCATATCATCATCATATCAGCCGAAAGACGTCCACTGCTGGAAATAGGCCTCCCCCAAGTGTCGCCACATTGACCGGTCCCGTGCGTCCCGCATCCAGCGAATCTCCGCAACCTTCACCAGGTCATCGGTCTACCTGGTGGGAGGCCTTCCAACGCATCGTCTTCCGGTTCGCGGTCGCCACTCCAGAACTTTTCTGCCCCATCGGCCATCCGTTCTGCGAGCAATGTGCCCTGCCCACTGCCACTTAAGTTTGGCAATTCTTCGGGCTATGTCGGTAACCCTGGTTCTCTTGCGGATCTCTACATTTCTGATTCGATCACGCTAGGATACTCCGAGCATAGCCCTCTCCATTGCCCTTTGCGTAACTGTAAGCTTTCTGACGAGGCCCATTGTGAGCGACCACGTCTCAGAGCCATAGGTCATCACTGGCAACACACACTGGTCATAGACCTTCGTCTTGAGACACTGTGGTAAGTTGGACGAGAAGACACCGCGCAATTTCCCGAACGCTGCCCAGCCGAGTCGGATTCGACGGTTGACCTCTTTCTCGAAGTTGGCCCTACCCAACTGGATCGTTTGTCCCAGGTAGACATAATCTTCCAAAACTTCGAGTGTAGAGTCTCCAACCTTGATAGGAGTGGGTGTTACATTGGCATTCAACATAACCTTGGTTTTTTCCATGTTCATTTTAAGACCCACTCTTTTGGAAGCTCTACTGAAGTCATCGAGCATTATACTGAGGTCCTCCATGGTCTCAGCCATGACCACTATATCGTCGGCAAACCGAAGGTGAGTGATGTACTCGCCATTGACGTTGATGCCTAGCCCTCTCCAGTCCAGAACCTTGAAGACATCCTCCAGTGCAGTGGTGAACAGTTTCGGAGATATGACGTCTCCCTGTCTCACACCTCGCTGCAGAAAGATAGAAGTATAGACCTAATATAATAAGTCAAGGGCGGATCCAGGATTTTTTTCTGGGAGAGGCTGAAGGGGTGGACGGGCAAAAAATCAAGAATACACAAGTTCAAGTATGTATAGGAAGGTTTATGAAAGACAAGTGTTTCAGTCGTCTTATTTCTGTTCGTCATCATCATGATATCAGCCGAAAGACGTCCACTGCTGGACATAGGCCTCCCCCAAGCGATGCCACATTGATCGGTCCCGTGCGTCCTGAATCCAGCAGATCCCGGCCACCTTCACCAGATCATTGTTCCACCTGATGGGAGGCCTTCCAACGCAACGTCTTCCGGTTCGCGGTCGCCACTCCAAAACTTTTTTTATTTATTTATTTATACTTTATTGTACACCAAAAAATACAGGAACAAAAGAAACTTAAAACTAAACAAGGCAATGTGCCCTGCTCACTGCCACTTTAATTTGGCAATTCTTCGGGCTATGTCGGTAACCCTGGTTCTCTTGCAGATCTCTACATTTCTGATTCGATCACGCAAAGACACACCCGAGCCTGGCCCTCTCCATTGCCCTTTGGGTGACCGTAAGCTTTCTGATGAGGCCCATTGTGAGCGACCACGTCTGACATCAGTAGCTGGCAACACACACTGGTTATGACCAGTGTCTTACCACAGTTGTGTCTTGTTGTCTTGTCAGTGACTTTCGTCTTGAGCCACTGTGGTAAGTTGGACGAGAAGATACCGCGCAACTTTCCAAACTACCCAGCCGTGTCATATTCGACGGTTGACCTCTTTCTCGAAGTTCGCCCTACCCAACTGGATCGTTTGTCCCAGGCAGACATAGTCATCCACAACTTCAAATGTAGTCTCCGACTTTGATAGGAGTGGGTGTAACTAGTGCGTCACCAGTCGATGGACCAGGGGGGGGGACAATTTGATATATGGAGGATGGAAAAACTTTGAATTTTAAATACGGTATTTATAACTTTGAATTTTTAGTACGAGTCTTACCCCTACGGCGACTGTTATAAGAACGGTATAAAGTCCAATGGGTAACGTTCCACGAGCTTAATCATCGGGGGTTTTGGGTAAACTTCTCGACCACTTAATTATGTCGTTCTTATAAGTTTTCATTTTTTTTTGCATGTTCTTATAAGTTTTCTTTCTTTTTTTTGCATGTTCTTTTAAGTTTTCTGTACATAGTACTTCTTAACCAGGTTTTAGTCTCCTGAGGCTGCTTAACGATTGATTTTGGTAGACCCACCAAAATTCACAACGCTTTTAGTACTATTTTAGGATATCAACGAATGGCTAGATTTGTTGGGTTGAGTTTATGTTGACTTAGTACTTTGATTTCTTTCCATTTGGCTACTTATTTTTAATCTCTAGGGAAGGGGGGGTGGCAACTGCCCTTACCTGTCCCCCCCCCCCTTGGGTTGTATTATGGCAATTCAACATCACCTTGGTTTTGTCCATGTTCATCCTAAGGTTCACTCTTTTGGAAGCTCTACTGAGTTCATCGAGCATTGTACCTAGGTCCTCCATGGTCTCAGCCATGACCACTATATCGTCGGCAAACCGAAGGTGAGTGATGTACTCGCCATTAACGTTGATGCCTAGCCCTCTCCAGTCCAGAACCTTGAAGACATCCTCCAGTGCAGTGGTGAATAGTTTATTTCTGTTATTTTATTCATATATTTTAACAACTCTGATAATTTTATTTGCTTCTAAGATGTACTGTAATGGAAACTTCACAGTACACAATATAACGTATGGGGGGGAACGTGGGATTTCACGCATGTCTTCGGATTTTTGATCCTATTGGTTGCCGCACGATATTTTCCTTCACCGTCTTGAGAGCAGTGGCGATGGAATAAATAATATAAAGTAAAGTGCCATCCTAATTTTGAACCTGCGACCTGCATCAGTCGAACAGAACTAATACCATTGGGCCACCGTCTGTTTACTCACTCTAAAATATATACCTACCGTATTACCTATACATGTCACACTAACGGTCTATGATACGCTATTTTCCTCTTCAATTAAGTCTGTGCGCATACGCAGTCTACAATCACAGTTCGCTCCCGGCGCGCGCCACATATCAACATGATATTCGAGATACTCTTGTTTCTGCTTACTACCCTAGTAGCGTACTATATCTACAGTTATAAACAAATGAACAATTTCTTCAAACACCGAGGAGTGAAACATTTTCCGGGCTTGCCGTTTTTCGGCAACATGTACAACACAACGTTTATGAAAAAGCATTTTCTGGATGAAATTCAAGTTATACATGATGCATTTCCGGATGAAAAGTGAGTAATTTAATGTTATTTATTAAATTGGGTAACACGCAGCTTAGCACCAGCAGAGCCCGCTCTTTTTGCCATATTCAAAGAAAATTGTGCTTCAGAGCTAATCAGGTTTGTTTATGTTCTGCTACAGTTGGAAAAAATATATTTATTTCCTTGATACGAGTTCCCTATAAATTCCTTCATCAAAAAACAAGACGTACAATGATACGCCACCATAATAGCCTATCTATACCTACGCATAAAACGTTTTGGAAATACTTTCATTGTGCATACAGTTTAGGAGTGGAATTCCCTTTGGTAGTCTACATTTCACCTCAGCTATAACCTGGAGGCCCTTAAGTCCAGCGTGAATAGGTGAATTCTAGGCAAGCATACCCCGTCGTCGACCACTTCATCACCTACAAGTTGAGATAGATAAAAAAAATATAAATGTATTTCGGCTCATATCTCGAAAACTAATGAACACTAGTGAATCATATACAGGACATTTTTGTGCACTATTGAACAAGGAACAAACATGCTCTTAGTACTAATTGCAGTTAAATCATAACTTGCCGAAAATTAAGCAAAAATTGATTTTTGTGCCTTTTGACCTTGAATAATAAAAAATGCAATCATGGAATCATTGGAATTTATTCAAAGATTCCCCCTATTTTTCGGGCTAACTTGACCGGACTAAATTTTAAGGCCTTACAAGCAACGCAGCGTAGCAGGGCCTTCGAGTGTATTTGTAGTATTCGTTTTTTTTATACAAAATAAAATTAGCCTAATCCCTCAGACGCCATGGCTATCGATATCTGTTGACGATAAAAAAACAACTAAACTTTTAATTTAAAGTAACTACAGCCGTTGCGCTAGGTAGTTCAATTTTACCTTGTTTGTGTTTAGTTTTTATGAGAAATAAATAATTTTGTTCTTTTGCTGTACCAGGAGGAAATAAGTTACAAAGAGTTAGGAAGTAATAAGGAAGTAGAAGGAACATCATACGATACCTTTATCGTATGATGTTCGTCATTTATTCTAGTTAATTGGAGAATGGCACGCGTTAGAGAACCCTATAGCAATAAATACTGTTTATTTATTATGAAAATGATGGTATGTTTTCCAGCTGACCCTTGCACTGTTGTAACAACAGTTCCAGAGTTGATAGATAAAATTTATCCGGATGTTGCTTGCATATAAAACAAATCTTTGGAGTGGTTGTGCGAAAGGGCAATAACATGTTGTTGAAATCATTTGAAGGCGAAGAAATGCTCTACAGCTCGATTGACACTGTAGTAAATCCAGACTAAGCCGTCCATTATCCTGTAGAGTTCTTGAACACTCAAAACCCATCAGGTTTCCCTTACCATAAGCTTTTACTGCGTGTTGGTACACCAGTAAGGTTGCTGAGAAATTTAAAACCCCCTAAACTTTGTACTGGAACTAGGATACAAGTCAAAGCTTTGTCGCGTAATGTGGTAGTGGCAACTATTTTGACCGGACCTTCTCTGGGCGAAACTGTGTTCATACCACGAATTCCATTGATTCCTAATGATCTTCCCTTTGAATTCAAGAGACTGCAGTTTCCTTTGAAAGTCTGCTTCGCCATGACAATTAATAAGGCTCAAGGACAAACCCTGAAGTATGCTGGTGTAGATTTGAGGGAGAATTTCTATTCCCATGGTTCTATGTAGCGTGTTCACGTGTTAGCTCATCAAATAGTCTGGTGATATTGGCGCTGACATCCAAAATGATTAAAAATGTTGTTTAAAAGGAAATACTATAATTTAATTACTTACTTATGATTATGATTACTTATTATTAGTCATGGATAAACACAGAAATAATGAAGGGATAGGGACAGGACAAGGATAGAGCGTATTGATTTAAAGTAGGTAAGTATAGGTCTGTCCTAAGAAACACTTTCATATTACATTATTTTTATCATAATTATTTTTTCTTTTTCTCTACATACTGTTAAAATATGGCAAGGCGAAGCATGTAGTCTACGCGTGCGAAGCCGCGGGCAAAAGCTAGTAATAACATAAAATATATACATATGATCATCAATATCAGCGTTATACAATAAGGCATACTAATAAATACATATACATACCCTACATACCTAATATACTAATAAATATTGAAAACTAGCTGACCCGGCAAACTTTGTTTTGCCATAAAAAGACCAAACATTTATCTACCCTACCCTACCCTACCCTACCCTACACTACCCTACCCTACCCTACGTACCCTACCCTACCTACCCTACCCTACCCTACCCTACCTACCCTACCCTACCTACCCTACCCTACGCTACCCTACATACCTACCCTACCCATTAAAAAAATAAAAATAAAATAAAATAGATGTTCACCTATTCTCAGACCTACTGAATATACATATAAAATTTCATCAAAATCGGTCAAGCCGTTTCGGAGGAGTTTGGCAACGAAAACTGTGACACGAGAATTTTATATATTAGATATGACAGAGAATGGAAAAGACTAAAAATTATAGTAAAAATAAACTTTGGTAGTGTTTGAGTGCGTCTTATTGCTATAGGTAATACATTCCACAATCGAACTGCTTGAATCGTAAGAGATTAGAAGAGGAAGTAGAATGCATACGAACACTCAATTTTAAATTCTCCGATGATCTCAAGGACTTAGAATGGGTGTCACAGAGGAACTGAAAAGGTTTTTTTTAAGATAAAAAGGTGTGAAAGGATTAAAGAGCACATTCAAAATCAAAAAGAGTATGTGGGAATTCCGGCGAAGGCGAATAGGAAGCCATTTGAGCTTAGTACGAAATTGAGTAACGTGATCATATTTGTGCAAGCCAAATATAAATCTAATACAGAGATTTTGAAGTCATTCAAGCTTATCCAATTGATCTTGGGTGAGGTCAAGATAGCTGGCATCAGCATAGGATAGGGAGAAGAAGAGATTATGCTATCGCAATTTTAGTGGCGATGGGAAGAAAATTACGAAGACGACTCAGGGACCCCGTAGAAGTAAACAGTTTACACCTGACTTCCTGCAGTTGTTTTGTCCAGGCAAGAGTACAGTCGATATAAATCCCCAAGTTCTTCACAGTGTTAGCTATAGGAATAATGGTGTTGTTGAAAGAAACCTGGGGAAACGTCGACCAATCAATCCTAGAAACAGTCCGGGAACTACCAACAACAGTCACCTGAGTCTTCGTTGGATTAATCTGAAGCCCAAACTCAGCACTCCAGTCACCTATTCGAGCCAGGTCTATATTAATCGTCTCAATGGCATCAGGTAACTCTCCAAGGGGGGCTTGGGTATAAATCTGGAGATCATCAGCATACAGTTGGTAGAAAGATGAAATTCGTTCAGTGATAGCATTAAAAAAGAGTGCGAAGAGAAGAGGAGATAAAACGCCACCCTGCGGCACGCCGACAGAGGTGTGACACCAAGAAGAGAAAGATTCATCAGTGCAAATACGCTGCCGGCGGTCAAACAGGTAACTGTGAAACCAGTCAATAACCGGAAGAGATATGTTAAAAGAGCTTAGGACGCCAAACAAAATGTCGAAGTCAACGGTATTGAAGGCTTTGCTAAAATCAAGCAGAACTGTTGTTTTGTTAACCTTATTTTATTTATGTTAGTTTACCCATGTAATACTCGCCCTATTTAGACGGGACTTAAACAAAATTGGTGTGTTGTGAGTTTACTAAGGTGCTACTACTCTGCTTGACCCTTCGAAGAAAACAGTCGTGATGTTATGTTATTTTAATTAGGCCTGCTTGCGCCACCCTGGGTTATCTAACTGTCATAAATAACACGGGGTTAGCTACTAATACTAAGTTAAGTTTTTCACTCAAGTGGGCCATAGTTGATTAAGAATAGGCATCAGCTGTTCGCTGCAAGAATTTACTGAAGCTACAAAACCACACGCTAGACCAGTATAACTTAACCTCTGTTTGTGTGGCAAGGCAATGCAAAGGTCAACTTATGTTAGTAATTATAATATAGCATGTTTTCGCCATGAGTAGTACATAGATAATACCTGTGTTTTCCTTATGGAAAGGGTCAGAACTACAGGATACTACGAGTAACGACTTTACATTCGTTGAAGAATGATATTTTTATTTCTTAATTTGTGCACTAGTACATAGATATTTAGTTTATCCTCCTAAGCGTTTTGTCTGCGATCTTTTGAAGGACATTGGAGCCAAGAAGCACAGGATTGTTCGATATGACAACGCTTGTGAAAGGCCCATGTACAGCACTAGACATATTTCGGTTGAAATTATGATGATCCCATTGATCGCCCTCTATGAAAGGTGGTTGACCTTAAGATAAAAGTGAGTTTTTGAGATAACATGTTCCGACATGTCAACATCTACAGTCAAAATTATTACTAAATTTTATTTGATAACCAGATCGACTAAAAGCCAAACACAAAAAAAAAACTTTTTTGCAACAAAAGTACTACAGACTTCCAAATAAAAACTACAAAGTAAAAAACATTTTTGTGCAAAAAAGTTTTTTATTTATCCCTTTTTAGTTGTACCTACCTAAAATAGGCAAGTTGTTTAGTAAGGTACCTATAACGCCAGAATAGATTACCAGAATAACATGAAACTTGAACATAACCGCTGAAATGAGAGATTTGCGTACCCCTTTAGAGCGTACTGGCGTGATGTTAATTTATGAAATGGTATAAACAATAAACAGACATGCGATTGCAGCAATCCCGAATGATTTGCCGTTATTTATTGAAGAGTTCTATTGTATATCTCCAAAGTTCTTCACCAGATCTTCACCAAATTAAAATAGGACCAATTTCGGCACATATTCTTTCAAACTTAAAAATATTTTCAAAATCGGTCCACAATTGACGGAGATATCGATGAACATACATAAAAAAAGCCATACACAGCTAAGTACGGCTTACTTCCTTGTGTGACATGCTTCCCTGGTACATGTACAACATAATCGTGAATTCTATTTTCAGATACGTGGGTTTCATGGAGTTCACGATGCCTGTGCTGCTAATCCGGGATCCTGATCTGATCAAGACCATCACCGTCAAAGATTTCGACCATTTCACTGATCACCGGGAGTTCTTCACCGAAGAGTCAGATCCTCTGTTTGCTGGCAGCTTGCTGCTCATGAAAGGTAATAAATGCCGTTAAATAACGGATTTTTCTTAATATAGATAGAAAATCTACTCCATATTAACCTTAAAAAATAATAAAGACTTAGGATACCCAATAAATTAAGTTAATTGGTTTTCAGTCAGTTTTCGATTTGAGCCAGTTGTCAGAATTTTGGGTTTCGAATTTTACGTAACACATTATTCATTAAACAAAATTTTATGTAATAATTACGCAGACACGATATGTAATGAAGTTGTTGTTTACGGATCGATTGAGCGCGATTTCCCTGCAATAGCCTACACTTTTAGCCTCACCCTGCATTTTTGCACCTGCACTCACTGTTAGTGTAACATTCTACTGAAAGAAAATTTCGCTATCCAATGAGACGTTACAAACAATTCTACAAGTTTAACGCTCAGCAAATTACATAACCATACATATCCGACGTGATATTAACCCATTTGAGTGGGCATACACTGTCCGTATGATTGTGTTATTGTGGCTCCCCTCCTAGTCATTACACCAGGTCTTGCGCAAACGTCTGATTGCCATAAATTGCGGAGTTGATTGTACCCGGATACCCGAAAATAGAACCCTGTATAATGTTTAACTTTAATAGCTTCTTCCCGCGGCTTCGCTCGCGTGGGTCGTGTCACACCCCACATAAAAATAGCCTATATCACTCAGGAATAATGTAGCTTTCTACTGGTGAAAGAATTTTTAAAACCGGTTAAGTTAAGTAGTAGTTATTATACCATACATTACACACCCCACTGGTGGCACACAGGAAATTTAGTATGTAATGGATGATCTATGGATCGACTTCGGCAAGCGTCGTTTAACATTGTAGATCGACTTACAGTTATTACTTAGTTAAAATAAACACTAATATTATAAAGAGGAAATATTTATTTGTAAGTTTGTGTGTAATGTATAAACTCAAAAACAGGTGTGTAATTATGTATGGTATAATACAGGTACTATAAATATCACTTGAAATACAAATTATTGTAACCTAACCTCAAAACACTAAAGTTGGTTCTGCATCGTCTCCGGTGCTGCAGGAAGTGCAACCTCTTCGCCCTTACTTCACAAAGGATAGGCACCTATGCTCACCTCTGCATCTTCGGCTTGCGGGCTTCGGCGAGAGTTGTTCTCCCTTCGCGCCTCCGGTTTTTATATATATTCTAGGGGTAGCAGCCAAAAGACTACGTTAAGCCGGGGTGCCCTGATTCGATTTTGGAACAGATTCAACAAGAGAAAAAAAAAAAAACCGGCCAAGTACGAGTCGGACTCGCGCACCAAGGGTTCCGTACTTGGTAAATTGCGGTTTACGATTTATGACGTATTAAAAAAAAATACTTACTAGATGTCGTTCAAACCACATTTTCGGTAGAAGTTTACATGGTAATAATAATAATAATAAGAAGGTCAAGGGCCTGATCCAGAAAGCAGTATTGCTGGACACGGCTCGTATTGTTAGGAGGTTCCTCTCTCTGGAGCCCTGACCGCCGGTAGCTTGGACCCTGTTCCCGATACCGGTGGGTCTCTATTTTTTATATTTTTAAATGTTTTTTTTTGTATGTTTTATAAAAATATTTAAAAATGTAGACAATAAGAAAGAATATGAATAAAGGAGATAATAATAATAATAATAAATCTTTATTCAGATATTACAAAAGGTAAAAAAACAGTTTAAATCTTAGATAACTAATGTAGGTATAATAATGTAAGATGCCTGTACTAGGTAATCCTGTATCACAGGCTGTAGGAGCTCTAAATATATGCTTATCATAGGGCAACAGAATTTTAACAATATTTAACATAATATATGAAGTCTAAAAATAGTGGCAAGATTGTATAAGTTTGGAAATTAATTTTAATTTACTTAAAACTATAAACATAAAACTAAATTACTAGGTCATAATATTACTGTCTTATTTACCTATATTGCAAAAAAGTGCACTTTGATTACACATAACTAAAGATTGAGAAATAATTGCTAAGCAGAATTGTGAAGACAACATTGCAAAATTAAAACAAAGGCACTTAATTTTTGCAGCCAAAGACTAATGAGCTTAGCCAGCAACAAATTGATGGTTAGTAGGCCATTGCAGTGTCAGCCGCAGACGTTCAACTCGTGTGACCTTGAGTATGACGTACTAGACGCCCTCATAGTCGATAGAGTTGATGTGCCTGTATTCCGCTATTTTCCTAGCAGGGCACTCAGGGTCTCCCGTTTTGTGATTGTTGGGCTTTTTAAATCGCGAACAAGTTGCGCATTTCGATGATTCCGCTTTCTTAGTGCAATCAGACACCGAGTGTCCAGCTTCACCGCAGTGAGCACACACAGAGTTGACCTCTCTGCATGTTTTTGCTGCATGACCATATAATTGGCATTTGTAGCATCTGGTAACCAGAGTGAAGTCCCTAACAGGGCAGGACGTCCAATTTATAAACAGCCTTGATGTGGAAATTAGGGCTTTACGTATATTGTCTGGAATTTCAATAATGTAATTACAGCTCGACGCATCTTTCCTTCCTGATTTGTGGCTTAATTTAACAGAGGCCAAAAAGGACTCCATGGACATCTCTGGCAACTTGTCGGTTACGTTCTGTTCGTAAATGCACCTAAAGACTTCAGTTTCAGCCAGGGAAGACGGCACTCCTACAATCACGATCCTTGGTTTGCGCTTGTTGGGCTCATCGGCGGTTAGTCCAGATGTAGAAAGCTGGACGGCGTTCTTGATTTTCTCGGCGTCTTGCTTGGTCTCTGTGCTAATAATAACACCTCCATTTTTGGTCTTGCGGACACCTCGTACATGCAGCTTCATTTGATCAGGTCGTATGATTTTTGTTACCATGTCTTTTGTTTCGTCACTGGACTTGAGTTTGTCACTAGGATAAATGACCACAGAGCTTAAATTGTTAGGTCGAACGAAATCATTTGATCCCTTTTTCACCATGTCGGCAAATGAAACATTACCCGCAGTGCCAGAGTCCTTAATCGTCTGCTTGAGCTCTGAGATGTGTTCCGTCAAATTGCGCTTTTCTTTTAAGGCATCAATCATATCGTGTGCTACAATTGCTTTCTGCTTCAGAGATTGGTATAGGACTGCCATCTGAGAGGTGCCAGATCCTATTTTACGACACAAGTTAGAAATTTTCAGTTTCTGTTCCGAGTTTAGTTTGCCATCCGAGGCAATAGAGCAAACCTCATTTAAGTGCTGCTCTATAGTTGACATCCATCTTTGTATGTCGGGCGTGGATGCGACTTCAATCGAGAAATCTGATTGGGCTGGGATTTGCGTCGTCGACTTCGCTGGCGAGGTGGAGGCTTGAACTCGGCCGCTTGGATTACAGGAACTGTTATCCATTTTATTTGATAGTCACTTCACTGTTTCTAAGTTTTCATTATAATGTTTACAAAACTACACAGTAGGCAAAAATGTATACAATAAAGAAGGTCACTATTATAATTGTTTTAATTAAATATTGCTAACGAGCACGTCTGTATGCTACGAGCGAGCGCGAATCAAAAAAACTAGGTAATGTACATCATATATATTTTTTAGTTTTATCAATCTCTTATTTTAGAAGTTACAGGGGTTAGAAGTTACACACATTTTACTACTTTGGAAGTGTCTCTCGCGCAAACTTGAATAGTGTAGAAAAAAATGATATTAGAAACCTCAATATCATTTTTGAAGACCTATCCATAGATACGTTACGTTTTACGGGTTTGATGGAAAAAAAAATGTTTAGTTTCAGTTTCAAGTATGGGAACCCCCAAAATTTATTGTATTTTTTCTATTTTTGAGTGAAAATCTTAATTTGGTTCACAGAATACATCTACTTACCAAGTTTCAACAGCATAGTTCTTATAGTTTCGGAAAAAAGTGGCTGTGACATACGGACGGACAGACAGACAGACAGACAGACCCACAGACAGACAGACATGACGAATCTATAAGGGTTTCGTTTTTTGCCATTTGGCTACGGAACCCTAAAAACCGTCCACCCGCATAAAAGAAAACTACAAGCAATATTTGTGTGGTGCTTGTTTTTGCTATCATGAAAATGGCAGGCGTTTAAAATCTCATCAGTTTTTTCAAAAATATACAAAACAAAGTAAACGTTTTAAAATTATATTAAACGTTACTTGTAGATTTTGAATATTAAATTAACTAAATATCATAATAATAAAGCTTGTAACACACCTCATCATTACTATAAATATTAATATTTCTGTTATGTATTATATAACTAGCGCCATCTGTGCATAAAGTAGTAAACTGTTATTGATTACGATTCCTTTGAGGAACGTAAGTTATAGAGGACTCACTTAGGCAACTTCATCGATAGTATTGTAAGTGGTTCGAAGTGGAACCACTAGATGTCGCTGTTTATTGAGAGATGCTTTCTGAATCGCGGTGTTAAGAATTACCGCCAGTTAATGACTTCGACAGATTATTGTTGTTCGTCAACGCTATTCCCAGTTAGCAGTACTGTGCAT
Source organism: Orthosia gothica (assembly GCA_949775005.1). Classification (NCBI taxonomy): domain Eukaryota; kingdom Metazoa; phylum Arthropoda; class Insecta; order Lepidoptera; family Noctuidae; genus Orthosia; species Orthosia gothica. The sequence goes on along the minus strand of OX459036.1, from coordinate 4,195,022 downwards.
TTACGGATCCTCGTCCTAATTGGAAAGGTCACGTAGGACGCCTCTGTTAGTTGGTTCTGTAGCCCGTATCCTTATCCTTAAGGAATATATTTTTTGGATTAGAGGGCTAAGTACCCCGCCTTCGTCCGAGCGGACTTGGCTGTGTGTGTAGTTGTGTACTACGCCCTATTATACTACGTAAAAATATATAAACAAAGTGTATCTGCTGCCCTACTTGAAATAAAAACCTGCAAGCATCTCCGTGTTTTCTTCATACGTGTGACGTCACGACAACACTTCCTACAAGCTTTATTTATTCCTTACACATAGTTTACATTAATTCTAAACATTATTAGTAGTGTTAGTATTATATTTATTCTAGTTTGTTAGTATAAATGTTATTAAACTGCGTTAACGCGTTTTGTAGTAAGGACCGCTCTAGCAGTGAAAGCCTCCTCCGTTTCCTTCCATTTAGCTCTGTCTCTTGCCAGTCTGCTCCAGGTATTTCCCACCGTGGCAACTATGTAATCAATCCATCTTATGAATGGCCTTCCTTTCCGTCTTTTCTTGTGAATAGGGTACCAATTAGTGACAATTCTGGACCATTTGTTCCCTGGAGATCTTTGGACATGCCCAGCCCATTTGCCCGTATGGGTCATTATGGTTTTTGCTATGTTTTTTAACTTGGTAATTTTCCTGACGTCTTCATTTCTCACTTTATCGCTTAGCTTAAGGACCAGGAGACTCCTTTCTATGCTATTTTGGCACACTTTGATCTTATGAGTCTGTTTTGTTGACATAGGCCATGTTTGGGCAGCGTAAGTGAAACAGGGCACTAAACATGTCTGCATAGCTTTAGTTTTAAGTGTAACTGGTAGATTACTCTTGAATACCTCCTTCATTGTCCAATACTTGTTCCAGGTTATTTTGATTCTTCGCTCTACTTCTTTATCATTGCATGACTTGAAGGATAGTAAATGTCCCAGATAAACATAGTCTTCGGCGTATTCGATTTCGGTTGAGTCTGATCTTATAATTATGGTGTGCCTATTTGTCATTAATTTAGTTTTCTCCCAGTTAATTTCTAGACCTACTTTTCTGCTTTCTTTGCTTAGTGACTGTATCATAAATTCCATTTCTTTTGGGTCTTCCGAGAGCAGTACTATATCATCCGCGAATCGCAAGTGCGAGAGGCGGTTGCTATATATTTTTATCCCTCTATCTTCCCAGTAAAGTGTTCTGAATATGTCTTCGAGTACCGCAATGAAGAGTTTTGGAGATAAGGGGTCGCCCTGTTTCACTCCTCTTTCAATTTCAAAGGCTGAGCCATGCTCATTTATTTTAATTCTAGCGTTACTTTTGTTGTATATTTCCTTCAATCTATACCTATAAAAGCGAAAGGTGAGTGACTGACTGACTGACTGATCAATCAACGCACAGCCAAAACTGCTAAGCCTAAAAGCATGAAATTTGGCAGCAAGGTTCTTCAAGTGACGTAAGTGTGCAATAAGAAAGGATTTTTGGAAATTCTACCCCTAAGGGGGTAAAAAGGGGGTTGAAAGTTTGTATGAAAAATCTAATTCCTTCGACCAAAATTCTTGAAACTTAGCACAAATAGTATTCTAAGTAAATGATAAAGATTGACATTATTAGTTTTTCGAAAGTATCCCCAAATAATGATTTAGGGATTATTGAAATTTGTATGGAAAAATCTGATTTCTTGGATTAATAAACTTGAAACTTGCCACAAAAACTAACCTAAATGAATAATAAAGGTTGCTCTTATTATTTTTTTAAACTACCCCCAAAAGACGACTTAGGGGATGTATTTTTTTTTTAAGAATGTGATTTTTTGGGTGAATAAACATGAGACTTGACATAAATACCATTCTAAAAAAACAATAAAGGTTGTTGTAGTGACCGGTCAATGGGGCAATTCACAGGCTCGCTCACGCACCAAATGACCACACTTCAACACGTCCACTCAGGCCAGCGGCTCGCGTAATAATACGTGGTGCGCACGAGATTGTGTATGTCTGTGTGGGGGAAAGTGGGGATGGCAAAGTGAACGTGTGAGTGAGACATATACACTACATCCCTTCCTCATTAAAATCTTTATTAAGAATATCAATTCAATATTTATTCATTTTGTAAGAATGAACAAACAAGTTTTCATATTTGTTATTTTTATGTAATCATAATATTGTTTGTTCTTCACGTGACAGATTCTTGTATTTTAGTCACGATCTCAACATCCCTTCACCCTCCTATTTTTTCTTCAATTTAATGAGAGAAAATAAAGCTATCACCAAAACTCTGTTTACTGTAACATTCCACTGTGTTCCATTTCTATAGTTGTTGTTAGTACGTGGATATTAGTTTGTGATACTTGTTTGTGTTTCTAGACTGACATTGAAAAAAAAGGTGTGAGTTCATATATGTAGGTACTCAAATCTCTAATTTAATGGTAATCACAATTTCTCCAATTTAATGGCAGCAAATCCCACCAATTTAATGGTAGTCAATCCCACCAATTTGATGGTAGCAATATCAACCAATTTAATGGTAGCAAAACCAACCAATTTAATGGTAGCAAAACCAACCAATTTAATGGTAGCAAAACCCACCAATTTAATGGTAGCAATATCCACCAATTTAATGGTAGCAACCCACCAATTTAATGGCGGCAACCCACCAATTTAATGGTAGCAAAACCCACCAATTTAATGGTAGCAATATCCACCAATTTAATGGTAGCAACCCACCAATTTAATGGCGGCAACCCACCAATTTAATGGCGGCAACCCACCAATTTAATGGCAGCAACCCACCAATTTAATGGCGGCAACCCTCCAATTTAATGGCGGCAACCCACCAATTTAATGGTAGCCAAACCCGCCAATTTAATGGCAGCAACCCACCAATTTAATGGCGGCAAACCACCAATTTTTTATTTTATTTTTTTTAACGTTGCCCCACACTCGGAATTTCTTCCTGTATCGTGGGTGCGTTTACAAACATATAAACTCACATACACAAACACCCAGAGCTGGAACAACTATCTCTAGGTCATACAAATATTTGTTCCGTGCGGGAATCGAACCCGCGACACGCAGCACAGCAGTCAATCGTTCAATCACTACGCCAACCGTGCGCCCAAAATTGAAAGGTAGAACAACCAACCAATTAAATGGCAGCGTCTTTTCACTCCAGCTATTCCTATAAGCATAATCAACCTATAATGCTCCGTTTGCTGGCAAGCGTACCTCCCCTCTGCAACAGGGACAAGGCCTCAATCCACCACACGAGCTAAACATTGCCCGGCGGACGTCACACGTGCCCGAATCACCGGCAACTGGACATACGGTTTCCTCAACATAATGATGTTTACTTATAACTGAGAACTATTCCGTGACATTGTAAATCTGACAATCCTCAACACCAGTGGACCACACACCTACGAAAGTGTTTACCTTTATGGTTTTACCAAAACAGTTCGGGGTAAGGTGTTAACGTTAACATTGCATATCTTCACAGCTAAATAACTTCAAGGCTATCGATCGATGAGGCACTTTGTTAAAACTGACATTTCGATAGTTGTCTGGTCCTGGCGGTATCTTTTTACAACAGCAGTGGTCATATATATGGCTATTCTGATCCAGCGTGCTCTCCAAACTGTACACCACTTTAAATCAAATCGTTATCTACGTATATTGAGTTTAGATTTTCATTAGATTCATTCTACATGAAATAGACACTATTACACAACATGACCCGCCTTGAATCTAACCCAAATTGACATAACTCGACTAGGATCTAGCCATACCTTATGGCATCAGCCACCTTGGATCTAGCCTCCTAACCTGGCATCACCCGCTTATGATGTAGCCAAACATATGCCATACGTTCTTTTGTTTCGCTTGAAATACGTTTAATGGTCAGGCAAACCATCTCATTTTAATGATGAATGCTGATCGTTTGCGTTTGTCCATAAACTAACCTTTTCGTCCGTTTGACGTTAATGAAGAACTCATATTCAAACTTTATATTTGTAAGACATACACACACAGGTGTAAATCAAAGTACAAAGATAGATATTGCTCATCGTGACTTCTCAAATAGATTCAGGTGTCCTGATTTAAATACTCCGAAAACTGCAAATGTAAATTCTGTGTTGTATTATTTTATAGTGGCGCGAATCTCAGTGTCACAACACTTCTATTAAAATTTTCAGTTTAAAATAATTAATTTTGTAATGACTCAATATAATTATATGTACAATCAACAAGATTGAAACCTGACCCACCATATACTAATTATACTAATTCTTCTACGGGTATTCTAACCCAATTTGGTCTAATCTTGCTTAAATATATATTTTTTCCAGCAACAACTTGCCATCGATTTGATAAGTCAGTCATAGACTAATATTATAGTGTGAAAGTCAGTGACAATTAGTTTAGCAATCTCGCTGTGATAAAAATCTAATGATATTTGCTTATTGAATATTTACTCGACATTTACTCGTAGTTATTTAGCATTTTCTTTGAATTCAGAATAAACTCATAAATAGTACACTTAATTGTTCGTATTTATTTCATCTAATTTTATTCTGCGTTTCCTTCTATTAGTAAACAATGCGCGACTAAAGTTAATTCTAATTTCTGCTTTATCACAATATATATTTTTTCCAACTAATGATCTACTTACTGCAATGAACAAAATGGTCATAGTAGTTGCGCGCCTGTATTAACACAGATTTTTTTATTTTTTATTTTTGAAACGTCTTAAATCCACCATGAGATGACTGGTATATATATAGTAAGAAAAATCTAATACATACCTGATAGGGTCAGCAGCTCAACCCCTTTTGAAGAATGGTAGGCAACTGTCAGTTGATTTTAGCTCAAAGACTGATCGTCACTTTAATTATAATTGTAAAAGTACGGACGGACGGATGCATGTCCGCCCGCCAACCACGACAGAACCGCTGAACGGATCCGGACGAAACTCGGCACTGAGACAGATAACAGTCCAGAACAGCACATAAGCCACCCATCTTAGTAAATAATAATGAAATGTTTACTAGGGATAATTTTCGAACTGCGCGCGAGCGATTTAGTTTTTTTTTCTTGCTCAGAATGTAATAAGTTTAATATATTGTTCCAAAGCGTACTGTATATGCTGCGTAGGCAATGAACAAAAAACAAGGTCTTGAAAAGATTATATCAAAGTTAATACAAATTTGTTAACTAACCAATATTGTAATTACAAATTAAATAGAAATACAAATTTGTTTATATTGTTATAAATCATTCATTCATTTTCTTTTTAGGTTTAATTTCCCTAAACCACGTAACTAAAACCCCGTATTTTATATAGCACTGTCATAGCATGAGTCACCGCTGTTTACAGCAGGAATTTGGACTCATATGCATGGCTTATGTAACCAAAATGAATATTGTATGCATAGCCTTAGGATGTTTGCAAATATTTACGTGCCCATTATGAGCTCTTTAGAATCAGCGTGGCTTGACGTTATTCAATTAAATCTTGAGACCTTCGCTTGAGTGGTTACGGCTACAAATATGGATATTTAATTTAATATTATATTGGGTATTAAGATGTACAATACACAATTTTTATTATTTTTTTACTCAATATGGGGTAGTCTCAGTATTGGCTATTAGGATGTACACTAAATTGTTGCCCAAACAACCTTTGGTGATATTGAAAGTTACTGTTACTGTTAATTGTTGTTAATAAATACGTAGGCATTTCGGCCTATATTTACCTGCAATGTACACACACAACATAAACACTTAGTTCATATATACCAAAGTTTTAAGGCCTTCCATTAAGATTATATAGATAAGCCAGTATGGACACCATAGGCGTGGTTGTAACTGCAAACTACACTAGAGTGCCTATAATCTTTAGGTTTACTGCTTGATTTTAAAAGTCCCGATGGCTAATTCCACAAAGTAATCCAATCGAACTGCCGAATTGCCGAAACTCCATAGCATCGATGTACCACAATTTTTAGCTTTATGTGTCCGAATTGAAACGAAATCACAATATGCCGCTATAAAACATATGTAATCAAAACGTATTTCCCGATCATTTGAAACCCCTATTTGAGTTATGACCGGTAACCATAAAATAGTTCGACTAGTTGAGTAGACTATTGATTGTCTGTGGAAAGATTTCAAAGATATCCGCGTTGCAGACGCAGTAATTTGGTTTCAAAATAACAATGTATCGATTTTTTTGATTTTTTTTGATTTTTTTTTTCACAAGCTCTTAGAGTAAGGTTATTTTGAGATCGAGTAAGTGACAGATGTATACAAGTCAGATACATCTGTCCCTTACTCGATCTCAAAATAACCTTACTCTAAGTGCTTGTGGTCACCCCCCAGATGTTATGATTTAAAATAGTAAAATAAATTTTGTTACGCAGCTACCCACAAATACAATTTTGAAATCGTTTCTGAACAGCTGTTTGGTGTTTGTTTAACGGCACAGTTTTTTTTTGTAATTAGACACTACTTAGTCATGGCCCTTGGCTCTTTGATTAGAATAACATGAATTTATTTACCTTCGTAATACTACATTTACTTTATTATTAAAATCTGGAACGGTTATTTACTCAATACTCAGACAGAATTTATTTTCCGCTACATAGTTATGTTTAAACAGTCATATGATGTTAACACAATAAATAGGTATTTACCACGTAACTTTTTATTTTTATCACGTAAGACCTGCTTAAATGTCTTATTTTCATAACGGAATGTGGGTGCCTAAACGATAAAAAATAACCCTGTGTTATGTTATGCATTATCTACTTACCCCAATCCTTCTTCTTTTTATTTACACTAATGTTACTTTACCCTCGTCGCCATTTGTAGTGACCGGTCAATGGGGCAATTCACAGGCTCGCTCACGCACCAAATGACCACACTTCAACACGTCCACTCAGGCCAGCGGCTCGCGTAATAATACGTGGTGCGCACGAGATTGTGTATGTCTGTGTGGGGGAAAGTGGGGATGGCAAAGTGAACGTGTGAGTGAGACAGATACACTACAGTTGTCATCATTAGTTTTTTGCAACTACCCCCATAAGACGATTTAGGAGGTATTACAGTGTTTTTGGAAAATCTGATTTCTTAGGTCAATAAACTTGCCACTTATATACTAACCTAAATGAATAATAAAGGTTGCTCTTATTATTTTTTTAAACTGGGTACCCCCAAAAGACGACTTTGGGGATGTTTTTTTTTTGAAGAATCTAATTTCTTGGGTGAATAAACATGAAACTTGACATAAATACCACCCTAAACAAACAATTAAGTTTGTGATTATTAGTTTTTTGGAACTACCCCCAAGAGACGATTTAGGAGGTATTACACTGTTTTTGAAAAATCTGATTTCTTAGGTCAATAAACTTGCCACTTATATACTAACCTAAATGAATAATAAAGGTTGCTCTTATTATTTTTTTAAACTACCCCCAAAAGGCGACTTAGGGCATGTTATTTTTTTTTAAGAATCTGATTTCTGGGGTGAATAAACAATAAATTTGACATAAATACCATCCTAAATGAATAATAAAGGTTGCTATTATTATTTTTTGCAACTACCCCCAAAAGACGATTTAGGGTATGTCATTTTTTTTGAAGAATCTGATTTCTTGGGTCAATAAACATGAAACTTGACATAAATACCACCTAAATAAACAATAAGGGTTTTCAATAATTAGTTTTTCGAAAAAACCCTTAAAATACGACTTCGGGGTGGTATAAATTTTTGATTACTTTTACTGCACATAGCTTCTTTTTATGTCGTTGGGGAGCACTTATTAGGAGGGATTTTTGGAAATTCAACTTTTTAAAGGGTTAAAAGGGAGACATTTATTTGTATAAAAATCTTATTCCTTTGGCAAAATAATAAAGGATGGCATCATTAGTTTTTCGGATTTACCCCCAGAAGACGATTTAGGGGTGTCAAAGTTTCTTTGAAGAATCAAATGGCACTTGGATGGGGACCTCTACATCGATTTGGAACTTCCGAACTGGACCGTTTGTCTCAAGTTTAATAGCAGCTTATTTTTGTTGCCATCACACGAACGAAGTCGCGGGCGAAGTTAATATTATAAATGTGAAAGTAACTCTGTTTGTCTCCCTATCCGACTTTTCACGCTTAAACTGTTGAACCGATTTAGATGCAATTTTTTTTTATTTTGAGACGCTGTGCAGGACATAGCATAGTTTTTATCCCGGAAATCTTACTTAAGAGGGTGGAAAGAGGGGTAGAAGTTTGTATGGAAAACCCACAATATTATGCTGCGATATAAAAAATAAGCTATTCGAATTACTACTTCGCAGACGAAGTCGCGGGCAACAGCTAGTATATTGATATAGTCATGGTTCACTCCTTGCCTAGATAGAGTTCGCCAAATTGCATTGTGGGATATAGAGTCAAATGCTTTACTATAGTCAATAAAGCATATGTAAAGAGAGGTAAGTCGTATTCTTTGTATTTTTCAATGACAAGTTTCTAAGTGTGGATGTGATCTGTTGTCGAAAACCCCTTTACAAAACCTGCCTGTTCTACTGGCTGGTGTTCATCTAAGATACTAGTAAGACGTCTGAGTAGAGTCGATGCAAACACCTTGTAGACGCACGATGTGAGGCTGATTGGTCTGTAGTTTGATATTGATTTAGGGTCTCCTTTTTTAAAAAGCAAAACGATATCTGAACACGTCCACTGTTTAGGTATTTATTTTGTTGATAGTATTAAATTGAATAGGTTTGTTAGTGGTGAAGTAAGAGCGTTTGTACCGGCAATTAGCATTTCGTTTGTAATACCATCAGATGCTGGGCTTTTTTCGGGTTTTAATAACTAAATATTATACTAAATGAATATTATTTCAAATGTGCTAAGTAAAATGTTCGTTATACCATATAAAATTAGGTAAAATGAAATAACCTATATCAATAATTCATTACATCATTTGATCGTTGTTTAAAAAAAAGTATATTAAATGATACTAGGTCATATGATCATTAGATCTTTTATTATTATTTTAAACGTTACACATCCCCACCAAATACACGTTAGGTCTATAGTCAGGACAGTAATTTGTAGATTTTTGAAGACTTTTTACGTTGTGGAGATACAGGTCAATATGCGTCTTACATTTTCAGAGATAAAATTAAATATTCTACCTTAGGCCCCCAGTAAAACTTCTCTTTGAACATTGTAGCAAAATTATATAAAACATTTGGGGTCGGGGGAACCCCATCAGGAACGAAGAAACGAAGATGGAACTGAAAGTCTCGGAATGTTGCATCGCTTTTTCGTTACCTGATGATTTTAACCAGGCAACTCCTACCGCCAGCCGCCTTTAGAAACTTCGTTCCAAAAGGAAGATGGCATTATTGGCTTAGATTCCGTGTGTCAAAAGAACCTTGTGTCTACTAGCTGTATTTATTATATACATTAGTATATTTCCAGGAGACAGATGGCGAGAGATGAGGACCACATTGAGTCCTGCATTCACTGGCTCTAAAATGAAGTTGATGCTTCCGCTAATTGTGGAAAACACTAACAACATTATCGAGTACCTTTATGGTATGTTTCATGTATAAAAATCTTCAGAACAGAAATAATGTTCACTTGGTTTTGTCTTAAAAAACTGAGTATTTGGGTTTATTTTCCAGCTCATCAAAATGAGAACATAGAAGTGGACGACTTGATGCGTCGCTACACCAATGACGTCATTGCGTTAGCTGGCTTCGGACTCAAGGTCAACTCCCTGGAAGATCGAGACAATGAGTTCTTTAAGATTGGCAACCACTTATTTGACTTTAATCTGAAACAAAGAACATTGCTTATTTTATCTACTCTATTCCCTGAATTTACTAAGGTAAATGTCAAGTGAAGTTTGTCCAACAGTGGACTAGCATGAAAATAATCAAATTAAAAACATTATGCATTATTACCTAATAATTTCGTTCTTTTTGTCATTTAGAAACTAGGCATACGTTTATTTCCTGAGAAAACGTACAATTTCTTCAAAAATCTTGTGGCTTCTACCATGGAATATAGGAAGAAAGAACACGTGGAGCGACCTGATATGATTCAATTGCTCATGGAGACTAAGGGAGGTAAACCAGTCACACTGTTAGTAATGAAATGTACTAGAATGACAGAAACTGTAGAAAGTCTTGTCGGCGCGTACCTATACCACCGCATTGTTTGAAGAAAACCTGTGCATCCTGCATGCTTTGATATTCGGCGTGTATTCTCAGTAAAATTACTTGGTATTCTTCATTGTTCGTTTGTTGGCATTTTCTTCATGTCGTTTAGTATCCGGAAAAGAACCGGTGTTACAAACCTCCAGAGCTAGGAAGCAGAAGATAATTATGTCTTGCTATTCATAATGACTGGCTTATTGCAGAATGGTCTCCAGATGAGTTGACTGGACAAGTGTTCATATTCTTCGCTGCTGGCTTTGACACCACAGCAACTGTTCTGGTGATGACCCTCCACGAGCTTGCCATTAACCCAGAAATCCAAGAGAGGTTGTACCAGGAGTGCAGACAATTTAAAAACGACAAAGGGATTACGTTCGATAGTCTCAGCGAACTCAAATATTTGGACAGTGTGATACAAGGTAGGTTTTTTTTCACTTTGCAAAATTTTTACCTCATGAAAATAAAATTTCTTATTTTTTTTTATTAAAAAATTAATATACGACCCGAATCAATTTCAAAATATGCATTCTTTATTACTTTGTACAGAAGCTGAACTCTCGCTCACCTCAAACAGCGAAAATACGAAACTATACTAATACGAGTACCACAAGCTTTTATATGATAAAAATTCCTTCTTTTCAGAAACCCTAAGGAAGTGGACGCCAGCTATTTTCATGGATAGGACCTGTGTGAAGACTTATGAGCTACCACCACCAAGGGAGGGGGGAAAGCCTTACACTGTATGTTATGCAATATGCTGTTGATTATCTATGTTTTTAATTGTTCTGAATTAAGTACTTACACAATAAGTTCTGGCTATCAGACTATAACATTTATGATGATTACTATTGACAGTTGAAACCTGGAGACATTGTTTATAACATGGTGAACTCTATACAAATGGATGAACATTACTTTCCTGACCCGCACAAGTTCGACCCTGAGAGGTTTTCTGAAGAGAACAAGCACGATATTAAACCTTGCACCTTCTCACCCTTCGGAGGGGGTCCGAGGATTTGCATCGGTACGTCATCTTCTTAATAATCTAAATGTTGAATCTTGGATGATCTTACGAACATACCAGGCGTGCATAATTTACCAAGAGGTTTGTTTTCACAGGTATGAGGTTCGCGATGATGGAATTCAAAGTGCTGATCTTTCAAATTATGCTGAACTTCACTATCGTTAAGACTGAGAAAACCATGGATCCCATAAAGTTGAAGCCTCATGCCTTTAACATCAGAGCTCTGGATGGGACTTGGGTTAAATTCCAGAAGAGGGATTAAATTCTGTTTTTTTATTGTTTTTAGTGTATGTGCCATGTTTTAGTGCATAAGCTTATACAGTTCCAAACGCCGCCGGTGCTGGTAGAATGACCATCTGAACAGTTGTAGAAGGCCAGAATGTTTACTGAATTTGACATTATTTTGACCAAATTTTAAAATATTGGCTGTCAGATGTAGGGTTACCTATCATAAGTTCTAAAAATATTTAACTGAATTTCATTTCACCTAAAACTTTTCAACTATTATCGTTTCGGTTGTTTTTACTTCATCGAAGTCACGTCTGCCACTGTCTCAGTTGACCTATTATCAATTTGATTTTTTTCGTTACTCCGACGTTTCATTTGGTCAAGAAACTTTTTACCGAAGTTACACTTAGCCGAAAAATATTCCCGAACAATCAGAACACAAACAGTGGGCGAATGCAAATCTATAAACAGCGACTTGAAAAAAAAAATTTCGACGGTGGCCCGGTCTGCTCCCCTTCGAACCTAACCTATCCGTGTCAACTTCAATTACCAGATGTTTGTACATACTTATGAAGGAATAATAAATTATTTGTATTTGTATTATTTGTTGCGGTGCACTAAATTCCCGAGCTCGCTTCGCTCGCTCATGGACTAAATCGTTAAAATAATTAATTAATATAAATGTGTAATGCATGACAGTTATTAATAAATAATTTGCATGAAAATTTACCAAATAATATTTCGTAAAATGTTGTTTCGGTGTGGTGAAAATATCTTATATATATCTAAACATATAAAAGAAGAAAGTTACTGACTGACTGACTGACTCACTCACTGGCCATCAACGCACAGCCCAAACGGCTGAAGCTTCAATCATGAAACTTGGCATGTAGGTTCCTTTGGTAGTGTAGGTGAGCACTAAGAAAGGATTTTTGGAAATACCACCCTTTAGGGCGTGAAATAGGGGATGAAAGTTTGTATGAAAATCCGTCAGTTTTAAAGTCAGAATCTTCATAGTTTGGGTTTAGGCTGAAGATTAAAAAATAATTTTCACATTTCTCAGGGATTTTGAAAATTCCACCGCCGTGAGGGTGAAAAGGGGGATGAAGTCATGGGAATAATGAAATCGTCTAGAGACTTGAAATTTTGCACATTTCGCTTTATACTGTGCAGGCATCCACTAAGAAAGGATTTCTGTGAATTCCACCCCTAAGGGGCTGAAAGTTTGTATGAAAGTCGGTCAGGATTGAAGTTCGGATCTTCGAATTTTGGGTTTGGACTGAAAATTAAAATGTTATATAAACATCTAAACATATTAATATCTTCTTCTTCTAATATCTATCTAAACATATAAAAGAAGAAAGTGACTGACTGACTGACTGACTCACTCGCTGACCATCAACGCACAGCCCAAACGGCTGAATCTTCAATCATGAAACTTGGCATGTAGGTTCCTTTGGTAGTGTAGGTGAGCACTAAGAAAGGATTTTTGGAAATTCCACCCCTAAGAGCGTGAAATAGGGGATGAAAGTTTGTATGAAAATATGTCAGTTTTAAAGTCAGGATTTTCATATTTTGGGTTGTCAGCATGACAGTATTACTGGCTGCTGATTTTCGTCAAACATTTCCAATAGTTCCGCGAGGAACAGGTGCGGATGACATTAAGGCGTGTCTTAAGAAGTCCTCTCTGTGGTCTTCAGTAAAAATACATAAACTATCCAAAAATATGAGAGTACACTTAAAGGTTGAAGTCGCTGCTGGTCATTTTACGGCACTATTACTAAAACTCGGAAATGGTATTTATGCAGAAAATTATGGTATTTTTACCACCTGACCTTTGCACTGTCTTAACAACAGTTCTAGAGTTGATAGATAAAATTTATCCGGATGTTGCTTGCATATAAAACAAATCTTTGGAATGGTTGTGCGAAAGGGCAGATTTAATAACATGTTGTTGAAATCATTTGAAGGCGAAGAAATGCTCTTCAGCTCGATTGACACTGTAGTAAATCCAGACGAGGCCGTCCATTATCCCGTCGTGTTCTTGAACACTCAAAACCCATCGGGTTTCCCTTACCATAAGCTTTTACTGCGTGTTGGTACACCAGTAAGGTTGCTGAGAAACATAAAACCCCCTAAACTTTGTACTGGAACTAGGATACAAGTCAAAGCTTTGTCGCGTAATGTGGTAGTGGCAACTATTTTGACCGGACCTTCTCAGGCCGAAACTGTGTTCATACCACGAATTCCATTGATTCCTAATGATCTTCCCTTTGAATTCAAGAGACTGCAGTTTCCTTTGAAAGTCTGCTTCGCCATGACAATTAATAAGGCTCAAGGACAAACCCTGAAGTATGCTGGTGTAGATTTGAGGGAGAATTGCTTTTCCCATGGACAGTTCTATGTAGCGTGTTCACGTGTTAGCTCATCAAATAGTCTGGTGATATTGGCGCCGACATCCAAAATAATAATAATCTTTATTCAGATAATAAAATGGTAAAAACACTGTATGAATCTTAGATAACTAATGTAGGTATAATAATGGGAAGATGCCTGTACTAGGTAATCCTGTATCACAGGCAGTACGGAGCTCAAAAAATATGCTTATGTTAGAACAACAGAATTTAAACAATATTTAACCCAAGAAATTTTTAGAAAGAAAATGGTTAAAAATGTTGTTTACAAGGAAATACTATAATTTAATTACTTATGATTACTTATTATTAGTCATGGATAAACACAAAAATAATGAAGGGATAGGGACAGGACAAGGATAGAGCGTATTGATTTAAAGTAGGTAAGTATAAGTCTATCCTAAGAAACACTTTCATATTACATTTTCCTTTTTTTATCATAATTATTTTTTACTTTTTCTCTACATACTGTTAAAATATGGTAAGGAGAAGCATGTAGTCTACGCGTGCGAAGCCGCGGGCAAAAGCTAGTGGCAAATAAATCATTTGGCAAATGAAAAAAGTTCAAAAACTCCGGCCAAAAGCAAAATAGTTATTTATGCTACAAGTGCAGAAGCTAGGTGATTTCCGATGAGTGGATAAATCGACACGAGTCGGAAATCATCTTACGTACGTGTATCATACAACAACGACAAGGACTACAAGGACTTTCAGAATACGGCAGTGGTTAGAATCATGTACAATGCGCTGGTACGGAGCCGTCTTGAAACGAGTGCTAAAGTTTGGAACCCCGATGAGGGTAAATACAGTATCATGGTGGAAAGAATCCAAAACAAATTCACTCGTTTTTTGTTTTTGAAGCTGTACGGTGTCTATCCCTTCTTCCCACTCATGTACCCTAGTCTCTTCGTAATAGGTATGGTAGGGTACAGCAGGCTGGCGGTGCGGAGGGACATCGCTCTGTGTAGCTTCGTGTTTCGGGTGCTGCGCGGCTGGCTTCACCACCCTGATTTGTTAGCGGAGCTGGGGCTGTGCGTGCCGCCCGGCTGGGGGAGCGCGCGCCGCCCCACGCCAACGCTACTGGAGCAATCCTATAGGACTAACCTGAACTAGTTTGCCCCCTTGTCACGCGCCATAAGATTTTTAAATATTATAGCAAAAGAGTTAGATATATTTCACTGTAGCCTGATGAAGTTCACAAGAGTAGCACTGAAGTGCATTGAAAATGTTGAAAAATGATTTAATTGAATTTTTAGTTGGATTATAATTGTATTTTATTGTGTTTAATTGTATGATAATTGAATTTTGATTATATTAATAATTGTATGATTGATTGTATTTTAATGGATTTTTAATTGCAATATTTTATTGTATTTTTATTGTATTTAATGGTATTTTTTATTGTATTTCTATAAGTCTAATATCTTTGTGGTAGTAACATCGCATTGGCGATATAGCTGTTAAGGTGTTACTTACATAATTTTGAATAAATAAATAAATAAAATATTTTACTATGCATTGTGCGAGGAAATAAATTAATTAATAAAATGAAATTAATAAAATTGCGGGCTTATTCAAGCGCGTTCAGCATATCCACAGTTTAACTAATAGTTCCTCAGGCATATCTACTGCGCATGTGTAAATAGCTGTCACACCGTAACGCAATAAGGCACGAGCAAAATATACGTTCTGCCAAACATATTTAATGAATATTTAAAATTAATTTATTGATCAAAATCTAAATCTAGAGTAATAAAAAACGCCTAAAATGAAGTATTAGTTTTATTTTACCATTTATATGAATGATAATCTGTACATAACTGATTTGTAAAACTTTTCTCAAATAATAAAAACTCTATGCGTCGGGCGGCTTGGAGTTAAAAATAAAAAAAATACACTTAAGTACAAAGCACTAGTGAAAAAAGTGACACTTTCCGCACAGTTTGGCTGCTTAGAAAACGCTATTTTCGAGGACATGCATTGTAAAGTTGTTTTGTAAATCGGCGAAATGTTGTTCGGTAAAAAAATACATTTGCCACATAATACTTCGATGATCTGATAATATGTCAAATAATGCATATAGCAAAAACGACGTCAGTCAATAGTTTTCGATAAAATGAAATTTGAACAAAATAATTTCGGAAAAGTGATCGGTTCCCGTATACAAGATCAGTGAATGCAGTTTAGGTATCGTTTTAGTTGTTATATATACTTAGATTATATTAATTTGTTTGTATCTTTAACAGCAAAATTCTAATAAATATATTTTTAACTTTACAATATTTTTTTAACTTATCCTTTCAATCATAGGGAAACCTGAACTGATAAGAAATTGCAATGTGAAGAATAAGAAAGAAAAAGGAAACTATTTGTCCTTAGTAACTACAACAGCTATCCACCAGTGGAAATTATAGAAGATACTTTTTGCGAACAGTTTGAGTATTGCCATTATGTGTCACCTAATTGTAAAGTGAAAGAAATACTCACAAATATTACGAGCAAGGTTCAAGATTTTAACATGGACGACAATTTTTTAGTAATGATTGGCGAAAGGGACTTGAAGATAATGAAGACTTCATCGAACTTGTTAGACTAATTAGAGAATCCTAGTAACAAACAACTCATACAAATGTGATTATGTGCTCTAAGGGGAGCCCTTAACCATAATTATCGAGTAGAATTGTTTAATAATTCACTTTTACTCAATACTCAATACTTTATTGCATTCCTTATGTATTACATAGATGGTATAGACATGGTAAAAGATCAATATGGATCCCGTCGGGCACAGCAAATATTAGGAGAGAGGAAGTTTTCATGGACATACAAAATTATAATTATGCATATATCTTTGATACGAATCGTGAACTCTCCTTGGAAATGTTCTCATATAAAACAGGCAAACTTAATAAACTAGGTATAAAATGTATATTTGGAAGTATTTTCAGTCGTATGACTTGTTGATTTAAAAAAATACTAATTGGATTATGACAATGAGAATTCACAAATATCACTGACGAGTAAAGCTCATGTACAAAATAAGTTTTTACCCTTTAAAAACAATGCCAGTAATGATAAACAACAACTTACATTGTTAAATCAAAATATAGCTGGTATCTATACCAATATTATAAAGAGGAAAGATTTTTTTGTTTGTTTGTACCGAATAGGCTCCGAAACTACTTGGACCGATTTAAAAAATTCTTTCACCTATAGAAAGCTACATTATTCCCGAGTAACATAGGCTATAATGTTGGCGAGAGCGAAGCCGCTCAGCTAGTACTCAATAAATTTTTTTAAGTAACAATATCTGAGTTGACGAAGGAGATGGGTCTTATAGACTTTATATGTCTTAGCGAAACATTAATACAATCCGGTCATGAATATAATCTAAAACTTACAATCTACAAGTAAGCTGCAAATTACTCAAGATCCAATAAAAAACGGGGCGGCACGTGTATATTGGTAAAGAGGATTTAGTTTTAGCCCTTTACAAATAACAAATGAAATGTCTAGCGATTATGCTTTCGAATGCTGCGGCATACAAGTTGCGAGTTAAAACTTAATACTAGTATGTGTTTATAGAATCCCGGATTCCGATGCTGGCATATTTAAAAAAAAAAAACCGGCCAAGTGCGAGTCGGACTCGCGCACGAAGGGTTCCGTACTTGGTAAATTGCGGGTTACGATTTATGACGTATTAAAAAAAACTACTGAATAGATCTCGTTCTAACCAATTTTCGGTGGCAGTTTACATGGTAATTTACATCATATATTTTTTTTAGTTTTATCATTCTCTTATTTTAGAAGTTACAGGGGGGGGGGACACACATTTTACCACTTTGGAAGTGTCTCTCGCGCAAAATGTTCAGTTTATAAAAAAAATATAGAAACCTCAATATCATTTTTGAAGACCTATCCAGAGATACCCCACACGTATGTATGTATGGGTTTGACGAAAACAAATATTTTTAGGTTCAGTTTCAATTATGGGAACCCCCAATTTTTTTTGTATTTTTTTTGTTTTTGGGTGAAAATCTTAATGCGGTTCACAGAATACATCTACTTACCAAGTTTCAACAGCATAGTTCTTATAGTTTCGGATAAAAGTGGTTGTGACATACAGACGGACAGACAGACAGACAGACATGACGAATCTATAAGGGTTCCGTTTTTTGCCATTTGACTACGGAACCCTAAAAATGAATGCTTTGTTACACAAATTAACTCATAAAAATAGGAATCGTATCGTATTATGCGGAGACTGGAATATTGATATGCTAAAATACACTTCACAAACAAGATAATTAATTTCTATTTAGCATAATTACAACTTATTGACCCATATTAAAATGCCCACTAGAAAAAAAAGCTGCATAGATCAAATAGCCAGTAATATCTCGATCCTAGACAAAAAAGCAGTATACATAACCTAGCCCTCTCAGATCATAATACTGGGCAGTCTTTAACATTCTTTCTTCCGATATCTAATAATAAGCCGAAGATCCCAAATTTATTTTATGAAGTTAAAAAGACTACAATAAAAACAATATTAAAAGAATCTTGATTGTATATCGGATTTAAGTTTTAACGAAATATATGAGGAAACAGATTGCAACATTGCATTTAACATATTTCATGACCTTAAAAAGGGAACTTTATATTATAATTACCAAAACGGGGCATCAAGCAAAAATTGCTTAAAAGAAGATACCTGACCTATTCTAGAATATTAAAAACATGTATAATTACATTCACAATTAATAAATAACATAAAATATTTATATGATTCTAAAAATAAATGCAAAGCGACGTGGTCTATTGTAAAAATAGTATATATAATAATGATAATTATAAAAATGACATCAAAGTATTAATAATAGATGATAATATAATTAATGATCCTTATGCCATATGCAATCAATTTAATAACTATTTTATAGAAATGACCAATCAATTTAATCTTAGCAATAGTAATAACGTAAGTAAAGGTCTACCGGAATCTTATGGCAAATGTGGAAATAAAAAATTGTTGTGTGCAATACTGGGGAAATTGGATTAAACGATCTTGATACTGTTTAATTTTTATTTATGTCTTTAGTATTGATGAACATGAGGTACCTATATTATAGTAGTCACAACGGATCTTTGTGTCTTTGAACTTGGTCCTGCCTACCATTGCGTAAGAAACAGTTTGTCATCGAGTATACTGCATAGAGTAAGCGAGATAGGACGATGTGACATAAGCGAGTGAAAGAGACAGTTATACAATGCTATCTTCACCTTCAACATTGACACAAAAATAGCTACTGCGCGGGGTCTTGCAACTAATTCAGAGACACAAAGATCCACTGTGAGTATTATAGGTATGTGTATGAATAATGTTGTTATACATCGGGTTCTTAACATAGGAAAAATAAATCAATTGAATATTAATTTATGTACTAATTTATTATATATCATTTAAATCATACTAATAACTTAAAACCTCATTCAGAACTAGGAAACTAGAACACGATTCCATGAACTCCACTGGCATTTCAAAAACTTGTATCTTTGTAGTTTTATGTCATCTCTCTCCATCAAAATGGTTCTTTTTCATTGGCATTTCATAAAGTCTGTATAAAATAATAAAATGTATCATGTTACTTATAGTCATTCATAAGTTTTATGGCCTGGTTGCTAGGACCTTTTAGCCACGTCTTTGGAAAGAGTTTTGGATCTTATATTTATTCTTTAGTATGCATTAGAATGCGGATTTAACAGATTCTAATGTTTTTTGGAGTATTTGGCAGCAAATTGTATCGAGTCAGTCTCCCCAGTAAGCTTTGCAGAGGCAGTCAATACTACAATAAAATACCCCGCTCCACTATCCCGAGATCGCTTCTGTCAATTATAAGTATGTTCATTAAAAGGTATTCGCACATGTTCCCATTGTATGAACATATTTCTAAAAGAGTGAAAAGCAGAAGCCCAAAATAGCCCAAAATAATTAATAATAATAATAAATAATAATTACTCAATTGCAATTGCGTGGCAATCAAAATATTTAACAATTTTATGCGCCTGGTTTTTAGACAATTGTTTCTATTCAGTTAATGAATTTTTAAAATTATAAATTTTGACATTACATTTTATTAACACTCGTTAACTTGAATTGTTTTATTTTTATTTTGGCATTTGACATAATATAAATTTTAAATTTTGACATTTCATTCATAATTATCATAACATTGTATAAAAATTATCTATTTTATCTAAACTAATTTATAATATTGTACGCCTCAAACGTCGCGCGCACATATGTATGCGTAAGCTATTGTTGTTTCTATTTTGTCTGCTTATTGGTGCGCAATGCGGACATAAAGCCTCTTCTTAGCGTTTCGATGACAAACTACTTACTACTGTGATATTGTTGCGGCCTAGACCGTGGACACTTTGATTTTGTAAGTTAATTTTAATATTTCTACACCGACAACGGTAGTGTATGTGAAACTGTTATATTAAGATCTTAATGTACCATATACTCAGAAATAAATATTTCTTATCTTATCTTAAGAAAGAGAGAATCTATAAATCTCACTTAGGCTATTAAAACGAATCCAATGACACCTCATTTGTTAAAATCCGCCCAGCCGTTAAAACTACAGGTAGTGCCAAAGAAATAGACATACATAATAGTCCTCCAGAACGAATTTTGGCCACGGCAGCTAATTTCAGCTGAGACTAGTCATGGGCGCGTGAGATATTATAGCGCACAAATGTGTGTATAAACACAAGTGCACACAATGTTCTCATGAGAGTATTAAAAAATATAATACAAAAAAAAAAAAAAAATTGTATTATAATTATAAATAATTGAGACCTTTGGTCGCTCACAATGGGCCTTATCAGAAAGCTTAAAGTCACCCAAAGGGCAATGGAGAGGGCTATGCTCGGAATTTCCTTGCGTGATCACGTCAGAAATGATGATATCCGCAGGAGAACCAAAGTTACCGACATAGCCCGAAGAATTGCCAAACTTAAGTGGCAGTGGGCAGGGCACATTGCTCGCAGAACGGATGGCCGATGGGGCCGAAAAGTTCTGGAGTGGCGACCGCGAACTGGAAGACGATACGTTGGAAGGCCTCCCACTAGGTGGACCGATGACCTGGTTAAGGTTGCGGGAAGGCGCTGGATGCGAGACGCACGGGATCGGTCAATGTGGCGACGCCTGGGGGAGGCCTATGTCCAGCAGTGGACGTCTTTTGGCTGAAATGATGATGATGATGATGATGAGACCTTTGGTGCAACCATATCTAGCTTCTAGCTTTCAGCTTAAATTTCTTTACTTTATCAATAGGAGAAATTATCAGTGTCGGTAAAATTTATGAAATTCAAGCGGTACAGGATCCTTTAGAAGTATAGACTTAATATAATAAGTAGACAGTCAAGCATATTATAATGTGCTGTAGGAACTAGGAACATTTTGACATCATCTGTTATCATAATTCGTGTATAGGTAACGATCTCATTCCTGGGATACAGGATCAGGATTTTACGCATGTCTTCGAATCTTTGGTCCTATTGGTTGGTACCGTTTTGAGAGCAGTAGCGATAAAATATATTATACAAAGTAAAGTGCCAGCCAGATTTTGAACTAGCTACCTACGACACGTCAGTCGCACGAAATTGATACCATTGGGCCACCGTCTGTTTACTCACTCTAAAATATATACTTACTGTATTACCTATACATGTCATACTAACAGTGTATGATACGCTATTTTCCTCTATTTCCTCTTCACTTAAGTCTGTGCGCACACGCAGTATACAATCACATTTCACTCTGGGCGCACGCCACATTTCAAAATGATATTCGAGTTACTCTTGTTTATGCTTGTTACCCTAGTAGCGTACTATATCTACAGTTATAAACAAATAACCAATTTCTTCAAACACCTAGGAGTGAAACATTTTCCGGGCTTGCCGTTTTTCGGCAACATGTACGACACTACGTTATTGAAAAAGCATTTTCTGGATGAAATTCAAGTTATACATGATGCGTTTCCGGATGAAAAGTGAGTTATTTAACTTTTTTTATTAAATTGAATAACACACAGCTTAGCATCTGCTGCGGCCGCTCCTATTGCCATACCGAAAGAATATTGTGCTTCAAAGCTAATTTGTGTTTTGTTCGTGTTAAAGTCAAGCAAAGAATAGGAATAGTAAAGAATAGGTGACTTGAAGGCCAAGCGTACCTCGCCGTCGACAACTTCATCACCTACAAGTTGAGAAAGATAATAAAAAAGTATTTCGGCTCATATCTCAAAAACTAATGAACATTAGTGAATCTCATGTGAGACTTTTTTGTGCACAATTTAACAAGGAACAAACTTGCTCTTAGCACGAATTGCAGTAAAACCATAAAAAATGGACACATGCAGTCGATGAGGTTTTTCTCAATTTCATTATAATGGTATCCTCCACGTACATGTAATTTTTCAGTTTCTTTGATATTTATGCAAATATAACCCTATTTTTCGGGCTAACTTGTCAAATCAAATCAAATCAATCATTTATTTGTCGGAATATGGTACATTATGGTCTTAAGAATTAATAAATGGTATCATCACATTCTGCCAAGTGTGCCGTGCAAATATAGGTACATACATTATAGAACATAGATTATTAGGCTAGAATTAACATCATTCATTGCATAATCACGAATAAAAAATACACAATACAATCTAACACATTAGAATTTAAGATATGCCAAACAAAAAAAAAAAAAAAATCGCAATCACACACAATTTATTTAGAATGTTAAGGTATCATTTAACGCCAGAGTATCAAAGAGATGAGATCTTATAATATAGGATGTAACAATCAAATTAGAATGTCAAAGTATAAAATATTAAAATTCAGTTAAGATATCAAAGTATCATTCAAATAGTCATTAAACTCTAAATTACAATTCAATTCGGATGTCCAAGTATAACAGATTAAAATTAAATTATGATGTCAAAGTATAAAATATTAAAGTTCAATTAAGATGTCAAAGTATCATTCAAATAGTCATTAAATTCTAAATTACAATTCAAATCGGATGTCCAAGTATAAAATATTAAAGTTCAATTAAGATGTCAAAGTATCATTCAAATAGTCATTAAATTCTAAATTACAATTCAAATCGGATGTCCAAGTATAAAAGATTAAAATTAAATAAGGATGTCAAACTAAAAAAGATTAAAATTAAATAAGGATGTCAAAGTATAAAAGATTAAAATAAAATTAGGATGTCAAAATAAAAAGTTTAAAATTCAATTAACATGACAAAGTATCATTCAAATAGTCATTTAAATTATAATAGCATTTATTACATAGCAGGTCGTTTAGTTTCTTTTTAAATCCATTTAAATGTAAGTCTTTTATTCATTTTGGAATTTTGTTATAGACTTGCGGGGCTATACAAAATATGCTTTTCCACATTAAGGCTGTTTTGGCTCTTCGTCCTCGTAAAATATCATTCCGCCTGTTACGTTTAACAGTGTCTGATAGATGGGGAAACAAGTGTGAATTCAACTTAACAAATAAGGCAGTGTCATAAATATACAAAGCCGGCAGTGTCAGAATTTTGTATTTTTTGAAATACGGTACACCACTGTCAGTTATTTGTAGTCCAAACATGGCTCTGATGGATCGCTTTAAAAGCGGTTTCTCTGTTTGTGGAATTACCCCAGAAAATAATACCATATCTTTATAAAGATGCCACAAGACCATGATATGCCGTGAGTAGTGCATCTTTGTTTACTGTTGGAGCAAGTTTATACAGGGCATAGGACGAACTACTAATTTTCTTACATAGCGCCTCAATGTGATCCTTCCAATTGAGCTGCCTATCAATAATTAAGCCTAGAAATATTGCACTATCTACGTCGTGAATTTTGTTGTTTTGATATTGTACCTCCATTTTTGCGCTGGGTTTTCTATGGCCAAAGTGCATTATTTGGGATTTTCCAAGATTGATTCTTAAGTTATTATTATTAAGCCAAGAGATTAATGAATTAACCGCGTTATTGACATCAAGTTCATATGATTCAGGTTTATTGCAAGGTATTGTTACCGTACTATCGTCAGCAAAGAGTGTTATTGGAAAGTCTATGGCTTTGGGCAGGTCATTAATATAAATTAAGAACAGTAAGGGACCCAATACACTGCCTTGTGGTACTCCAAAATATACTGTGCGATCTTTGGACAGGTATGTAACATCTTCTTTAGTCTTTAAAATTAACTCTGATATAGCAGTAAATTGTTTTCTGTTAGAAAGGTAAGTACATAATAAGTCTAGAATGTTACCTCTTATACCATAAGAGCCAAGTTTGTTTCTTACAATATTGTGGTCAACACAGTCAAAAGCTTGCGTCATGTCACAATACACAGCACAAACAGGTGTTTTATTATCAATATTAGTCACAATTTTATTTAAAAGTCATAAATAGCCATGTTAATTGTCATATTCTTCCGAAAACCTTTTTGCTCGTTACAGAGAATCATATGTTTTTCTAAGTATGCATATAGCTCATTATAAATATATTTCTCATTCATTTTAGAAAAGATTGGCAAAAGCGCAATAAGTCTATAGTTTTGCATTAGCTGCTTATTACCTTTTTTAAATATAGGTTTAACTATGGAGATCTTAAGACGGTCAGGAAAAACACCCTGGCTGATACACAAGTTAAGAATATGACTTAGGTGTTTAGAGATTAAATTGGCTACATGTTTTATAATCTTCGTTGAAATTTCATCATTGCCTACGCTATTAGTGTTTTTGAGACCTTTTATAATGTTAAATATTTGTATTGGTTCACATGGAGCCATGAACATTGATTTTTGTTTATTTAATATATAAGCACTCGATCTTTTACCTGAACCTGCTATGGCATAACTTTTTCTACGAAATAGTCGTTAAACTTGTCAGCAATCAATTGAGGTTTGTTGATTGTTTCATTGTCAATTTGAATTGTATTTATTGAGTCATTAGGTAGACTTTACTTAGGGTTTTTTATTATATTCCACGTCATTTTGCTTTTATTGTCAGAAGTTTTAATATTATAGTCGTTTTGAGATCGTTTAGTCAGTCTAATTATATGTTTAAATAACTTTGAATAATTTGAGTATTTTAATTTATTTATTTGAGTAGGTTTAAGTCTGGACATCCATAATAATTTTCTTTTCTTGAAGCAACATAATTTAAATCCTCGCGATATCCATTTTGGTTTGATGCTTGTTGGTATTTTAATACGTTTACGGGGAAAGCATAGCTCATAAAATAATTTAAATTGTTCGATAAATAAGTTAAATGCATCATTTGGATCGTCATTTTCATAGATTTCAGAGAACGTTAGTTTCTCAAGGCAGATTCTAAATTTTTTCATATTTGCTGGGCTTAAATCCCGTTGCGATTTATACCAATATTTCAAAACACAATTAATAGGTACGGGACACTTCAGCAATTGCGCAGTGTGATCCGATAGGGCGAATTCTAACACTTCCGTTCTGCACTTTTTCTTGAAATTATGGGCAAATTATCAATACAGGCTTTGCATCCTGGTTGGTTTTCTATTGCTAACGTCATACTAAAACTTGATCAGACTAAATTTGAAGGCCATACAAACACCGCAGCGTAGCCTCTCCAGTGTATTTGTAGTATTACCATTTTTGCTACAAAATAAAACTAGCTAGTAAAATACGCGATGGCTATCAATATCTGTTGATGATAAAAAAACAACTAAATTTTTTTATTTTTAAAAACTATAGCCGTTTTGCTAGGTATTTTAATTCCTTGTTTGTGTATAGTTTTTATAAGAAAGAAATAACTCTGTTCTTTTGATGTACCAGGAGGAAATAAGTTACTAAGAGTTAGGCAGTAATAAGGATAACGTATCGTATGACGTTCGTCATTTACTCTCGTTAATTGGAGAATGACACGCGTTAGAAAACCCTATAGCAATAAATACTGTTGTTTTTTTTACCTTATTTTATTTATATTAATTAACCCATGTAATAGGCTAGAATGTATAGAAGTAACCTATTCATTCTTGACTTAAATACCCCAAGGTTGTAGCTATCAGGAAACAAAGACTCCGGTAGGGAATTCCACTCCTTAGCAGTGCGTACAATGAAAGTATTCGCAAAACGCTTTGACATATGGGTAGGATGTCCACCATGTACCGGTGGCGCATTGCCGTACATCTTGTTGAAGGGCTAGGCGGAATCAAATTTTGCAGTTCCATTGCACACTCCCCGAAATGTAACCGATAAAAAACCGACAGACTGGCCAATGGCCGGCGTCGATTTTCAAGGCTCTGGAGCTGTGAGGCGACCAGTGTATCGTTGCCGATAAGCCTCTTGGCCCTTTTGTCGATTGACTCAAGTGCATCAAGTTGATATTTGGCAGATCCGTCCCAGAGGTGAGAGCAGTACTCCATGCAAATACCGTCTCACCTTTGCAAGGATCCCCAACTTTTTAAATGTGATGTTATTTTATATTATTTTACTTAGGCCTGTTTACGCTACCCTGGATCATCTTACTAAAGTCAGGCCATTTTAATAGGTAACATTTGACAATAAAACAAGAACTTGGGCATAAAATAAGAACTTTTTCAATTACGATTACATATTTATTGTAATAATGACCGATACGAGTAATTTTACGATTTGCTTTCACTAATAAACCATTCTAAACATTAAATTTAATATTAACTGACAGACGTCAAATGTAACCTATTAAAATGGCCTGGCTTTAACTCCGAGTTAGTAGCTAACCCCGTGTTATTTAACACATTTATGTATGACATATTTTAATACCTAGAAAATGCATATTTTGGACACTCAAACTCCACTACAGGGGTAGTGGTTTGCTCACCGTTTGATTATTTGACGAATTCATCCATATTTCAAACTAAATAATTAGTGGTAATGAATTTACGAGTATTTGTTATCCAAAGTCGAAGTTTCGCGCCAATCGTGTTCGTTTACATTTTTATTTTAACACAAATATCACCCACCTACATGTAAAAATGATTACAAATATAACAATTATGTCTCTAAATATAATAAACAATAAGAAGAAGCCCAGATCTTAACGTAATTAACAAAACATATATTGAGTAATGAGTTGAGTATGGTATATTTAAGTTTTGAATTCAGTCGAGTCTGTTGTAATGTTGTACTCTATAGATACTTTTAGAAGTTCATTTTTATTCGTTTTAAGAACATAAGTTTGGTTTGTATTTACTTCTGCATTCCACAAAACAATTAATGTCAATAACCTTGTGTGCGTATTTGAGTGATACGTGCGAGCTATGGCATGGTTGTCAACCAACAAAGCTCATAATGAAAATCCAAAATGGCGCCGACGATAATTTGATTTTCATTATTGGGTAATTTTAATGGTTTCTCCGACAAAAGGTGGTTAACTTTTCTTTTTTTGGGCATCATTTTCTAATTTTAATGGTTTCTCCGACAAAAGGTGGTTAACTTTTCTTTTTTTGGGCATCATTTTCTAAATTTAATGGTTTCTCCGACAAAAGGTGGTTAACTTTTCTTTTTTTTGGCATCATTTTCTTGGTTTCCGTGTATTTAAATTACGAATATGGGCGTAAAAACTAAATCCAAAATGGCGATGACGAACTTAACGTCGAAAATTAACTTTTCGTCATTTTCATAGTTTTCTGGGTCGCTAATAACAAATACAGGCCTTAAAATCGAAATTATAAAAAAATAAACAACCTGAAATAGCTGCCATCTTAGATTTAAAATTTGCGGTAATAGCACCCCAGGTGGCATAGAATCCTTTAGAATATGTATAGCTTTGAATAGCCGCCATCTTTAATTAATGAATTAAGAGAATGTGCCAGCCTTTAAACATATATGTATTATGTTGTCGTAATGCAGCTTGGTACATATGAACCGCTTTCTTAGAGTTATTTTGAATGAATTTTCGGGCTCATCACCCTCAAAAATCATGTTCATGACTTCCATTATGATAAATTGTATGGTCGCCATCTTGGATTTCAATTATCAGCCCTTTCTCGATTGACAACCTTGCCATAATAGCTGGCTTCATAAGGATCCGCGCAAGTGTACCAGTTAACCTTCTAAACTCTCTTTTATACTAAAATGTATCCGATAAAATATTTGGAATACCGACCGCATTCCGAATTTGAATTTGGAATTCTTTTACGCAATAGATAATTCGGCGCGAAAGTAGCCATGAATCCGATATTTTTTTCTGAAAATACTGTTAAGATAACATTATGAAAGCATTTATGTATAGTATTTACTATAAGTTGTTATTGTATTTTATGCCTATAAAAGTGTTGTTTAATTTTAAAACAATACATTTTTGATAAGCACTGATTTATTTAAATGAACCGAGTCGATCGAATTAATATAAAATTATCACTTGATACACTTAATCGATTAGGCTGAATGCAATTTTTAATCGATTATGAGACGGCTGAATAGAAAGCACAAAAAAAACAACACCAAAGTAATGTCATGATGCAAGGTTGCATCAAATTTTTAAGCAATTTTTGCCAGATTTTGGCTTTTTAGTGGGACCCTATTACTAAGACTCCGCGATCCGTCTGTCTGTCTGTCCGTCTGTCACCAGGCTGTATCTCATGAACCGTGATAGCTAGACAGTTGTAATTTTCACAGATGATGTATTTCTGTTGCTGCTATAACAACAAATACTAAAAACAGAATAAAATAATTATTTAAGTGGGGCTCCCATACAACAAACGTGATTTTTTGCCGTTTTTTTTTCGAGTATATCTTTATTTTGTATTTTTGCATCTTTTCAGCAAGCGAAAAGGTTGTGTTTGCACATATTTTGAGCAAATCTAAATTGTCCACCGTTTGGAAAGATGTAGTCATTCGTATTTTGTACACATTTTGCAGTAGACTAAAGGGGTTTAACTGACCTCAACATGTAAATGAAAATATATTTTACAAATTTACTGTGTAAAATAGCTGCGTAAACTTATTTTTAACCCCCGCCGGAAAAAAGGGGTGTTATAAGTTTCACGTGTGTTGCTGTGTATCTGTGTATCTGTGTGTCTGTCTGTGGCATCATAGCGCCTAAACGGATGAACCGATTTCAATTTAGTTTTTTTTGTTTGAAAGGTAATTTTGTCGAGAGTGTTCTTAGCTATGTTTGAATAAAATCGGTTCAGCCTTTCAAAAGTTATGGGCAGTTTACTGTTTGAATTGGGGTGTTTTCGCAAGACAAATGTGTCGGGGGTTTTTTAAATTGTGAAATTTTACTTGTTCTGAATAAATTCGAATGTTGAAAAATTAAGGAAATTCCTGAATTTCATGACGTAATTTGCAACAACCTGTTGACTCAGCTGGTACTCGTATGTCATGTGTAAAATCTTGTCAAGCAGAATGGTTTGTCCACTAGTACCTAGATATTCAGTTTATCCTCCTAAGCGTTTCGTCTGCGATCTTTTGCAGGACATCGGTGCCAAGAAGCTCAGGATTGTTCGATATGGCAACGCTTGTGAAAGGCCTATGTACAGCACTAGACGTATTTCGGCTGAAATTATGATGATCCCATTGATCGCCCACTATGAAAGGTGGTTGATCTTAACATAAAGTGAGTTTTTTAGATAACATGTTCCGACATGTCAACATCTACAGTCAAAATTATTACTAAATTTTATTTGATAACCAGATCGATTAAATGCCGAATACAAAACAACAAAAAATATAGACGCTTATGAAGGTATTTTAATTTATCGTTATCATCATTTTATAAATCGTTTAGTTCCATGCACAGCTAAGTACGGCTTACTTCCTTTTGTGTCATGCTTCCCTGGTACATATACAACATAATCATGAATTCTATTTTCAGATACGTGGGTTTTATGGAGTTCACGATGCCTGTGCTCCTAATCCGGGATCCTGATCTGATCAAGACCATCACCGTCAAAGATTTCGACCACTTCACTGATCACCGGGAGTTCTTCACCGAAGAGTCCGATCCTTTGTTTGCTGGCAGCTTGCTGCTCATGAAAGGTAATAAAGGCCGTGAAATAACGGATTTTGTTAATATAGATCTACTCCATATTAAGTAAACCTTAAATAATAATGAAGACTTAGGATTCCCAGTAAATTAAGTTAATTGTTTTTCTGCCGCTTAAAACGTTGCCCCACACTAGGAAATTCTTCCTGTATCGTGGGTGCGTTTACAAACATATAAACTCACATAAACAACACCCAGAGCTGGAACAACTATCTATAGGTCATACAAATATTTATTCCATGCGGGAATCGAACCCGCGACACGCAGCGCACCAGTCAATCGCTCAACCACTTTTACGTAACACTTTATTTATTAAACAAAATTTTATGTAATGATTATGCAGCAACACTAACAGTGAGTGCAGGTGCAAAAATGGATAAATACCGCTGGTCGCCGGCGCAGCTACGGCTCGCACGGTAGCCTTTGATTTGTTACAGCGGGTGGGCGTAACTCTCCCTTCGCTCCTCCGGTTTTATATTATACACTCTAGAGGTAGCAGCCAAAAGACTACGTGAAGTCGGAGTGCCCCGATTCGGTTTTGGAACAGATTCGACGAGAAAAATAAAAAAATATCCGTCCGTCCGCAAAAAAAGCAAACTTATAACAAGCACAATATTTATGTGGTGCTTGTTTGTGCTAGTACGAAAACGGCAGGCGTTTAAAATCTAATCAGTTTTTACAAACTTATATAAAACAAAGTAGATGTTTCTAAATTATATTAAACTTTACTTACAGATTTTGAATATAACTGAAAATTATAATAATTGAATATAATTATATTGTACAATAAATAAATTGTTCATTATACCATATAAAATTAGGTGAAATAAAATAATACCAATAATTCATTATATTATTCAATCGTTATATTAAAAAAAGTATATTAAATGAAATAAGGTCATATGATCATTAGAACTTTTGTTATTATTTCAAACAAATCACAAGGCCGTTGCCTCACGTGTATCGTATTACAGTCAGAGCAGTAATTTGTAGATTTGTGACAACTTTTTTACGTTGTGGAGATAGAGGTCATTATGCCACGTATATTTTTAGAAATTAAATTGAATATACTACCTTAGCCCCCAGTAAAACCATTCTTTCAAAATTGTAGCAAATTGTATAAAACATGGGCGGTAGGGGGAACCCAATCAGGAACGAAGGAACGAAGATGGAACCGAAGGTCTCGGAAAGGGGCATAACGCTTTTTCGTTACCTGATGATTATAACCAGGCAACTGCTACCGCCAGCCGTGATTGGGAACTTCGTTCCAAAAACAACATGGCATCATTCGTTTACATTCCGTGTGTCAAAAGACCCTTGTGTCTACAGCTGTATTTATTATATTCATTTGTATATTTCCAGGAGACAGATGGCGAGAGATGAGGACCACATTGAGTCCTGCATTCACTGGCTCCAAAATGAAGTTAATGCTGCCGCTAATTGTGGAAAACACTAACAACATTATCGAGTACCTTCATGGTATTTTTATTGTATAAAAATCTTCTGAACAGAAATAATGTGCACTTGCATTTGTCTTTAAAAAACTGAAAGTAAGTATTTTCCAGCTCATCAAAATGAGAACATAGAAGTGGACGACCTGATGCGTCGGTACACCAATGACGTCATCGCGTCCGCTGGCTTCGGACTCAAGATCAACTCTCTGGAGGATCGAGACAATGAGTTCTTTGAGATTGGCAGCCACATACTTGACTTTAACCTAAAACAAAGAACATTATTTATTTTATCTACTCTTTTCCCAGAATTTACTAAGGTAAATGTCACGAAAAGTTTGTCCAACAGTGGACTAGCAAAAATACAATAAAATTAAAAACAGTTTTCCTAATAATTTAGTTTTTTTTGTTATTTAGAAACTAGGTATACGTTTATTCCCTGAGAAAACGTACAATTTCTTCAAAAATCTTGTGGCTTCTACCATGGAATATAGGAAAAAAGAACACGTGGAGCGACCTGATATGATTCAATTGCTCATGGAGACTAAGGGTGGTAAGCCAGTCACACTGTTAGTAATGAAATGTACTAGAATGACAGAAACCAAAAAAAGTCTTTTCGGCCCGTACCTATACCACCGCATTGTTTGAAGAAAACCTGTGCATCCTGCATGTTTTGATATTCGGCGTGTATTCTCAGAAAAATTACTTGGTATCCCGTACTCTTAATATATCTCCCTACATTATTTATTTGCTTATTATTAATTTTTCGTTTGTAGGCAATTTCTTCATCTCGTTTAGTATCCGGAAAAGTACCGTTGTTACAAACCTCCAGAGCTAGGAAGCAGAAGATAATTATGTCGTGCTATTCTTAATGACTGGCTCTTTGCAGAATGGTCTCCAGATGAGTTGACTGGACAAGTGTTCATATTCTTCGCTGCTGGCTTTGACACCACAGCATCTGTTCTGGTGATGACCCTCCACGAGCTTGCCATTAACCCAGAAATCCAAGAGAAGTTGTACCAGGAATGCAGGCAATTTAAAAAGGACAAAGGGCTTACGTTCGATAGTCTCAGCGAACTCAAATATTTGGACAGTGTAATACAAGGTAGGTCACTTAGCAAAATTGTTACCTCATGAAAATAAAATTTCTAAAGATTTTAGTATTAAAAAATTAATATACGACCCGATTCAATGTCAAAATCTGCATTCTTTATTACTTTGTATTATTACAGAAGCTTGAAGCGCTCACCTCAAAAAGCGAATATACAAAACTATTCTAGTACATGTACCACAAGCTTTTATATGATAAAATTTTCTTCCTTTCAGAAACCTTAAGGAAGTGGACGCCAGCTATTTTCATGGATAGGACCTGTGTGAAGACTTATGAGCTACCACCACCAAGGGAAGGGGGAAAGCCTTACACTGTATGTTATACAATATGCAGTTGATTATCTATGTTTTTAATTGTTCTGAATTAAGTACTCACACAATGAGTTCTGACTATCAGACTATAACATTTATGATTATTACTGTTGACAGTTGAAACCCGGAGACGTTGTCTACAATATGGTGAACTCTATACAAATGGATGAACATTACTTCCCTGACCCGCACAAGTTCGATCCTGAGAGGTTTTCTGACGAGAACAAGCAACATATTAAACCTTGCACCTTCTCACCCTTTGGAGGAGGTCCGAGGATATGCATCGGTACGTCATCTTAATATTGATCCAAATATTGTTTCTTGGAGTAAGATCATACCAGGCGTTTATAATTTACCAAGAGGTTTGTTTTCACAGGTATGAGGTTCGCGATGATGGAGATCAAAGTGCTGATCTTCCAAATTATGCTGAACTTCACAATCATTAAGACTGCGAAAACCATGGATCCCATCAAGTTAAAGCCTCATTACTTTACCATCAGGGCATTGGATGGAACTTGGGTTAAATGCCAGAAGAGGGAATAAATTCTGTTTATTTTTGTGTTTACTGTGTGTGCCATGTTTTAGTGCATAACTTTTAAAGTTCCAAACGCCGCTGCTACTGGTAAAATGACTATTTGACCAGTTGTAGAAGGCAATGTTTACTGAATTTGACATTATTTTGAACAGTTTTTGAAATATTGGCTGTCAGATGTACTTTTATCCTTTTATCCTTTGTTTAAAAGATCTGTAAATGTAGTTTAGGTATCGTTTTAGTTGTTATATAGATTATATTAATTTGTTTGTATCTTTAACAGCAAAATTCTTATAAATATATTTTTATCGTTGTATTTTTTTTTACTAATCCTTTCAATCATGAGGATACTTGAACAGATAAGAAATTGCAATGTGCAGAATTAGAATAAAAAAGAGAGAATATAGGTAGCCTATGTCGCTAGCTAGCTATTAAAACAAATCTAATGACACCTCACCTCATCATTTGTTAAAATTCACCCAGCTGTTAAAACTACAGGACGTTCCAAAGAAATAGACATACGTAATAGTCCTCCAGAACGAATTTCGGCCACAGCAGCCAATTTCAGCTGAGACTAGTCATGGGTGCGAGAGATATTATAGCGCACAAATGTGTGTAAAAACACAAGTGCACACAATGTTCTCTCACTCTATGAGAGTGAGAGAACAGAATGCCCACTTGCATACTCCGATGGAACCGCAATCCAACACGACCGGAGAGATATTAGGCGTAGGACAATTGGCTTTTTCTGCTTGTGCAAATGCTCATGCATACTGCACTACCACGGGGAGATAGTGCAGTTATATGGGACTCCAGCCCACACCGGTGTGCTGCTTATGGCGAGAACGGGCACGCGTTAGCACTCATCGCAATCCGGCCGCGGCTGTCCGTCACCGGCAGCCGTATTGCAAAAGTGTGCAAACAGTTTAAACTCTATCCAACCGACCAAATCGACCAATCATATGCGATATGATTGACGCGATGTGGATTTCCGTTTTGTGTGATTGGGCGATTTTATCGGTTGGATAGAGTTTAATCTCTTTGCGCACTTACGCGATACAGCTGCCGAGTTTCCTCCGGGGAGTACCCCCATTACTGGCGCACCAGAACACATTGTACGCCGTGACCATCCCAGGTACCAAACCAGCACATGGGCGCCAGACGACCCCGTGTATGGCACCCTTGGTCCCCTGAGTCCGTCAGGACAGTGGCCTCGCCACCTACCATTTTTCGGGCGCAGGGGATAGGCGGATACATCGAGGCGTGAAACATTATCCATTCGTACCGTTTTTCGGCAACATGTACAACACAACGCTCATGAAAAAGCATTTTCTGGATGAAATTCAAGTTATACATGATGCATTTCCGGATGAAAAGTGAGTAACTTTATGCTGTATAATAAATTGGATAATCTTCTTATCGAATTGATGGAAACTCATGCCCCCATAGGTGGCCACGTTAATTGCAGTGTCAGTGGAGTTCATTGGGTCATCTAAAGTGCAGGTGTAATGGGCACTTGGGGCACCCTAGCATAAGGTGACATGACAAGCGCGCATATTTATTTATCAATCAAAACGACAATATGCCAATCTCACTGGACAATAAAATACATTTAACATCTTCATCATCATTAGATGCCTTGTTCCGTCCACTGCTTAGTACAGGTGTCATCTACTTGTGTTTCTTGAATATGTTAAACCTTACGGACCGCGACGGTCATATTATTTTAAAATCGAACCCCAAATGAAATTAATTGGTGACCCCTGGCTTAGTATTATGCTGGCTGTAGTAGTAGTATGCCTGGCTTACTCTCTTTTGAGCCATGCTTCCCTGGTCCTTGCGAAACATAATTAGGTTTTTATAAATGTACAGATACTTGGGTTTCATGGAGTTCACCATGCCAGTGCTCCTCATCCGTGACCCTGACCTGATCAAGAACATCACCGTCAAAGACTGACCACTTTACTGATCACCGGGAGTTATTCAGCGAAGAGTTGGATCCTCTGTTCGCTGGAAGCCTGCTGCTCATGAAAGTTTGGTTGAAAGGAGATGTTCGATTTTGGGCCATCTATATGTACACTACATAGATAAATAGGAAAAAAATAGAGGAATACCATAAAAATACTAATAAATTAATTTGAAAAAGGGTACAGGCGTAAAAAAATATCATTTGATCAATTTTTTATTAAGATAACCCTATTTTTAGGGCAGCCATGACGGTTGTGTTTGACATAACGTTCGACGACTTTGACAGTTTTAAGAAGTGACGTCTTTGAGTCATTCTTTGCTTTGGCTTTGAATTGGATATGTTTCGGCGTTTTTAGTGGAATTTTTGGTTTTGCAACCCAGTTTGCTACTACGGATATTGATTAAATTGATTCTTTGTTGCAATTGAACTCGTGTTATTTTTTATAACGCAGATTTTGCAATGACACGTCAAACAAATGTCATTGTCAAAATGACATTATTCGAATACTACTGATCTGATCCACCATGTTTAGATAAATGGTGTGTTGCTCTACTTGACAAAGTTAATTTGAATTTACTTTGAAACGAAGTGAAATTAAAGAAAATTAACATTATAAAACGGTTACTATAATATATAACGATTTTTACATAAACTGTTCATAGAGCTGGCCCAGGCTCCATACATTTCTGGAACATCTTCTTTATAATGAAGTTTCTTAAAACAGGCAGATAATAATTATAATCAACGTCAAATTAATCAAACATTTAGTAGCAACTATTTAATAAATTTGTCAACATCATCATCATCATATCAGCCAAAAGACGTCCACTGCTGGACATAGGCCTCCCCCAAGCGTCGTCACAATGATCGATCCTGTGCGTTTCGAATCCATCGGACTCCCGCAGTCTTGACCAGATCATCGTTCCATCTAAAGGGAGGCCTTCCAACCCTGCGTCTTCCGGTACAGTCACCACTCTAGAACTTTTCGGCCCAACGGCCATCCACTCTGCGAGCAATGTGCCCTGCCCACTGCGACTTAATAAGTTTAGCAATTCTTGGGACTATATCGGTAACCTTGTTTCTCTTGCTGGATGTCTTCATTTCTGATTTGAACACGCAAGGAAACTCCGAGCATAGCTATCTCCATTGCCACTTGGGTGACTTAAAGTCTTCTCATGAGACCACGGCCACGACCACGACCACGTCTCTGTCCCGTAAATAATAACTGTTAACACACACTGGTCATATACTTTCGTCTTGAGGCACTGTTGTAAGTAGGACAAGCAACTTCCCAAACGCGCAAAGCCGAGTCGGATTCGACGGTTGACCTCTTTCTCGAAGTTGGACCTACCTAACTGGACCGTTTGTACCAGGTAGACATAATCAACTTGGTGTGTAGAGGAAACAAGGTGTAACTGGTTCCAAATAGGTTAGATTTGATCAAGTTTTCAGAGTTTCGGTTTTCTGACTACCTGGAGAGTGAGAAGAGGATACATATCCCGAAATTTAAATTATACAGAGGAGTTGTTATTCATGGATTTTCCAATTCGATTGCAGTATAAAATATACCATGTATATTCATTTGCACTGCACATCAATTTAAAAAAAAACAAACAGTTTTCTATAAGAAGAGTTCACCTAGCTGCCAGTTCCTTTCTAATGTGACGATATATATATATATATGCAATTTGTTCCATATCAAAGTCAGAAAGACAATAATGTAAATAATAAGTAAATAATTAAATAATTCAAAAAAATTAAAAAAAAATCATAAAAAAATCACTGCTTGTAGCGAACTAAAAAGACGTGAACAAGAAGAAAATCGTGCTGTGTAATCGGAGGACGCTGCCATATTCGCGAGCTGACTGATCAAAACCATATGTATCCTCCGACTGCACTCTGCACGGCATGATTTTCTTCTTCTTTACGTCCTTTTAGATTGCTTCGTTTTTTTGATTTTTTAATGAACTTTTTTTTAATTTATAACTTTTTAGTTAAGTTTAACATTAATGTATAGATTAGAGCAGCCCAGGCAGGCGCTTTACTTTGTGTAAATTATTTCTTCATTACTGCTCTCAAAACGGTGAAGGAAAATATCGTGAGTAAACCGGCATGTCCTAGAACTAAAAATTCGAAGACATGTGACATCCACCAAGCCGCACTGGGCCCGCGTGGTGGATTACGGCCTATACCCTCTCACAGAGTTGAGGCATGTGTCCCAGCAGTGTGAACATTAATAGGCTGATGATGTGATGTGATAGATTGATATGATATTTTATCTTAGAATTACTTTTATGTATAATCTGTATTTGTAATCACCTTTTAAAAACCTTCATTTTGATGCCCCACACGATGGGTTTGAAAGAAAAAATAAATTGCACCCACCATATAGCACCCAAAATCCGCCATTTTCTTTTTTTTTCAATTTGGATGTAGCCAGTCACACTCGCAAGGTTAAGACGAATCGATTGACGTAAGAATCATAAAAATCAAAGGAACAAACATACAAACATAAATAGACTTAATTTGGCAAAAAGCTAAGTCTTATAGCACAAGTAAAGGAAAAATGCCGAAAACCAGAAATTTATACCTTAATAAAAAAATAGATTAACTTATTTGCAGTTGACTGACAGCGACTTATGTCGATGTATGGGGATAACAGTTTTCCCACGACAAAGTTAATTTTGTTCCTCAATCTTTCTTTGCATTCATTATTATGAACTTCAGTAATATTAGCAAATATTTTGGTGAATGTAGCTGTTTGTACGGGACCCTCGGTGCGCGAGTACGACTCGAACTTTGCCGGTTCTTAGGGTTCCGTACCCAAAGGGTAAAAACGGGACCCTATTACTAAGACTCCACTATCCGTCTGTCTGTCTGTCAGCAGGCTGCATCTCATGAACCGTGATAGCTAGACATTGCATAGCATTGACATTTTCACAGATGATGTATTTCTGTTGCCGCTATAACATTCGTTTTTTTGCGAATAGGGTACGGAACCCTTCGTGCGCGAGTCCAACTCGCACTTAGCCGGTTGTTTTTTAAGTCAGTTGAAAAACAAAAACATGAGATAATTTATGCCTCATATACGTCTGGGGCTTTCCACAATGGACTGCATCAGACATTAACCTATTTCTTTTTCCTTCAATTGAACATTACTGATTGTACGGTGTTTAAGAGATTTTCAATAAAATACCTTTTATTAAACATTTTCCACCCGGTACAGTGGGCTGCAAATATATGGTAAAAAAATCAGTATAAGCAGGCCTCGTATTCTATTGAAACCCCGTACTAAATAGGCCAACTCAAGTTCTGTTACCACTGGCTGGCGGCCTATCCTTATAGCTGACCTATCACACGCAGAACTGGCGAGTACCTTTAATGAATTGGAACGCTTTCAGAGTGCTAGCATATTCAGTGGGAAATATTTTGGCGTGTCGTGGGGCCCAGTGGTTGAGACCTCGCCTCGTGCTTGGCCTTGCTAAGGCCTACTAGTTATTTTACTAATTTGTATGTTACCAGGTAACAAATGGCGAGAGATGAGGACCACATTGAGTCCTGCATTCACTGGATCCAAAATGAAGTTAATGCTTCCACTAATTGTGGAAAACACTAACAACATTATCGAGTACCTTCATGGTAAGTTTGATTATAGACTTTAAAATACATGTAATCATAATGATGCTGCAAATGTTACAACAATTAAACTCTTCTGAAACTACATATTATCATAAGTGTATGAAGGATAAGAAAAAGAGAAAGAAAGAAAAGTTTTTATTTGTCACAAAACGACATACATACAATATAAGAACATACTTATGCTAAACCCTTAAAAATAGTATTATTAGTACTTAAATTAAGTTAGTAAAGACGAGAAATAAATCAAACAATAATTACTTATACTACCTGCATTGACAAGACTGAATTAAGGCAAAGACAGACAAGACAAGAAGACAGATTGAAACCTTATATTAGACCCACATTTCATTAGTTTTGTTTGAGTTCCTATTGGGCAAAATAATTGGCATCTGGAATTTCTCAGAACCATCCCGGAATGAAACACCTTATAACTCTCTGCCCAAATTAGAAGTCGAAGGCCATGCTTAGCAGTAACACTTGCTACCACTGGACATATGTTAAATTTTCTCGGACATTGGTAACTGAAGTACTGGTACCTGGTACCTTTACAGATCGTCAATCTGAGAACATAGAAGTGGACGATCTGATGCGGCGATACACCAATGATGTCATCGCATCAGCTGGCTTCGGACTCAAGATCAACTCTCTGCAGGACCGAGACAATGAGTTCTTTAAAATGGGCAACACAGTAGGATTGGACTTCAACCTGAAACAAAAAACATTATTAATTTTGTCTACAATTTGCCCTTCACTGACCAAGGTAAGTGTGTCATGTGAAATCTATCCAACAGTGAACTTGTCATATCATCTTCCTGCCCTTGTCCTGTTTATTTATGTATTTATTTATCTCAATCACTCTCTGCTCTATGTATCTTGGGGTCAGTGCAATACGTTTCCTACTTCCATTTCGTCCTGTAAACCGTCATACTATCACTCACTCGTTTTCTTTCATATCATACCTCAGACAATCCAACCGTCTTTTCTTTGGTTTCGGGATCTCCCTCTCCATCCAACCACATTTATATTCATAACTCTTTTCATCCCTCTACTTCACACGCTCCATACCACAATACTTAAAGAGAATACTCAACGTTTTTGTCTGATAAAAATGCTTTGCTTAACGCTAGTCCAGCTCCACTAGGGCACAATAACAAGTTATAAGCAGAAAAGTTCTGAAGTATTATTGGACCTGCTGAAGACTGTATGAATGTATTTGTGTTGTATAAACTCAATTTATTTTTGTATTATATAACTGCACAGCACATATGTGAGTACTTTGTACCAACTGTAAATCTACCATTTGCTGTACCTTTGTGTCGTTCGTTGACTTCAGTGTGCCCTGGCAGTTGATAGTATGTCATGCTCTCTCTAATGTCTTTCTGATGGTGGCATATGTGTTGGATCATTCGGTTCCCTTCATGATGGTTGAACTGAGTGGTGCCGATCCATGTGTCATGTTCGTGAACGGGCGCCATCAGTTGGGATTGGTCATAACTTAGCTGCCGCCGCCTGTTTTTAATTACCTATTTATTGGTTTTTTTTATTGTTTGTTTTACTGTAGAAGCCTTTAAGTGCGTTACTTTTTTATTTATTTTACATCGTTCTCACATATATGTATTTTTTTTGCAACGAGATAATGTAACCAAATACTTGTAAAACACATTTTTTTTAAAAGAGTAAGTGTGGAGTTTCTAGTCCATTCTTCTCCACAACAAGCTACATTTCCGAATGGACGGTAGAATCAATTAGTATTAGTTTAAATATTTTTTTTGACGTTCGAAAGTGCCGCTTAATGGCCTAATTGAATAAATACTTTTTGATTTTGTCACTGACGCCACTTTCAAAGTTTCTGTAATACACTTGTCTCTTCTGACTTTGTTCACTCTGGTCACTCCACTAACCCAACCCAAGACTCTCATCTTCGCTAAATGCAATCTATTTTCGTCCGTCTTCTTCATGGCCCAACATTCCGATTCATATAATAGGTATGCCAAGATCGAAATGTTACAACACTGGACTAGGTATACTAACCCTCAGTTTCCCAGCTCAAAATTATCGGAGAATTAATGTGACAAATTGTCAAGCACGCGTTATCTGCTGTGATTGGCTGTTGAAAATTCATTCAACCAATCACAGCAGATAACGCGTGTTTGACAATTTGTCACATTAATTCTCCGATAATTTTAAGCTGGGAAACTGGGGGTTAGCGCGTTCATTACTAAATTCGTTTTTCTCTGTCATTTAGAAACTAGGCGTACGTGTATTTCCCGAGAAGACGTATAATTTCTTCAGAAATCTTGTGGCTTCTACCATGGAATACAGGAAAAAAGAAAACGTGGAACGACCTGATATGATTCAACTGCTGATGGAAGCTAAGGGAGGTAAATATCTGCTCAGAAATATACCAGTGAGTTATTATAGCTGAAACTATATATAAAAGTTACTTTTGTCTATACCATCGCATTGGTTTTTCAACCCGTGCCTTCTCGTTTTAACTTACGGTGCCGAGACATAGGGGAGAGTTATGTGGGACTTGTAGTAAAATAACGTGGTTTCCTTAGACTCCCTCACAACCCAATCATAGTATTACGATCAATGACAATAGTTCGCTTCATTGTTGGTCCTTCGAACCGGATCATTTTCCATTTTATTCGTTTGTTGAGATTCATTTCATGTTATTTTTTACAGTGGCAGAGATTTTAGAACTGTTATACTCACATCTGATGTATAGTTTAAATTATAATAACCGGAATCACCAACCTCGAGAGCTAGCAAGTCATGTTTCACTTAATTTCTATGACTTTTTGCAGAATGGTCTCCAGATGAGTTGACTGGACAAGTATTCATATTCTTCACTGCTGGCTTTGATACCACAGCATCTGTTCTGTCGATGATCATCCACGAGCTTGCCATTAACCAAGAAATTCAAGAGAGGTTATACCAGGAGTGCAGACAGGTTAAGGAGGACAAAGGGCTTGCGTTCGACAGCCTCAGCGAACTTAAATATTTGGACAGTGTGATACTAGGTAGGCCTAAGCACATTTTCATCTTGAAAATACAAGATAACAATGTCAGTATCATAATAACATAATTATAAAGATCTGCTCTTTATTATATCGGTGAAAATAAAAATAAACTTATTTATGAAGTATTGTAGTGTGCCAAAAGTAGAGTTCTATAGTTGCCTGTGCAAACCATGAAAATGACACCCGTTACAAAAAATGTGCAGTTTTTTACTGTCGACTTCTTGGATTGTGATTCAAAATAAAGACAGTGTGTTTTTTACATTCAGAAACCCTAAGGAAATGGTCCCCAGCTCTGGTTATGGACAGGACCTGTGTGAAAACTTATGAGCTTCCGCCACCGAGAGAGGGAGGACAGCCTTACACTGTAAGTTACACTAGAAGAATTGAATTACTTAAACAATGAGTTCAGACAATCGGACCATAGTTAAGATATGAAATTGAAAGGTTGATGATGATATATTTTTTTTTATCTAATATAAGCTCGCGTTTGACCACTATCTTAATTATTATTGTTAACAGTTGAAACCCGGTGACGTTGTCTACAATATGGTGAACTCTATACAAATGGATGAACATTACTTCCCTGACCCGCACAAGTTCGATCCTGAGAGGTTTTCTGAAGACAACAAACACGATATTAAACCATGCACCTTCTCACCCTTCGGAGGGGGCCCGAGAATATGCATCGGTAAGTTCAAAATAGTAATGACTCCGTAATTCACTTAAAGTTTGATGCATAAATGTTTTGGATTCATTGGCATACTTTCTTCCGATAGACAAGAACATTCATGAAAAAAATTGTTCAAATGCTGGTGAGTTAGAACTATACTTTAGTTCTAACTCACCAGCATTTGAACAATTCTCTCAGTGCTAAAATATTTATTTTGTCTAATCAAACTATTATAACACGCACTGCTAGATCGCTTATACAGTTAGTTTCAAGTAAGGTACACGGATTGCAGTGGAGATGAGTATTCGGATCGCCAAATCTAGTGCGTAGTACATTTATATCGATGTTTGGAGTAAAGTTATACCAGGCATGCATAATTTACAAAGAGGATTGTTTTTCAGGCATGAGGTTCGCAATAATGGAGATCAAAGTGCTCATATTTAAAATAATGCTGAACTACAGCATTGTAAAGACGGAAAAGACGATGGACCCCATCAAGTTACGGCCTCTTAACTTTAGCATTAAGGCATCAAATGGAACTTGGGTTAAATTCCAGAAGAGAGAATAAATTCTTTGTCTAGTGTACAAGTCATGTTGTAGTGCACGTATAAGTTTATACAGCTCCAAACACCGCATTGTTAACTTATCTGGTAAAATCTATGAGGTTTAATAGAAGACATTATTTACTGAAATCAACGTTAAGACACGGTTTTGAGCTTGTGGCTGGAGTAGAAATTCTGATAATAATATAAACTCCTTAAGTATTTTTTAATAATCGTTTTACTGGTAATGGTTATCTTTAACAGTAAAATATGAAAAAATATATTTATTTTATATTTCATATTACTCTAATCCTTGAAAGTCAGGTTCGGTAGGAGCTCTGATCAGATGAGAATAATTTGAATAATTCTGAAGAACAAAAATTTTATATTTTTAAGTAGACTACCTAATGTTACTTACTACCTAAAATAATTAGGTGTGATGTACGTCTTGGCAGCCGCTGCTTTATCTTAGTGCATATTAAAATGACTTTCTGCTAGTAACATTAATAGTTCCTCTTTAACCACAAGGTTCGTAATATCACAAAATTGGAAACGGAAACTTACAAGAAAATGATA
Source organism: Orthosia gothica (assembly GCA_949775005.1). Taxonomy (NCBI): domain Eukaryota; kingdom Metazoa; phylum Arthropoda; class Insecta; order Lepidoptera; family Noctuidae; genus Orthosia; species Orthosia gothica. The sequence goes on along the minus strand of OX459036.1, from coordinate 4,151,210 downwards.
TCCAATTTTTAATTAAGTGGCTTAATTACGTACGATGCGAAAGGCCCTCATGCAGAGAGAGGGTTGAAATTTTTACCAAGTTTCCACTTCATAATAATGTAGAATGTTAAATAAATATAAAGTTTCAGTAGTTGCCACCGTTGGGAGTTTCTGGGAGCAAGTCATTCGTCGAGGTTTTTGAACATATTTTTTATTTATTAACTTTTAGTTTGACTCTAAGTAGATTTATATTACTGTGGTATGGTCCCAAGAAACTTAAGTGCTCTAGCTGATAAACTCGTTTTGAATAAAATATGTGCCATACTATGCTAGTATTATATTATCTGTGGTATACGGTTCTTGCTTATTCAGTTTTATTTTTTTACTATTGGGTTTAAGTATTTGCTTGAATATTAATTATGTTGCCTAGACACAATTTTTTGTTATTAATGAGTACTTTACACATTTTCAAAATACCAGAGCCACTTGAGTATCAGAGAGTACCAGTTAATCATACCAATGACATCACTAACAATAATACATTCAGTTTGGAATTATCGCGCTTTTCATTTCGGATCAAGTGGCACCAATTTTAGATTAATCGCTTGGCTATTAAAACAATCGGAATGAACTGTGTAAATTGAACGCAACTGTTCGTATTGACATAGCCGCGTTGATTGTGTTTGTAGCCGCAATTCTGATTGTAAATATAGATTCAGTTTATGTCTATCCTTTTATGGTGACCTAGTAATAACCGAGTAATATTACCTAGTGTTACTGGTTTTTATGAACATTATTTTTATACCTTGTCCTGCTGTGGACGTCAGTAGGATGAAATAATGCTGATGATGACTTCTTTTTAGCGCGTGTAAATATTATGAATGGTTGATTAGGTTATCCCCCCTGGTGAATGATGACCATTCCGACTTCAATAAAATAGTATGGGTATGTACTTAATTACTCACCTACAAACAGATAGGCATTATTCCAGCAAGCAGGTATACATTTTATACTTTCCCCTTGAACGGACCATTGTAACCACCAGGCTAAGAAACAATCTTATCTGTCTCTGCCTCCCTAGTAAAGTCCACTCCTTAGTAATCAATTTTCCGTCTTCCAAAGTATATTAGTGTTGAAAAAAGAGGGAAGATTGTAAGAGTTCCTCGGAAGTCAATTAAATCTGTCTAAAGTTGTCGCGTTCCTCCAACTCGACCTTCTTTGATTTGTGAATATTAATACCGAAGTAACGAATGTCAAAGGTCCTAACTTTTGTAATTAAGGCTGCGATTTTCTTCTCTAACTTTAATGAGAGTACCTATCAACATTTGTGTGATTCTATTCTACTTGGTAAAAGTGTGAGACTTGTATACCTACTGGTCTAGAAAGATTAAGTATAGAGTGTTTAAATCCAACCAGAATATTTTTTCTACCAGCCTGCGTGCCTAGTACCTACATACATTTATGATTAGCACAGTAAAAATGATGGCATTTACCAAAAATTGCTAAATTCATGTGATACCGTTTTGACTTCATGATTTCCACAGAACTTAAGAGCGGACTCTAGTCAACAGGAATTTGAAAAATAGGTATTTGAAGAAACTATTGCCGTCACGTCACCTCCAACCTCACCCCGTAAAGTGCGAAAGGGACAACTGCAGCTCAGGCTGATTTTACCTACAAAAACTTTGACTAAAAGACGTTTCGTATTCTGCTGTTTTCTTCATGAAAACTGGTCTGATATAAAAAATTCTTATATCAAAATTTAGAGGAAAAGTATATCTATGCTCTTGTCATTTCCTTTTTTGTTGAAAACTTATAAATTTTGTCTGAAAGTCTTCTGAACATGGCGGTAAAAACGGGATTTTTTTTCGGATTTTTGGATTGTCATATTTCTTTTTGTGATTATGTTTTGGAAAAAAGGAAATGATACAGGCACGTATTAATTAGACCTAGATTTTATGGAAAAAAATCATTGCTCTAGAGGCATTATCCACGAAGAAAACAGCAGAATGTGTTTGTATGGAGAAAGTCTCACTAGAGTCCCCTCTTAACTAGTCAGAAACTCCAAATTAAATACCTTAATGAAGGTCTAGTTGAAAACCCTTTTACTGAAGGACACAAATAAAACATAACAAAACCACAAACTATTTGTCCACGTTCGCAGGGCCTTAACAAAGAGATTTCAATTTAAGTAAAGCAATCCAATTTCACACGACCGTGGATATAAATGGGCGTAATTTTATACCGCGGATGTAAGCCTCGCTTAAAATTAACGGCTGTTAGTTATGACGACCTGGTAGCCCGTGACTGATATTTTATTAGTTTTCATTGAAGATAATGCGATAGGTCAATTTATTTCCTTGATCAAATACTTACTTCAAATAAAATAATCATAATGGTCGATACTTTTCTACAAACGTTACATAATACAAATATTATTATAATCTTTAGTAATTTCAAAGACACGATGCGCTTTATCTATCTATCTTCGTACTAAAATCTAAACTTTTCTATAAAGAGGTAAAAGCGTTGTTTTTTTTCTAATATGATTGCCTATGTGTCCTCTGGAAGGACTTAGATAATGATCCGATTGAAAAATTCTGTCACTGATTTAAAGCTAAACTATTGCCAACTGCCAGAGGATAATATGTTTAATGTTAAAACCAACTTCAGACAGGCAAAAACGCGGGCACAAACTATTTAGCTACTGCTCAATAAGTACTAAATCTACAAACCCTGTATTCAAACATTTTGCTCTAGTCATAGAAAATCGAGCACGTTTCGGAGAAAACAAGCCAAGTGAATACGGTGTCATATTGAACACCGGACTACGGGTATGGTGTACCCTGTATTTTGTTGAGGGTAAATAAAAGCATTGTAAGCTATACTGTGAACATTGGGGTGCTTTAGATAACCTGCGCCTGTCTGTAGCCTGTCGCTGACATCCGAGAGGCAGCCCGACCCACGGCTCGAGGACGTAACGTTTAACGACGAGGGTGTATTTTTTTTTACCCGACTGCCGAAGGAGGGTAATGTGTTTATCAGTCTATGTAAGTATGTATGTTTGTTCATGTGTGGCTTTCTAGAGACCAAACGCGTTGGCCGATTTTAATAATGTTAATGGTTTCGATCAGCCTGCTGGTGAATATGTATCCTCCGACTGCACAGCATGACTTTCTTCTTGTTTATGTCTTTTTGGTTCTTTTCTTAAGCAGTCTTTTATTATTTTATCATTATTTTTTTAGTTTTAACGTATTAATAAACTTTACAGTTTTATTGGGGGCAGAGTGGACTTCAGTTAGCATGACCAGGAACTTGAAAAACCAAATTAACTAAAATTATATTAAAACCATTGATGTATTAAAAAGAGGAAGATACGTTACGCACTAACTTCGCGATCAGAAAACCTGGGCTCGGCGAACGACTACATGCACCGAAACTCACACATCTGTGTTCAGTGTCATCACCAGTCCCAAACCTACAGTTACCGATAGACAAGGACAGAGATAGTAGACGCCGCTGTAGTGCGAGCGATATCGCGTTAGCCACCGAATGTTGGGCGAATGTTTACTATTATGAATGAAATGACATTGTAATATGTGCGTATCGTGTCTCTCACGCATGTTTGTATTATATATCTCGCTCTCACAAAAATGGCGAAGCAAACATTAATTATTATTGTAATTTTCAACAAATTAACCTTTTTAACTGTACTTAGGAGTAAGTGATCCCGTGTGCCTTATTTTTCTTCCTGGTATTATTTAAACACTGTTTAGCTACACAAGAAGTCATTTTGATGCGTATTTATTGCAAAAAAATATTAAAACACTGAAATTAATGAGCTGTGTGATCAACAAAGAACCGTGTGCGCGACTGAGTACCCGCTACGGGCATTCACTTAGATTAGTAGGACCAAGCGCTGTGAGCAGTCCCGTATCTTCCTCTTTTTAATACATCAATGACTAAAACGATGATGACAATTAAAAGACAATGAAATGCTTTTCCTTCTGATAGATCCTTGTTTTTTCAGTCGGGTACGGGTACATAATATGCTACTATTAACGCTATTCAAAACGGAACTTATCAGTTATACGTACAAATAAATAGAACGTTAATCTTATACAATGACAAGGTTTACGTTCTACGGTCGTACAAGTCGGGCACGTCACTGAACGGATTAACGCTACGTCAAGCGCCCCGATACACCTGTTGGATGCACTGCAGTTCCACGCAATGTACTCCATTATTATCTACGTCTGTTCATGGCGCCTTGGTATCTACCCATAATAAGGTTCATCCTACAAACAGCCTTGTGAGCCCAGTGTTCACACCTAGCGATGTTGGTACTTTATGTTAGCCTAGTAGGACTGGTGCGTTAGTCTGCCCACGCATTTTTTCCGAAGGACAAATAATTCCATTATTTTTGATGTATTCGATTCTTTAACGCAATAATATGAAGGCCTGTCATGAACATAATTTTCACGGACAGAAAAAGGTAGACGTCACCGTTTTCTGAGGTTTTCTTTTTAAAGCGTTGTTACACTCACTTTTATCCGTTGTCGGTTTACCGATAGCGACAGCTGTACATAAATAAATACATAACCAAGCCTCTTACTACATCTACATACATGGTTACTCAGTGCATTTCCCATAATGACATATAAAAATGAATACCTACACATTACAATAGTTGTACCACGCACTTCCACTTTTCCATCGCGATTCGCGTATAACTGATGTATTCATACATTTCTGCTTAACAAGTAAATGGCTTTTTGCAAACACCATCGTTCATCATACATCATAAAACAGACAAATAAAAAACATGCAAATTGTCAAATGTTTTAAGGTTTGTTGAAAAAGCAATTAATCTGATAGCATGTTTAATTGGAATCGCGTGATCATGTTTCAAAAAGTTTTGTTTAGTCTTACCTGTTTTCTATTTTAGTTCAGTCTAGCCACAGATTACTAAATAGTTACTTCGTAAGTCTAGCTTCATTTTGCTTCGCTATATTTTATATCTAGAAAATAGTGCTGTCTTTTGGAGCAGATTTATCGTGTATGCCTCTCTCTGTATCATGGGCTCCTAGTTCATCAGAATTGCCACTGATACTGATGAAATTTCACGGAAGGATACGTTTCGTTATGACACGATATTTTATAGACACGAACTAGCCAAAAATATTGGTCTTTCTGTCCGTACCTACCGAACCCTGTACCAAGAAATATTTTGTTTTGATCTTTTATTCTTGTGAACCATAAATCAAACTAAGCTTCTTGTTGTTTCCATTATAACTAAACGATTAACGTGCTTTGAATAATAATTAGTTTCGTTTATTAAACCAGATGAAAAATGTAAATAAATCCTCAAAACCGCACACAACTGACTATATGCACTTACACATAAAAACAGTGAATCAACCACCAATGGTGATGACTGCTCTGATCACTAGTTTCCTGAAAACTCGAAACGCAAAGAACGTTTTCAAAACATTATAGATTTTGCCTATTTCAGTCATCTCTTAGCAAAAAGTCCATTTAGATAGCGAAACAAGAAACGTGATTACAACTACACCCAGTAGGGGTACGCTGTACCCTGCTGGCTGCCGACAAAATGTGTAAATAGCGCCCCCGCTTAAAGTTGCAGCGTACACTAGTCCGAGCCAGTTTAAACTAGTTGTAAATGTTAGGGGCACTGTTGCGAAACTAAAGTTTGTACTAAAAATTATCGTTGTTACATACAATTGTTGTTCTTTTTACTTCGTTTCTCTACGTATTCTACATTTTCTCTGCATGGCTGTCGATTTTATACGATGTGTAGGTATAACAGACTAACTTTAACATTGCTTGGACTTGTAGAATGTACTAAGAGAGCTTAAGCATCTCTACAATAAGAATCTATGTTCAAAAACATTTTAACATAAAAAATAAAAATCAAACCACTTCTAAAACAAAACACAAAGCGAAAAATAACTCAAGTTGGTGTCGAAAAATGGAAAAGAATAGGTACCAAAGACACGAACTTTGGAAAAGAAAGTTATTTTTCACTTTGTAGTGTTTTGTTTCGGATTGATATTCTTGTTAAAATATTTTGAATGAATATCCCTTTTTAGTTTTGATATTACCATGAATATCATTTACTTCCGGATTTACCATCAGATCAGTGCGATGGTACCATTTTCATCAGTACCATTTATTTATCAGGGGCCCTGCCGTTTTGCCGAAAAGATTTTGACAAAACTTTTCACTACCCAAACACAAAATTTAGCAACCTTTTTTTATACTAATGCAACATCCAAATATTGCATTGGTATAAAAAAGAGGTTGCTAAAATGATTTTAGTACGCATTTTCATTTGGTAAAATTTTTACTTGGCAGAACCAAGGATAGATTAAGGCATTTGGTCTTTAATCAAATGATTTATTACAGCAAACAATCTTAAGACACTAAACGTTTGGTCAAATGATTTGTTATGACAAAAAATATAAAGGCAAAAATAAGATGTTTTGGTAATTAAAAATGCATTTTATTTTAATATAATAATTTATTTAATACAAATATTTGTAACATAATTTTTTTTTGTTTTGCAATGGACATTAGCAATTTTGCAGCGGCAGTGGCCGCTGAGTGCCAGATTTCCTCTTTTGCAAAGCAAGCATGCATGGTAGATTAATGGCAATTCGATAATTATAGTCAATGAATTAGTCCAAGAGCGAGCGAAGCGAGCTTGCGAGCTTAGGGCACCCCGACACGGATAGGTTAGGTTCGAAAGAGGTGATAACGATGGTGATGACGGGAGCTGAGTTCGCTCGCTTTGCTCGCTTACTTCAACTCCAGTCATCACCTTCGTGTTAGGTTAGGTTAGATGAAACAAGGGTACCCCATTTATCAGTATTTGCTTCATCATAGACGATTCGAGATAATTATCTTATACCCGTGACATACTTAGCATTAAGGAGTTCAAGTGGCCATCTGTGGTCTTCTTCATCAGTTCCACTTCACCAAATGATACTTTCTGAGTGCAAATGATTGCATTGTTGATGTAAATACCAAAATCGTTATATGTATGCCTAGAATATTTGAGGAGTTCCCTCGATTAATCCAGGATCCCATCATCAGATCCTGACCATGATGATGACCATGGACCACCTGGAAAGTATACTCTTTCAAACAAAAGAAGAATTTTCCAAAGCGGTCCAGGCGTCTATGAGTAATGTGGGAAGGGGAACACAGATAAAAAAAAGATTCCGACGAATTGAGAACCTCCTCCTTTTTTGAAGACGGTTAAAAACTGGAAAAGAACTGAGTGCTGCAATTCATAAATTCTCCAAAATATCCTCCACAAAGGGAGCTGAATGTATGAAATGTTGTGTCCTGAATGTTTTGTCTGTAAATCCTTGTAATAAACATAGGTATAATCTTGTACCGAGACGTAGGCCTCCATTGTGGTCCATAATTCGGTCACGAATCCGCCAGCGACACGTACCAACACTCGACACAATTATGACCCACTACGTGACGTTTCTGTAGCCCTAGTAGCCTAGCATGTATATATGTTTCTAAAACATAAACACTACATAACAAATGAAACCTAAATTCCCTGCCAGAACTTCATCATAATGTTCTATGTAGGTTATACATATAAATGTAGGATGTAGGTTAAATTTAGACACTGCAACTTTAACTTGAAAATGGCCAGAGTTATCGAGTGAGTGATATTTGACTTATCTTCTGGAAACCTGATGACAACCTACCGAAGTCACTAGCAAAGTCGAGGATATAGGCGTCTATACGCTTGTCAGACCAAATCCGAACCGCATTGTACGTCAAAGTTTCAGAAGACGTGCTTGTTCCTGAAATTAGGAGCGTGTGTGGGGCAACATAATTAAATAGATGGTTTTGAATTAAAACTTGGTCCTTAGGTCCTAAATTTAACTTTTCTTCAAGACCTAAATAAGACATTGACTTGGAAAAAATAAAATCGAAAAGAAAACATTTAAGTAGTCTGAATCACAGTCAGTAGCATGCACGGGGGTGGGTATTCACAAACCAGTGCTCGTATCTTCTCTTAAATCCTGTGTCGACGTCATAACCCTAGAATATGACCTTAAATCACCAGGAGCTCAGGGGTCCTAAACCCTCGGCACTCGACAGCTCCCTCAACTCTTACTTACAATGACAATCGTGGAGGACCCGAAGTCCCGCAGTGAATCTCGTTCATTCGCAGCTCAACAACTCTGAATGGCTCTTGCGTAAATGTGTACCAGGCCCCTCAGAAAGTATTGCGAAAAAAAGTTTTTATATATGGGAGACTGGCCAGTTATAATGTTTTTCGAAAATATGATTATTTATAAGTAAAAATAAGTAAGTTCCAATTTCAAAATTTCCCTCCACATTTTTTGCGAGTTAATTCAAAGTATTGTGTCTCACTGAAATATGGATCTGCGCCGGGAACATTTTAGAGCTATGATTTTATACGATTTCAAGTGTCGCCTGAAACCGGATGAATCGTACGATAGACTTCAAATGGCATTCATGGATGAAGGCCCTTCCAAGGCAACCGTGTATCGTTGGTATAACGAATTCAAGCGCGGTCGACCAACTTTGGGGGATGACGAAAGAAGCGGTCGCCCTTTGACGGCTGTTACCGAAGAAAACGTGCTAGCAGTGAAAAATTTAATCCAAGACAATAGGCGAATTACATATCAGGAGATTCAACACATATTGAAGATTGGATCGGGAAGCGTTCACGAGATTCTACACAGCCATCTTCGCGTGAGGAGGATAGTATCACGCTGGGTGCCGCACAACCTCACCGATGCTCAGAAGCAGGCCCGGGTGGAATGGTGCCGTGATATGCTTAACAAATTTGAAGCAGGCTCGTCTCGGCGTGTTTACGACATCGTTACAGGTGATGAGTCCTGGATTTATCAATACGACCCAGAAACCAAGCGCCAGTCGACTGTTTGGGTGTTTCAAAATGAGCTAACGCCTACCAAAGTGAAGCGATCTAGAAGCGGGGGTAAGATTTTGATCGCTAGCTTTTTTAATTTGACTGGCCACTTGGTATCAATTCCCTTACGGGATCAAAGAAGCATTAATGCCGAATGGTATACTACCAAATGTTTGCCAGAAGTTTTCTCATAAGCAACAAGCGACCAAACACAGGGCTCCGCGGGCTACTGCTCCACCACGACAATGCACCTGCGCACACCGCACTCAAAACGAGGGACTTCCTGGACAGCACGCCAGTCAAACTCCTGGGTCACCCTCCTTACAGCCCTGATCTAGCACCGTGTGACTTCTTTTTATTCCCAAAAATAAAAAATCAGCTCAAAGGGATACAATTTTCGTCGCCGGAAGATGCGCTGGCTGCGTTCGAGCAGGCTGTAAACGAGGTGTCTGCGGCGGACTGGAAAAAGTGTTTTGAAAACTGGTTTAGGCGCATGAATCTTTGTATAGAGGCTGGTGGAAAGTACTTTGAAAAGATTTAATAAAAATATATGTACGTATAGAACAATTTTTTTTAGTTTCGCAAAACTTTCTGAGTGTCCCACGTACTTATACTATAGATCGGTGTAATGTCTGTGACGGATAAAAGGAACCTTTTTTACCTACTTTGATTTTGAATTGACAAACAAAATCGATAGTAGTTAACTAGTTAACAATATAGAGAGTCATGGGGACGGGACCGCCGACAGAAGTGAACATTCAAAACGTTTTAGTTTTGACTGGCGCAGCACGTCACATTAGCAAAACCATTAGATTTACCTCTACAAAAACCGCTCAACGCGGCTAAAGTTATAATTGCTAACGTATGACTTAAATATAGTCAGGCCACAGATAATATAATACTACAGGTAAAATGTGGTTGCCTATACTTTGACTTTAGCAAACAAACTCGATGGTAGTTAGTTAAAGATACTTAAAACATAGGTCGTAAATTGAAGATCCCTGCCTTGCCGTTCGAAGAACACAACCGCGTTGTCTACTCCATTTACGTAAAATACTTCTGTAATAATTTTAACTTACAACAATCGAAATTCCATAACTTATAAGTTTAGAACAATCTTAGGAATTTCAATAATAAATCATTCGATACTTAATAACTATGTTCGCGTCGAGTATATATACTTAATAACTTATTTCTTGAACTTCTTTTCACAAAAGTAACCGATCGATCAAACCGGTTCGTGAGCCCTTAGGCGCAACATTTCTTCTCATTTCGGTCCCACAATTCAATATCATAAACCTAATTTTCTGGATGGTATCACAATTTACAAGTAGTCGTCTAGATTTGCGGGCAAAGCCCGACAGTAATGGAGGCAACATCGGAAAAATACTTCAAAGAAACTTGTACAGTTCATTACTTTCCGTTGAATAGAAATATAATATACGCGTTTATATTTCGTGAAATCGTATTTAAATATGGTGCGGTATTGTGTACGATGTTTTCTTCGGTGTTATGAATTAGATTTTTCTCGCATTTTCTTTCTTCTTTTTAGTTTTTTAGGACTGCCAATCTTTAACTGGCGTGCCATTATTTGAAATGGCATTTAATTCCATTTCCTAAGTGTCACTAAACCCTACCATTCAAGTTTTTAGAATCCTTAACCCTTTCAGGCATTAACCATCTCCTATGTAACATGAAACCCTGGTAATTCAAGTTTTAGAAACCTTCACGTTTTTCAGGCCTTTCCCATCCCCCCACAGACTAAAAATGAAGGAACAAAGAATAATATCCGAAAGATCACATTGGCCACACAATCTGTGACACCGCATCACAAACAGTGAAGACATTTTTTCAACAGAGCGAGACGTTGCCCTCCATAAAACGTATCATATGAAATTCTCAAAGAAAATAAAACCTGCTACGCGCGCTATCTTTATCCCTTTTATGGCAGAGCGCGGGCAGAGAGAAAAAAATACAATATTTCTTTCATGAAATGACTGTGCTCCTCAAACCGTTGAAGAGGAAAATACAAGCTTTCATATGAAAGTATTGTATATTTCATACAGGAGCGCGGAACGTTGTCGATGTTATAGTTTAGTAATATATTAAAATCAGGGGACGATGTCTGTTCTGTAGAATTTGTAAGGAAAATTCGGGAAAATCACTCGTTTTTCTTTGATAATCAATACTTAAACGTTTAAGGAGGGGTGGAGGATGATCTCGTCGGGATTCCAAAGTTCAAATTGTTAAACTAAAAGGACATCACAGATCCTGTTGTCGTAGACAGCAAATGGTATGTACTCACCAATTTACAGCCTAGCAGTATAAATAATAAGTAATAGTTCCCGCCTATCCGAAATCACAGTAATTTATTTCCTTTGGTTGACAACCTAATAACAAACTGCCAGTCCTGGCATTGTGTTATTTATAGTTACGAAATACCGGAGCACGTACTAGGAGTCTAGAACTACGAAGAGCAAACAAGCAGGGTATTCTAGATGTTTTTAATTTCAACTTTTTTAATTTTCTCATCAAATTCGCTTCTCCGGTTCTCCCCAACTCTTTCGCCGTGGCTAGCGCCTCGCGAGCTACACTCAATCACAAGTTAAACTCGAACACAGTTCAGAACGTGCACAATTATCTACTAACTAACCAACTAACGAGAAAGTTAACCAGCACTTAAACAGCCACTTCGCCTCGGGCTTTTTGTTTACGATAGTACTCGTTTACTTCTAGTGTAAGTTCTATAACTTCCATAACACGACTTCAATTTGATTTGTTTATGCATCTGTGAACTACTTAGTTTTGCTGCTATCCTGGTACTAAGTTTGTTTGATTGTGGCAGGTTAGAAATCCTCGGGGCTTTACAAGAACTTAATTCCACTCAGTTCAAGTGGTATTCATTAACTAGAAGTGTCACATTATTCAAATGCAATAAGGGGATGGCACTATACTGTCTCCATCTCCATTTCTTATACACACTGAAACAATGATGGCTCTAAAACTTCCGCATACCTTTACAAAGCAGTGTTTTTTCCTTAATTTCACGAGTATTTCCTCAACTACTAAACAGACGATACAGGTTTCCGCGTGACATCATTCCAGAAAGTTCGACACAACAGAACTTGGAACTACTTTCCCCTTCGGAGTGCCTTAAAAGCTTCTGACTTTACCTTCACAACTAACATTACTTTGTGACATAGTTCCGAACTATAGTTTTAATGCTTTCGATATGTAGGCAGGTAAAGGAATAAGTTTGATGTAGGTACGGTAGCCATTTATTCTCGTCTTCTTTAAATATACTGCTATTGTTTCATAGTTTAGAAATCAACATTTGGTAGGTTTAGAGTCTAGTAGGACCATAAGGAGAAAGTTTTCAAAATGCCTAGTGGTTATGTATACTCCTATTTGTGTCTTAACCTACTCCGATAGAATATCTTCCACAATTGACTGATCGACACAAAAACGCAACTCCTTTCCTTTCAAAATCAAATAAAACAGTTGTCAAGCGATAATTCAATTTCACTGTACCGTTTCTCTCCACAATAGCTGTCGTGGAATAATACAGTCGCAGCCAGCATCTGTATCAAACGCAACTGAACGCAAGGAGCTCATTACAAGCTTCTCATTCACAGAGTATTGGAAATTTCACGCACCACCAGGCTAGCAGCAGTATTCAATAATAATGTGATTTTATGAACTGCACCACTTTGCATCTCCTGAGGGTACTGCAGCTCTGGTGTAATAGAAGTATTTTTAATACGACTGTGTTTATCGGCAGCTGTTCAATTTATTTTTAGAATTCACTATGAATGATTTTATCTACTTCGGTTTTGTTATATTCGAATTACAAAATTTACAGCGGTTTCATTATGATACCCATAACGACATCGGGTTACATTATGCGAATCGTCATAAATGCTAAAACACAAGTAAAGACATTCTGAACATATAGCCAGGTACCTAAGACAATGAAAAATGGAACAAGTTTAGAACACAAGTATCGTATACTATTAGGCTATTGCGGCTACAAGATCTTTGCCTTATACCTCATAAAGAATATTAAAAAAAATAAAAAAGTGGTCGCGGGAAAAAAAAACTGAGTGAAATTTTATTCAAAATTTTATTAAAAATGTCTTCAACATCAAGTGATTCTGAAAATATTCCACCAGATTTAACAAATAGAGCAGTTGCGGCTACAAATAATTTACTTCCAGAAAAATCAAGACATGTATATGAGAAATGTTATGAAGATTTCGTGACATGGCGGGAACGTAACAATATTCCAAGCACATCATTTTCTGAAAACGTCTTGTTGGTATGTCTTGAGGAAATCTCAAAAAACTTTAAACTATTCTCGACAAAATCTACATATTATGAACAATAGTCAGTGTGTAGTTAAGTTTCTATTAAAAATACTTATTTGTCTTTTATGTGTTTTATTCCTTCCTTCGTAGATAAAATCTAGTATGCAACTGTACGTTATTGGTCTTTTACATCTCTCATGTTCGGTAAGTAGGTTCTTATTAACTCCAAATGGGGCTTGTAGGTGACTAATTAGCGCTCTAGGGTAATAATGTAGGTAGAAAAGCCCTAGGGCGGCAAGTAATTTAAAAAAAAACCCTTCTTTCTTTCAAAAAGTTCGCGTACATCTAACCATGGTATAATAAAACAAGGTAGTCTCCTCCCGTGACAGCTGGGTCACGTGATTGGCCTAAGACTACGTCATCGATTGCGTTGCGGTTCTCAAACTTTTTTAGTGGGGAAAAAGATAAAAAAATATTACAATAGGTACAACATATTTATAATTTTTAATAAATCGTAATTTTTGATACTTTTTGTATTTATTTACTTTGCTTTTTTTTTATTGTTTGCATATTAGCATTTTTATTTAGTTCGGGACAAAAAACCCACTAAACTTGACTTGACTAAAATAAGTCAAAAACTAATTATGTTAGGTTAATAAGTTCGGGCGTAAAGACGTATTGACACAAATATGACTTAAATTATGGAATTTACAACGCGTAGATTAATTAAATATTATGTAGAAAGGCACATACCAGTTATTTTAGTTGAATTTAGTTACAAATTTGAAGCCACGCATATGATAGCGTCTCTTCATTGGGAAAATAAAAAAACCTTATTACACCGCCTTTTATACTTCTGTTTTTATAGTTTACGGAACAATTAACAATTTTTCTTGTGTATCTATCAAAGTTCACGGGTTCACCACAAACGTTTGGGAGCCACAGTGTATTGCTCACAGAGCGAAACAACGCTATAAGTGTGAGCGACACGACAATAGCGATGAAATGGCTAGTTGTCAGTATGACACTTGTCAATTCGATATGTTGCCACGGTGTGTGATTGAATTACCCGAGCAAAATGCATTTTTATCTTAACAAAGCAATTATGAACTAATAATTCAATATAAAAATAAATTTAACAATAAATAGATGAATAACATGAGTTACTAAATAGTTATTCTAGTTAGTAATTTATTTTATTTTCATTAACTACATGAGAAAGTACCTAAATTTTCTAAAAAGGACAATCAATGGTAACACTTATCGTGACGTAGTCTTAGGCCATCCTGGGAAGAGAATACCAGGCGAAGTATACGGAGTATGTTATTATACCATGCATCTAACCATCATACTGGCACTAGACATCATGCACTCAGCCCAATGACCAAAGAGGTCGCTTTGCTATTCAGCCTTGTCTTCATTTGAGTATAATAGTCATCAATTTTAAATATCGAACGGCAAAGCACAATTTCGTTCCTGAAAAAAAAAAATATTTTTTAAAGGTTTTCTTCTTGTAATGCCGGTTTTTTTTCTACTTACCTCACAATCGAGATGTAAAGTAGAATAGTTAGCTCGGGTGTAAGCACCAATTGCACCCTCGAACTATAGCCGCCCTCGCTGCGCTCGTGCGCCTAAATATCTCGGGCTGCAATTGATGCCTTACAGACCTTGGCTACTAATCTACTATTAATAACTCGTGTCCACCTATTTCGGTACGCGCTACGCTACCAAAAAATGGCAAGACCGTCCATAACGTAACAGTTGCATAAATAGCTATTTCGAAACGGAAAATAATCTTATAATTTACAGAAGTTTGATAAACTTTCATATTTTATCTTTTTAGTTCTCCTTTTTAGCCAAAGTGTAAGAAAAATAATGTGATTTGTTGTAGATGATTAAATAAATAGTCGTCATAGTAAGTAATAAGGACACAAAAATTTGTTCAGTGCTCCTAAAAAAATACCGATATTTTAACATAAGAAAATTTTCAATTAGATTTGATATAAATCGATATTTGCCACTTATCGGGCGCTGCGCTGTCGTGTCTGAGCATACTAATACAAAGTGATACCTACTAGTGGTTGAACCACCACCTTTCACCAGCACTTCTACCGTGAATATTTTAACGTCACTAATTGGTTTGCATTGCTTCCCCTACCTGTACAATATGTACCCCTTTTAATTGGCTACCGTGTTTTTCGTGTTAACAACGTAATAGTACGAACTACGGATGATGTAGGTATACCGGCCGGGCTGCACTTTGGCCTGTGGTGACTTTAATTTGTACCTACATTGTGTGTATCTGTGTGCCAAATAAACTAGTTTTCATTTATTTTTTTATTTTATTTATTTATTCAATATCTGCTTACACTTTATCATTCAAAAAACCTGCCAAACTGTAAAACAGTTTGTCGGCAGTTTCTTTCTTTCTATGGATACGGTAACAACTTTACTTTTATGTTTTCCTAGTACCTACTTAAATAATATTCTGCTGATGGTAGCTAAAACAGGCATAGCTCAATGAAAAATCTATTTTAACCTACAACACAAATCCTTTGAACATTAACAATATCTCATTACCATTTTGTATCCAAAGTAAGTGTGAGAGGTAAATAAAAATTGAGCAAGTTGACTAGATAAATAAAAAATTGGGGGTATTTTTAGCCGACTGCAAGGAAAGGGTTGTTTTTCGCGCGTATCTTGTATGTATGCATGGTTATATGTATGTAATATCCTTTATTACTTCATTTATTTTAAACCGCAAGACCGATTTATATAATTTAGAAATCGTTATATAAGTCTTGACCGCCCAAGAGTTCCCAAGTTTCCAAAGAGGTAAAAAAAAAACAAAAATGGCGGATTTTGGGCGCCATATGCCATATTGTGCGGGTCCCAATTTTTTTTTCTTCGAGCCCATCGAGTGGAGTATCAAAATGAAGGGTTTTAAGATTTGATTGCAAAAATACATACCTACCACTTATGTTTAAAAGTAATTTAAAAAAAAGATAAAAAGTTAATTAAAAAATCAAAAACACTACTAGCGAACTATAAAGCTGTAAACAAGAAACATTATAAATTGTATTGAAGGAATCCAAAAGGTCCCGTAGAGTAGGTATCAGATTGTGTCTCTTGGATAAGTAGTTACTTAACTATAATTTCCATTCTTATAAATAAACGGTTATGTTTAACGCTTTTCAGTCCGCAAAAAGCGAAGTTAATTTTAAAAACCTCGTTGGTTGTCGAGAATGAAACTTTAAGTTAATCGGAGTGTCGGCGTGTCGGCCTTAATTCCCGTAAGCGCTACGTTTTAATGAAACCGGAATACACACGAAACATGATGTGATCAAATAAAGTAGAAGAATTCTGAACTTTGCGGTTCATTAACATTTAAGTAAATTTATAAATGCGAATTTTATTAATCTTCCTGCCTTTGTCCTGTGTTCCTTTTGTTCGTCAGAACAGGTTTTTTTTTCCATTACGTTTTATCCCTGTCAACCATCAGCATCACGCTATCTCTGCCTCTGTCTCTCCATCCAATATGTTTTATTTATTTATTATTAGATACTGTTTTAGCTTACTCTGTCCCACTACAGGGCAAAGGGTAAGTGGACCAATACTGTCGATAAGCTTTCAAACTCGTCCCATCATCATCGCCTGAGTCTGCCGCGATGTCGCCGTCTCGCCGCTAATTTTCCGGGACCCACGGCACTTTTTATTATTTTAGCTTGACAAACCAATAATTACAAGCTACGAATTGAATATTCTACTTAGGTAGGTCTATCCCTACTTGCTTATCTTCCCGTTAACCACAAAAAGCCCTGTATCTCTTTTATTGCGCATCATATTTCACAGCCACCGGATAGCCGTCGTTAGTCGGCGCACGCCATACTGCCGTATATTTACGCCTTGTCATCTGATTAAGTTGGGAAATCGAGCCGAACCTGATTGATGGATGGCAGCATCGTTAATTACGCTGTATGGATGATCTTGTTGCCAAAAAATTGTAAACCTTCGGGTATGGTTATTTCTATAGATTTTTTGAGATAATTCTCAAAAAGAACTAAATAAAGTAGAAGACAGAATCTCGTAGGTATCTCGTTTCGTATCTCCTATCTTGACAATATTCTCATGTATTTTCTAAACAAAACCATCAATGATTTCAAGTAAATTTAATGATTAGAGACCGGATTATTTAGGCTTTTGCATATTTGCATATGACATTGCAAATTTATCCTGTTCTGAGCAAAAGTTGCATATTATGTCTAATATCTAATGATGATGCTATTTTTACTATAATTATTATATATATTGGTAGGTTGCCCTATTATGGTAGGAGCTCGTGGCTAAATAATAACAACCGCACGGGTCGATCTTTAAGGTTAAGCAACGCTTGACGAGGTCGGTCCGTGGATGGGTGGCCATTTCAAGATACCGAGTTTCCTCCGTGCCTCGGAAAGCACGTTAAGCCGTTGGTCCCGGCTGTCATTTGAAGATCTTTGACAGTCGTTACGAATAGTCAGACGCTTGAGATCTGACACCAGTCTAGCCATGGGGTACCGCTGTTACCCAGTTACTGGGTTGTGGAGGTCAGATAGGCAGTCGCTCCATGTAAAACACTGGTACTCAGCTAAATCCGGTTAGACTGGAAGCCGACCCCAACATAGTTGGGAAAAGGCTAGGCAGATGATGATGGTAGGTTGCCCTATTGATAAGTGTAATAATAAACTCTATAACCAAATTTTTGCCCTTATAGACCAGGGTAGAAGCCTTTAAAATAATAAAAGGTGAAAAAAATAATAGTATGATGAAACCCATTAGAAAATGAGGGGAATATGATCAAAATGAAAGGAAATAGTTATTTATGCTACAAGTGCGGAAGGTAGGTGATTTCCGATGAGTGGCATTTTTATTCACGAGCGAGCGAAGCGAGTGAGTGGATAAATCGACACGAGTCGGAAATCATCTTACGTACGTGTATCATACAACATTTTACTATGCATTGTGCGAGAAAATAAATAAATTAATAAAATTAAATTAATAAAATGGCGTGCTTATTCAAGCGCGTTCAGCATATCCACAGATTAACTAATAGTTTCTCGGGCATATCTACTGCGCATGTGCAAATAGCTGTCACATCGTAACGCAATAAGGCACAAGCAAAATATACGTTCTGCCAAACATATTTCATTAATATTTAAAATTAGTTTATTGATCAAAATCTAAATCTAGAGTAATTAAAAACGCCTAAAATGAAGTATTAGTTTTATTCTACCTTTTATATGAATGATAATCTGTACATAACTAATTTTTAAAACTTTACTCAATTAATAAAAACTCTATGCGTCGGGCTGACGTTGAAGTTAAAAATAAAAAAAATACAGGAAAGTAAAAAGCACTAGTTAAAAAAAGTGACACTTTCCGCACAGTTTGGCTGCTTGAAAAACCGCTCTTTTCGAGGACATGCATTGTAATAGTTATTTATGCTACAAGTGCGGAAGGTAGGTGATTTCCGATGAGTGGCATTTTTATTCACGAGCGAGCGAAGCGAGTGAGTGGATAAATCGACACGAGTCGGAAATCATCTTACGTACGTGTATCATACAACATTTTACTATGCATTGTGCGAGGAAATAAATAAAATAATAAAATGAAATTAATAAAATGGCGGGCTGATTCAAGCGCGTTCAGCATATCCACAGATTAACTAATAGTTCCTCGGGCATATCTACTGCGCATGTGCGAATAGCTGTCACATCGTAACGCAATAAGGCACGAGCAAAATATATGTTCTGCCAAACATATATAATGAATATTTAAAATTAATTTATTATTCAAAATCTATATCTAGAATAATTAAACGCCTAAAAAAAAGTATTAGTTTTATTTTACCTTTTTTAAGAATGATAATCTGAACATAACTAATTTTTAAAACTTTTCTCAAATAAAACTCTATGCGTCGGGCTGACGTTGGAGTGAAAAATTAAAAAAGTACAGGAAAGTAAAAAGCACTCGTGAAAAAAAGTGACACTTTCCGCACAGTTTGGCTGCTTAGAAAACCGCTCTTTTCGAGGACATGCATTGTAAAATAAATTACGGTCGAACCGAGTTCGGGAAGTGGGAGGGGGTGAGTTTTTAAGGGTGAAAACGGTTTATCTCGATTTCCGGCAAAACTACAAGTCCTATGGAAAAAAGTAAAACGGCGAAGTTGTAGATAATAAAAAGATCTACTACTTTTGAATTGACACTTTTTTCACATAACCTCAAAATGTATGTGAAAAATTCAAATAACCAAGTTTTTGGTTTTTAATTTTTATCTTTTACATTTTTTTATTGTTTTTCTAAACTATGTGAAAACCGGAGTATGTAAAGTAAGTAGAGAAGGTAGAGTAGGTATAGAAGGTAAAGTAAGTAGAGTAGGTACAGAAGGTTAAGAAGGTAGAGTAGGTAGAGAAGGTATAGAAGGTAGAGAAGGTAGAGAAGGTAGAGAAGTTAGAGAAGGTAGAGAAGGTAGAGAAGGTAGAGAAGGTAGAGAAGGTAGAGAAGGTAGAGAAGGTAGAGAAGGTAGAGAAGGTAGAGAAGGTAGAGAAGGTAGAGAAGGTAGAGAAGGTAGCGAAGGTAGAGAAGGTAGAAAAGATAGAGAAGGTAGCGAAGGTAGAGTAAGTAGAGTGGGTAGGGTAGGCATGATAGGCAGGATAGGCAGGTTAGGCTAGGCAGGGTAGGCAGGATAGGCTAGGCAGGGTAGGCAGAGTAGGTAGGGAAGGCAGGGTAGGCAGGGTAGGTAGGTAGTGGTAGGTATATAGGTAGCCAGTTGACGGGAGCGAAGCCGCGGGGGTTAGCTAGTTTAGATATAAATTTACCACAGAAGTTTAATATCTTCCATTAAGTTTAATATAAAATGTATGCAGTAGATCGAAAAAGGTACTGGCTGAAAAAAAAACAGGGTATAAAACCAATTAGGTGAAAAAAATACCCCGCATTTTGTACCATTGTAAAACTTTGATAGGTAGGTACTTAATATTTAGCAAGAAAAGTATAAAAAAATGGTAATAGATGAGAGGTAGATTGGTAGTTGAAAGAAAAGTAGATTACGCACCTCGCTAAAGTGAGTAATTAATGCACTCGTTTTAATTTAGTGCCCTCGCCTGCGCTCGGGCACCAACATAACACTCATGCATTAATAGCTCACTTTGCGCTCGATGCAACAATCTACTATTGATTGATTCAAGACATTATACATACATTTAGAATCTACCCAGATTCTTTATGTTTACAAAAATGTTAAATAATTTTACAATGCATGTCCTCGAAAAGAGCGGTTTTCCAAGCAGCCAAACTGTGCGGAAAGTGTCACTTTTTTTCACTAGTGCTTTTTACTTTCCTGTATTTTTTTAATTTTTAACTCCAACGTCAGCCCGACGCATAGAGTTTTTATTATTTGAGAAAAGTTTTAAAAATTAGTTATGTACAGATTATCATTCATATAAAAGATAAAATAAAACTAATATTTCATTTTAGGCGTTTTTAATTACTCTAGATTTAGATTTTGATCAATAAATTAATTTTAAATATTCATTAAATATGTTTGGCAGAACGTATATTTTGCTCGTGCCTTATTGCGCAACGATGTGACAGCTATTCGCACATGCGCAGTAGATATGCCCGAGGAACTAATAATTAATCTGTGGATATGCTGAACGCGCTTGAATAAGCCCGCCATTTTATTAATTTCATTTTATTAATTTATTTATTTCCTCGCACAATGCATAGTAAAATGTTGTATGATACACGTACGTAAGATGATTTCCGACTCGTGTCGATTTATCCACTCACTCGCTTCGCTCGCTCGTGAATAAAAATGCCACTCATCGGAAATCACCTACCTTCCGCACTTGTAGCATAAATAACTATTTCGTTTTAGTCCATTGTTATCGTCTACAAAGTTGTTACATTCTGGTTGTAATAATTTATGATTGAATAATTCAATACTTAATGTAGTTAGCTTTAGAAAAAAAAAACATAAGTTACCACTTTTTCCTTTTGTTCGTTTTTAATGTGTGCATATTTTATAAATTTACATGCAAATTTTCCGCATTTTTTATGCATATTTGCATGCATATTTCAAGCCTGTTGAATGATCTACTAATTTAAGATACCAGGCTACCATGAAATCACACAGGACTGCAGGAATTATTTGAAGCAATAAAGATTATAGTGCAAACCAGTAAAATACCGAGCTATGCAGCAAAGTAACGAATTTGCATCGTTGCCGTCCGCCCCAAACAAAAGCATTGAGTTAAATGCTCCTTGAATTATTGCTATCCGGGTATGCAGAACAAATTGGAACACACGTTTACCTATTTTTGAATTGTTTACAAATTAGTTACGTGGGACACTCAGAAAGTTTTGCGAAACTAAAAAAAATTGTTCTATACGTACATATATTTTTATTAAATCTTTTCAAAGTACTTTCCACCAGCCTCTATACAAAGATTCATGCGCCTAAACCAGTTTTCAAAACACTTTTTCCAGTCCGCCGCAGACACCTCGTTTACAGCCTGCTCGAACGCAGCCAGCGCATCTTCCGGCGACGAAAATTGTATCCCTTTGAGCTGATTTTTTATTTTTGGGAATAAAAAGAAGTCACACGGTGCTAGATCAGGGCTGTAAGGAGGGTGACCCAGGAGTTTGACTGGCGTGCTGTCCAGGAAGTCCCTCGTTTTGAGTGCGGTGTGCGCAGGTGCATTGTCGTGGTGGAGCAGTAGCCCGCGGAGCCCTGTGTTTGGTCGCTTGTTGCTTATAACAGAGAAAACTTCTGGCAAACATTTGGTAGTATACCATTCGGCATTAATGCTTCTTTGATCCCGTAAGGGAATTGATACCAAGTGGCCAGTCAAATTAAAAAAGCTAGCGATCAAAATCTTACCCCCGCTTCTAGATCGCTTCACTTTGGTAGGCGTTGGCTCATTTTGAAACACCCAAACAGTCGACTGGCGCTTGGTTTCTGGGTCGTATTGATAAATCCAGGACTCATCACCTGTAACGATGTCGTAAACACGCCGAGACGAGCCTGCTTCAAATTTGTTAAGCATATCACGGCACCATTCCACCCGGGCCTGCTTCTGAGCATCGGTGAGGTTGTGCGGCACCCAGCGTGATACTATCCTCCTCACGCGAAGATGGCTGTGTAGAATCTCGTGAACGCTTCCCGATCCAATCTTCAATATGTGTTGAATCTCCTGATATGTAATTCGCCTATTGTCTTGGATTAAATTTTTCACTGCTAGCACGTTTTCTTCGGTAACAGCCGTCAAAGGGCGACCGCTTCTTTCGTCATCCCCCAAAGTTGGTCGACCGCGCTTGAATTCGTTATACCAACGATACACGGTTGCCTTGGAAGGGCCTTCATCCATGAATGCCATTTGAAGTCTATCGTACGATTCATCCGGTTTCAGGCGACACTTGAAATCGTATAAAATCATAGCTCTAAAATGTTCCCGGCGCAGATCCATATTTCAGTGAGACACAATACTTTGAATTAACTCGCAAAAAATGTGGAGGGAAATTTTGAAATTGAAACTTACTTATTTTTACTTATAAATAATCATATTTTCGAAAAACATTATAACTGGCCAGTCTCCCATATATAAAAACTTTTTTTCGCAATACTTTCTGAGGGGCCTGGTATGTCAATAGTTAGATATTATTGTGCAAAGCTTAGCAAATCTTTTATTGAAGAAGTCTTTGTTTACCTATGTGGCAAGCCTTTTGTTTGCCATTTAATTAATCAACTAAGGCGATAGCAGTACACTACTGAGTGAACTAGGTCTCTCCCAAGTTTCGCCACATCAGATTGTCCGCGTTCTGTATCCAGTCTACCCCGTCAACCTCAATCCAGCTTCACTCGGCGATTCGTCTGCACACATTGCCACTTCAGCTTCTTAACTCTAAATCGGTAAAGCCTATTCTATTCAGGATGATTACCATTATCTCAACTGGCGTACAAATCCCGTCAGGCTACCACTGAGAAATTGCTGTTGCGAGAATATAAGTACGTTGGTAATATACATAATTGATCCGAAGATCCGCATATGAACGATGGTGATAATTATAAGGCTCCAATCAACAGGGATTACCAACTAATTAGTAATGCGTAAATGATGTACA
The DNA here is from genome assembly GCA_949775005.1 of Orthosia gothica. Taxonomy (NCBI): domain Eukaryota; kingdom Metazoa; phylum Arthropoda; class Insecta; order Lepidoptera; family Noctuidae; genus Orthosia; species Orthosia gothica. The sequence goes on along the minus strand of OX459036.1, from coordinate 4,127,807 downwards.
TTTGTCTATTTATTTACTCAGAGCTATGTGACATCGAAATCGTCGGCCATTACTCAGATGGGCTTAACTCGCTGAATTTTAACTGGGATTTAGTTTTAAGGCTCCTTTACGTTCATGTTGACTGTGTGCCAGTTACTTGAGCAAGTGACTGAAGCTTACTGATTATAGCCTTTTTTAGGGTTCCACAGTCATCAAGGAACCCTTATAGTTTCGACTTATAGTGATGACACGGTTGGCGCAGTGGTTTGCGATCGGCTGCTGCGCTTCGTGTCGCAGGTTTGATTTCTACAGATAGTTGTTCAGGATCTGGGTGTATTGTGTATGTGAGTTTAAATGTTTGTAAACGCATCCACTATACAGGAAGAAATTCCTAGGGAGGGGCAAAGTAAAAAAAAAACGCCATGTCCGTCTGGCCGCAACTTAGCTCAGTTATTTTGCCGTCTGGTTTGCCATAATGTTGGTAAATCCCAAGGTTAATTATATATAAGGAGTTTTTTTTTATGAGTACCTATGTCATGTTTTGATTTGTTTTTCTTTTTATATGTAATTATTACCACTATTACCTTGTAATTAGATTTTATATTTTGGTTTCTATTTAGTCGAAAATCTAAAATGCATGCTGTGGCCTCCTATAATTGAGGGAGTGCATTTGTTATTACTTCATATTGATGGTTCATTGCATTTTTTGTGAGAATCTTTCGTTGGAGGTCCTAAATAAATAAATAAATACATACTTCTAGTACTAGAACGCTATGATTTGGCATGGATATACAATATACATACTAATCACGCCGACAAAGTGGTAAAAGAAAAATAATATTGAAGGGTAATCCTGCAGGTACTCGTAAAGTGTGGATTTTTTTTGTTGTCCAACCCATTGTGGAGAGCATCGTTGGATAGGCCATTCAAAAATATTATGGGTCTGTCAAAACCATTTTTCGATTCACGGATCCGTTTGCGTTAAATTAATCTTTAAATTGCTCATTTTTGTTAGTCAAGTGTCTCCACCTCCTGCCAGCTAAGTGGTTGCTTTTGATAAAAATCACGGCAGTATAGTAGCTATGTAGGCTATAAAAGTTTACGAGTAATAGTCGACCAACTTATAAATATAAGGTATGTGTGAGCCACCGAAACCGTTTAAATGTTCATGGAACAACAAAAAACCCTCTTCTCAGTCCGCATTATTGTGCAACTACGGAACCCGTTTTTTTTTATAACATGGCATATTTGTATACTTTTATTTTGGCAAAATCCTTACGGATGGAGGACCCTCCGTCTGAGGTGAACGGAGGATAAAGTCATTGCAGGCTTTTGGATTCTTCTTCTCTAATGGATGAGTCGAAGGCCCAAGATAGCCGTTAGAAAAATGTGAGCAGCTGATGAGGCCTAACGAATGTGTTTGTGAGTGTGAATTTTATTTTACATTCCAAGTTGCCTGCATTTGTAATAAATAAAATAGCGCTGTTGGATTTTCAGTACTAGACTCAACACTGAAAGTAGAAAAACTAACAGCGCTCTTTTCTTAGGGAATCTATTTAGGTATTGCCTGCTTACTGTTAAAGTTAACGGGCACATGTTTATAACAACGTTTTTTTTTATTCACATATATCCTACTGCTATATTTCAAGCGAGCTTTGTCTCCTGTCTACTCCAAAAATCCGTCAGGAACGAGTCCAAATCGTAACGCCAGCGTTTTTTAGACCTACTTCGATTACTTCATCCGTCAGGTCAGGTATCCAGGTGGCTATCCTGCCCATCTGTCTCCATGGATCCTGCAAACCCGACCAATTTAAAGAATAGGTACTACTTCTTTAAAATCTTAAAATTCTTACTAACCTATTTTAAATCACTCACCCCACCGTCGTGTTATGAGTCAGACAGCCGTTTCTTTGTATCCGTGTTTTTAAATTCTAAAGTTGATAAAATCTGCATTATTTTGTGTCTGTTATATACGAACGTGTAGCCTAGGAGCTATTCCTTTGGACTGTGCAGATTAACTTAAGTGTCAATCCAGTGAATAAAGTGAAATCTCGAAGTTTTTAAGATTAGAGGAAGGAAAGGAAATAAAAAACGTCTACCTACTCGCAGTGTTAGTGTGAGCCGTGTCATTGATAAATAATGCAAAGTCATTAATTTCCAACGCTACACAATCACAAGTTAACTAGAGAACGAACAATTCGCACGGATTACTTAAGCTCGCCTGGTCTAGTGGTGCATAGCTATGGCTACCGTGTAGCTGTGTGCGCGTTCAAATCCATTTTTGCAATTGGACTTTTTTGTTGATTTTTCTTTTTTTTGCTTTTTTTGCAAACCTTTTGGATAATCTTGCAAGCTAAAATAATAATAAGAGATAATTTATTGTTTTATATTTGATATATAAACACCCTGAAATATGTCGAGGAGAACTCCCCGAAATAAACCAACAGAAATGCTGTATGACTCTGAGCCGGAAGTAAACTCTGTTTCTACATTGCCACAAAATCTCTCTAACATCACACAGAGGTTCAAACGCAAGCATCAACAGGATGATTACTTGAACGACTTCTTAGGGGAAATACGAAAAATGATAAAGGAGTTTACGGATAGTCAGGATTCAAAGTATTATACACTGATGAGTACAGTAAATGATATTAAGAGCCAAAATGCTGAGATAGAAAAAACCACCAAATTCTTATCAGCTAAATACGACGAATTACTACCAAAATTGGGTCAGCTAGAGAGGGAAAACCGAGAAAAATTAGCTTACATACAGATATTGGAGGAGAAAATAGAAAATTTAGAGACTTTTAATAAGTCATCTAGCTTGGAGATAAGAAACTTGCCTTTGAGCAAAAATGAAACCAAAGTTACTCTCTCCGAGACTATCTTTAATACCAGTCAGGTTCTGAATGTCCACCTGCAGCAATCAGACATTCAGGATATTTATCGCCTAAAGTCAAAATCTGAAAGGAGTGGTGGCACAGTGGTAGTTGACCTTACCACAGTTATTGCTAAAGACAGTCTCCTACAAGCCTACAAAAACTATAACAAGAAAAACGGAGATAACAAATTATCCTCAAAAGACATACTGTTGGATGGCTCACCAAATCCAATATATATGTCTGAAAACTTAACAGCTAAGAAGAGGCGATTATTCTATCTTGCACGAGAAAAGGCAAAAACACTTGAGTATAACTACTGCTGGGTCTCCTACGGCAAGATTTTTATGAGAAAAACGGAGGGTATCCCCGCAATACGAATCGACTGTGAAAGGGACTTCTGCAAGCTACAACTAAACAAGGAATGACTAAGCCCTAAGGCTGGCCAGATCTATTCTCTTGCTACGATGGCTTTCTGCATGCTTTGTTGTTGTAGATATAACTTTTTGATTGAATTAATAACTCTTGGTATCCTTTTTTACTGTAAACTTAATATTCACCCCAGTATTTTTAATAACACACTAAACATACACAAAACCTACAACTTTATACATTACCAAATATACACGATAATTATATATACACACACTCAATACATTCAAATGACACACACATATGCTAAAATAAAGTTAGTAAATACAAAGTTTTTAGCAACTTTCCGAGCACGATTGGGCTTGTCGAGGCAAAACTTTCACAAGTTTTACAATATAAGCATAAATTATATCATAAATTACCTCTTACGCACATACAGGCGAAATTACGCGGGCCAACAAATAGCATTTATAAATTTTCAGACTACCTACATAAATATAATAATGGAAGTATTGGTACTATCGGAGCGATTATTAAGTAAACTCCTCCCTTTCCCATCACTTGATGGTCTTGTAAGCCCTTATGATGTCTCCTTGAGAAATATAAATGTTAAATTTCGATAAGGATCTATTAAATGAGATCGATAACTATTCGATATCAGATACTGTATCCTGTGAACCTGAGTGTTGTGCATCTATTCTGAAGGAACCAAATTGCTACTTAAAAATATTATCACAAAATATTCGTAGTCTTAATGCTAACTTTGATAGTTTGAATATTCTCCTTCAGAGATTTCAATTTGAAAGTGACATAATTGTTCTTTCAGAGTGTTGGATGTCGTGCGTTCAGAATCTTCCTATCCTCGATGGATATCTTAGTTTCTCCACATCTACGCACTATAACCAAAACGATGGGGTTGTGGTATTCATAAAAAATAATTTAAAAGCCTCTCTTGAAGAACCCGTCATTCAAGACGCAAACTGCATACTTATTAAAACTAATGAAGATGTGGCTGTTATAGCAATATACCGTCCTTTCTGTTTCAAAACTATCAGTAATTTCTTAATGTCCTTACAAAAAATAATAGATGGGTTATCATCTTACAAAAACATTATAATTGTAGGCGACATTAACATAAATATTGCTGCAAGCAGCTCTGATCGTTTTTTGCCTGAGTACTTTGACTTTATATCTCTGAACGGATTTCTTCCAGCTTTCAATAAAGCTACACGTGCGAATAGTTGTCTAGATCATGTGATTTTAAATACGAATGTACCTGTGAGTACGTTTATAATAGATTCCCTTATTACTGATCATGCGCCTATATTGTGCTGTGCAAAAGTTAATAACGTAAGTAAACCAATAAAAAAACAAATAAAAAAACTTGACTATGAGGCAATAAAGTTGGCATGTGATCATCTTGACTTCACATCAATTTTTAACGAGACTAAACCAAATGAGGCAATGGACATATTTATATCTAAAATTGCTGATATCATACAGATAAACACAAAAATACTAAATATAACGAATAGAAACAGAATTCTGAAACCTTGGATGACAACTGGACTCATCAGGTGTACTCGCAACAGGGATCGGATGCATAAAAAATTTAAACGTAATCCGGATAACGTAGTGCTGGAAATAACATATAAGAGATACAGAAATTTCTATAATAACCTTGTTAAGAAATTAAAGCGTGAATATGAAAGAAATCTACTCAGAGAAGCGGGTAAAAATAGTAAAAATATATGGAATGCTATAAATAATATTACAAATAGAAATGTTAAGAAAGATAACTCATTAGATTTGCTATCAATGGAGCCAACACCGCAGGAATCTGTCAATGCCACAAATAAATTCTTTGCTACTGTAGGGGAAAACTTATCCAGCAAAATCACTCCCCCAACTGGATCTTTTCCCAATGCCACTTTCAATATTCGGCAATGCAACACGTCTTACTTATCTAGCAATTCATTTGTTCTTCTTGACACTGATGAAACCGAAATTGAAAAACTAATCAGTGGGCTGAAGTGTAACTGTACTGCAGGTGATGATGGAATCTCTTCTGTTGTTCTTAAACTGATAAAAAACAAAATAGTGCCCCCACTTACATATATCTTTAACTTGTGCCTAAAGCTGGGAACATTTCCTGACTCACTTAAACGGTCCATAGTTCGACCAATTTTCAAGGGTGGAGATGGAAGCTGTGTCACTAACTATCGACCTATTTCTATTCTTACATCTCTGTCAAAAATTTTAGAAAGGATAATTAATGCAAGACTAATAAAATATCTAGAAAAGTATAATCTACTATCAAATCATCAATTTGGTTTCCGATCCGGAAGGTCTACAGAAGATGCTTTAAATAATTTTACTGATCACATTGTTAAAACAATAGATAACAAAAAAAAATGTCTCACTATTTTTCTTGATCTAGCGAAAGCTTTTGACACGGTTTCTATTCCCACCCTGGTTTACAAGTTACATCAACTTGGTATTCGGGGAAAACAACTGAATTTGCTTCAAGATTATTTATCAGGAAGAACACAAAGGGTGAGAATTTCAAATTATACAAGTGATGATCTGCCTGTAACCCATGGAGTGCCACAGGGTAGTATTCTGGGCCCAACGTTATTCATAGTGTACATTAATGAGCTTACAGAACTTAATATCGAAAATTGTAAAATTATTTCCTATGCCGATGATACAACCCTAACCTTCCATGGAGACACTTGGGATGAAGTTTACCAAAAGGCACAATTTGGTTTTAATATGGTCACTAAATGGCTTGCCATAAATCATCTCTCACTAAATACAGTCAAAACTAAATTCATACCTTTCTCAATCCGGAACCCCGGTAAATCGCGTCAACTGACTCATCACTTAATCGCTCACACTTGTAATACTGAAACTGTAAATTGCTCCTGTCCGTCATTGTTTTCCGTTGAATCTATAAAATATTTAGGTCTTATATTTGACAAAAATTTGAACTTTAAAAATCATATTATTAATCTTGCAAACAGAATTAGAAAACTTATCTATGTATTCAAAAAAATCAGATACTCAGCTAATACCAACTTAATGAAAGTGATCTACTATTCATTGTGCCAAGCAGTAATAACTTATTGCATCACTATCTGGGGCGGTGCTGCCAAAACGCATAATTTAATTATAGAACGTGCTCAAAGAGCTTTGCTTAAGGTTAGTTACTTTAAGCCCATGTACTTTTCCACCACGGAGCTTTACAGGGTTAGTAATGTACTTACGGTACGTAAACTATTTGTACTATTGTTAATTGTGAGACAACATGCCTGTGTCAGGCTAAATACCATGACTGAAAAAGAAAGTACAGAAAGAAGGCGGTTAGAATTATGTAAATCTGTGTCTTGTAGAACATCTTTTGCTCAAAGATTTAACTTGTTCCTAGGCCCAAGACTGTATAACATGGCTAACAAACAAAATGAAATTTTTTCCTTGACAAAGAGAGAGTGTAAACGGAAAGTGATCAGCTGGCTCCTATCACTCACATATGACGAAACTGAAAAATTGTTTCATGTCCCTGCATAAATACTTCGTAAGTTGCAGGTATTTATGTATTGTAAAGGCCAAACTATTGCTAGTATTTTGTTATCTGTAGCCAAACTCATGCATAGACACATCACATACATAGTCACACCCTCACACACATACACACTCCACACACATCTTCACTCTCTCTCCCACACTCACATCCTCTTCCACGCACACTCGCATGACACAACACAACACACAATCACAATCATTCTTAAATTCTTTTCCTGATCAAATAATTTCCTTAGTAGTGTTAAATAATTACCTCAAACTTATTATTATTATATTTTCAAATTTTTTTTTTTCATCTTGCATTGTAAATTTATAAGCATTCTAATTATATTTGAATTGTTTTTTGACAGAATGAGAAAGAAACAGTTTTACTTGCCTGGTTTATTTTTGTACTTAGAATGTGCCTAGCCTTGATTGATTGTTTAACGGGAATTTAAAGTATTAATTATGGAACTGTATTTATCTTTTTGGCTCTAATGTACAATTAATATTATGTGAACACAAATGAGGGTGGTCACTGATACCTATATTACAAGATATTAAGTTATCTTAGCTTAGGTATTAGTTGAGACTCGTAACAGGTTAAATAATGTAACTACCTTTCGGCCTATTTTATTGTAAACCTGTTCCTTTATGTTAATTTTTGAAGGTGCAAATAAACATTTTTATTATTATTATTATTTTAGACCTACTTCGATTACTTCATCCGTCAGGTCAGGTATCCAGGTGGCTATCCTGCCCATCTGTCTCCATGGATCCTGCAAACCCGACCAATTTAAAGAATACTACTTCTTTAAAATTCTTAAAATTCTTACTAACCTATTTTAAATCTGTTCTAAACGATCCGTGTGAACGGAGCACCAAGATCCGAGACGAAATCCTTGCTTCGGTATTTACGATTTAAAATAAATGGTTGGGATTGGCGGCTAAGGCCCTGTGCGACAACGCCGGCTTACTCCAACCTAAGATGAGACGATACCGACATTGTTGCCTTCCAGAATTCAAGACCATTACTTTTCTACCTACATAAAATCACGGCACGATTTCCTAAAAGGATAGACAGGGGTATGTTAGTACAACCATATATGTCATGGTGAATATCCGTCACATGACTAGTGTTGAGTTCAAAACTTTTAGGGACGTTCATTGTGCGTTCGGTTATGATCCCAGCAGCCTTATTAGAAGAAAAGAAGAAAGTAAGAAAAAGTGTTTATTCGCCACAAAAACGACATGCAATTTTTTGATTTTTCCTTAAATTAAACCCATCGGTAGTATTAGTAAGTACTTAAATTATGTTAGTAAAGGAAGTTAAAATAAAAAACCAATTTTGAGTACAGTACAAGGATGATGAGTAGGTAAGTACAAGCAGATGCATGTCGTGACTGTGACAAGAAGGCTTCCACTCAGCATAATGCTGTGCCGTGGGAGACCCACAGCACAGCGCTGATTTTCAGTGGTCGCCTAGGACGTGACGTACGGAAACCAAAGCTTGTTGCGTCTAATATAATACAAAAATATATAACAAATAAGTATAGAGAGATAATATAAACCACTACGTAAATATGTTGCGACTAAAATTAAAGTAGGTATCTAGACAAAATCAACGAAACACAAATAGCGGGTACCATTGCTCTGTCCCGCCCTCATCGCGCCCACACTGGCGTGGCGCTCTTAAAAAGCCTTATTACGAGTATGTAAAATCGACCAATAAAATAGACGGAAAGCCACATCGCGTCTTCCATCTCACATGTGATTGGTCAATTTTACAAACTCTTTGCCCTTTGCTCTTTCCGAATTCATTACGTAATAAAGTTGATAGCTCTAACTGTTTTTGTTGTCGAATGCCTCATCATACGCCGTAACGTCTGTCATGTACCGACTGAAATTACACCACAGTTCGAATGTGCACTTGGACCTTTTTCTAATCACTTTTTCTAATTTACATCAATGACCTCCCAATTGCAACATCAAATAAAATGATTCTCTTTGCGGATGACAGTACAGCTGTGATTAAGTGTGAGAATCATATTAATTACGAGCAGGACATAAATACTTGTTTACATGACATAATAAATTGGCTAAATAATAACAATTTAATTATAAACCTCAATAAAACAAAAATAATGCAATTTCATCAACGCAGTGAAAACCCAAATATTAGCATTGCTTACCAAGGTTGTAATATTGAGGAAGCAAGCCAGGCACGGTTTTTGGGTATAGTTATTGACAGTAAACTCACTTGGAAACCTCATATTGAAGTTGTGTGCAAAAAACTCAGCAAAACCGCGTATGCTCTCCGTCAACTTTCAAAAAAAGTCAACATGCAGGCTCTTTTATCAGCATACCATGGACTAGTTGCCTCTGTCTTGCGGTATGGTATCATATTTTGGGGGCAGTCTACCGATAGGGAACTAGTATTTAGAATGCAAAAGCGATGTATAAGGTCAATGTGTGCGCTTAAAACAACAGATAGCTGTCTTCCCTATTTTAAGTCTCTAAACATTTTAACTTTCCCGTGTTTATACATTTTAGAAACAGCATTGTTTGTAAAAATTCATCCAGAATTATTTGTAAAACTGTCAGCAGGCAGAAAAAATCCGACACGGGCTCAATATGTTAATAAACTATCCCAAGTAAAATGCAAAACGGCACTTATGCAGAAGAGTTTCTTTGGTCTTGCCCCACGAATCTATAATAAAGTACCTGATGCAATAAAAAATATGACTGTAATAAAATTTAAAAGGGCACTAAGCCAAATATTAATAGAGAAATGTTATTACACAATTGATGACTTTCTTAATGATAAATTATTACAATGACATAAAAACGTATTATTGTGATGGACATGTATGATACTATTTCGACATTTATATTTTTTCCAAATTGACTTATTTATTATTCTCTTTGACATTATTATAAAAATTCTACTACTTTCACTTGACTAATTTTAAAAAAGATATTTTTTTTTGTATTTTGATAAATTGACATTTAAATTTATATTATCATTACAATTTTATATTACTATTTTTTGTGAATGAAATAATTTTTTGCATGCCCACAAGACGGTAGAATATGGAGGAGCTAATTACCTTTAAAAAACATCTATGTACCAATCACCCATATTTGCAAAGAAATAAATGATTTATGATTTATGATTTATGACCCATCCTCAAACTTGACACACCTAATTATGTACTACCGCTAACGTCAAGGTATTTAGGGTATTCAGGGTCTGGGTTACATAATTCTTGCGGGTCTTTAAGTCAAATTTTAAGAGGTTACTTCTTAGCAAGCATGCTCCATCGTTGTCCACATAGGTCCACGTAACAATTAAAACATTTCGACAATTATGTTTAAGTTCCATAAAAAAGTCTCTTGAACAAAGCTAGTGTCAGCTGAGCGTTGAGAGTCGAGTTAAACAGTCGAATGATATCGCCCAAAATACAAGTTACTTTTATTCGCATTCAAAGGAATTGCTTATTATGTTTCAGTTTTGGCATTATGTTTCAAACATTGCAAATTCAATTTGTGATAAAAAATATATAATTTGGTAATAAAACTCACGGCTACAATAAAAAGTAAATACGTTTATAGTTTGTTTCTTGTTAGTCGCATACCAATATGCATAGTGTGTTCACTCTGGTGTTTGTGTTGTCGGGTTCAGTGGTGCTGACTTATCCGAGCCACTCATCTGGTGCACACAACTTGTACCACACAAAACATCACTTGGATGCACACGGCTCGTCTTACAAACACCATCTGTCCCGGACGCACCAATTGTCCCACAAACACCATTCGCCCCACCGAAACCGTTCATCCCTCAGACACCGCTCTTCTCATACACACAAATCTTCCCATCCCCGGTACCCGTCCCACAAACACAGCTTGCGTTACAGAGACCGTTAGTCTCACAGACATCCTCCTACCCATGGAAATCACTCATCCCACAAAAAGCACTTCCAGAAACAGCGTGCGTCACACCGCAATAATAATAAATAATAATAATAAAAATCTTTATTTATCTCGACATCAAAATACAGTGACTATCTTAATACGTAACCTTATATGGAGAAGGGTGTCTGAGATAGGTAAGGCCCTGTGTTACAGATCACCCATTTTACATAGAGGAATAATTAACCATGACATAATTTACGTGTAGTCTTTACAAAATCGAAATTTAAGATTAAAGAAGAATACAATTAAATTAAATTCAATGAAAATTAAGTTTAAAGAGAATTAAAATCAAAGTCAAAAATAAATAAAATTTGAAAATTCAGCGAAAAATATACAAAAGAAGTATCTTATTCCCTGAAAAGTATGTAGGTACAATAAGTAGGTACCTATGTAACTAATGAGAATGGAGAAATAAGAAGGATGTGTGCATGAGTGCATGAGTATGCAATAAACATCATACGTTCCTCAAACTCCGTTTACCGCACAAACTCCGCTTGCCGCACAAACATCGATCGTACAAGAAACATCGTTCACCTTACAAGCATCTGAAGCATCCTGCCCATTCGTCGAATAGCTATTTAAGCATCGAGAGTGGAATCGATGCTAGGATTGTGCACCATCGCACACGGGTAAAACCTCTAAGCTAAAAGACTTATTTATACTTGCACCGTGGTGGTTAATCCGTTCGTAGAGTAGCTATTTCAGCATCGAGAGTGGACTCGACGCTAGGATTGTGCACCATCGCACACGGGTAAAACCTCTAAGCTAAAAGACTTATTTATACTTGCACCGTGGTGGTTAAACCGTTCGTAGAGTAGCTATTTAAGCATCGAGAGTGGACTCGACGCTAGGATTGAGCACCATCGCACACGGGTAAAACCTCTAAGCTAAAAGACTTATTTATACTTGCACCGTGGTGGTTAATCCGTTCGTAGAGTAGCTATTTAAGCATCGAGAGTGGACTCGACGATAGGATTGAGCACCATCGTACACGGGTAAAACCTCTAAGCTAAAAGACTTATTTGTACTTGCACCGTGGTGGTTAATCCGTTCGTAGAGTAGCTATTTAAGCATCGAGAGTGGACTCGACGCTAGGATTGAGCACCATCGCACACGGGTAAAACCTCTAAGCTAAAAGACTTATTTATACTTGCACCGTGGTGGTTAATCCGTTCATAGAGTAGCTATTTAAGCATCGAGAGTGGACTCGACGCTAGGATTGAGCACCATCGCACACGGGTAAAACCTCTAAGCTAAAAGACTTTGTACTTGCACCGTGGTGGTTAATCCGTTCGTAGAGTAGCTATTTAAGCATCGAGAGTGGACTCGACGCTAGGATTGAGCACCATCGCACACGGGTAAAACCTCTAAGCTAAAAGACTTTGTACTTGCACCGTGGTGGTTAATCCGTTCGTAGAGTAGCTATTTAAGCATCGAGAGTGGACTCGACGCTAGGATTGAGCACCATCGCACACGGGTAAAACCTCTAAGCTAAAAGACTTTGTACTTGCACCGTGGTGGTTAATCCGTTCGTAGAGTAGCTATTTAAGCATCGAGAGTGGACTCGACGCTAGGATTGAGCACCATCGCACACGGGTAAAACCTCTAAGCTAAAAGACTTTGTACTTGCACCGTGGTGGTTAATCCGTTCGTAGAGTAGCTATTTAAGCATCGAGAGTGGACTCGACGCTAGGATTGAGCACCATCGGACACGGGTAAAACCTCTAAGCTAAAAGACTTTGTACTTGCACCGTGGTGGTTAATCCGTTCGTAGAGTAGCTATTTAAGCATCGAGAGTGGACTCGACGCTAGGATTGAGCACCATCGCACACGGGTAAAACCTCTAAGCTAAAAGACTTTGTACTTGCACCGTGGTGGTTAATCCGTTCGTAGAGTAGCTATTTAAGCATCGAGAGTGGACTCGACGCTAGGATTGAGCACCATCGTACACGGGTAAAACCTCTAAGCTAAAAGACTTATTTGTACTTGCACCGTGGTGGTTAATCCGTTCGTAGAGTAGCTATTTAAGCATCGAGAGTGGACTCGACGCTAGGATTGAGCACCATCGCACACGGGTAAAACCTCTAAGCTAAAAGACTTATTTGCACCGTGATTGTTATTCTAAGAGATGATTTTGAAGTGAAAACTTCCTTGTGATTTGAAACTCTGAAACAATAAAAAGAGAGAAGCACATATCTCCTATAGGATTTAACGTGCGAGAGAACGAGATAGATAGAATATAATTTTAAGTTGTTTTTATGAGGCGGCTCTTAACCTCAATTTTGCCAGATGCAAAGCGATAGATGAGATTACGATCGCTACAAGCAAGCAAAGATGCGTGCTCGATCTTTGACTTTGAGGTACGCGCTGGAAAAGAGTGCCACACTTTGACTGTGCGCCTAATGACTATAGAAGAGAATGTACCTGAGTTTGGACGAAAAGGTTCCGATTACCACATATACATTTATATATACTTTATTGTACACCAAGATAAAACACTACAAAAAAAAAACATTAAAATTAAAACAAACATAGAACAGGCGGTAATAAATTATACCTACCATGAATATTCGAGGCAGACGCTTGTACCCAGGATGAAAACCGTCTTGGCTAGCCGGTGGTCAGATGGCATCTTCCAAGTTACCAATGCCATGGTAGCTTGAGGGTAGTCACGGATGGAGGGTAGTCAACTGAGGGTAGTCACGGATGGTTTCAATAACTGCAGTTATCTATATGAGGAGGCTTTAAATAAAGTTAGGGATCTTGAACAAGAACTGATTCATGCAAATACTCATATTTTAAAATTACAAAAAGAACAGGAGTCAACCCAGGTTGATGCAACTTGCCATTTGTATGATGAACTTATTAAATCTAATTGTAAGCCTGTTTCAATACCTACTATTGACTTAACTGAAGATTCTTTTTTAAATCAGAAATTTTTTACCAAAGTTAGTCATAAGAAACTTAAGAAATATGCAAAACTAAATAGACTAATAAGAAATTGTAACAAGTTTAGGAAACAACACAAGTTCTTCATTAAAAATATTCCACTCAGGAAAGAACGTGTTGACCTACTTAATAAATTAAATAATTATGAAATTAAATTAGAAGACAGCAAAAATATCTATGAGATTGACACACACCGCTTACAGACACAAATCCAGGTACTTGAGAACAGACTTAGTTCTCTTTACAATAAATATGTAAATTCAAAATTACAAATAAAGGAACACATTTTGGCCGCAAATGAGTTAGTGTTGTGTCAGTGTAACTGCCAGACAGTCTCAGACCTAGTTGCAGTCCAGCCTGATGCTACGGAGGACCCAGTCCAAGCTGAGAGGGTGCCTCAAGATAGTGTCTTCGTACAAGACATATCTAATATAGTACAGGCTTTGCCTCAAGTAGACCGGCCTGAGAGTGCTGGCTTGTTATTTAGTCATAGTTATGAAGGTTTTCATTCGGTTATGTTTTCTGATGGTGTAGGAAGGGGTTTAGGTAAATTAATAAATGGCAGTCAGCATCATTCCACTTTTAATTATTGCATGCCCGGGTCATCTTACAAGAAAATAATGGAATCTGTGACAAAGAATTTATATAAACCAGATACCAATATAACTGTATTTGTAGGTAATAGTAAAAATGTAAAAAAAGATGACATCACTGAGTATGTAAAAGAGATGTTAAAGTTAAATTGCAATAAAATTATTTTGTGTGCCTTCCCTTACTTAGATAAATTGTCAAATAGACAAAATAATCACATTCACATGCTTAATAAGCATCTGCACTTTCTTGTGAGTCACTATAGTGACAAACTAGTTTTTTTTGACATCAACATTTTTGTTGATAAATTAAAGTCGACAGGCAATACTTTGTATCTGCCTCTTAGGGTAAGACATCAAATAGCTCGGCTATTATCTTATACAATAAACTCAGACATAAGTAGTATGTCGAAGTATCCAATAATTATTGATATTAGTAATAGTACTAATTTAAAGGTGGTTAATACCTTGAATAACGTTAGCAAAGATGCTATTGATATTTATTCTTTAAACTAGTTGATAGGACAAGGAAGGGTACCAATAACAGAATAAATAAGAGTATATCCACCATCAAAAAGGTACCTTCTTGCTCGCAAAAATTTAATTTCAAGAAAAGGTCTGAGCAGAATTCTCTGAAATAATTCCATCAGAATATTCAGGGCTTTTCTTCGAAGCAATTAGAAATCGAACTGTTTTTGGAAAAAACAAGGTTCGAAATTGTTTGTTTTACTGAGCATTGGCTGAAAGATTATGCAATGCTAATCAATTATGAAAATTATACTGTGGGCAGCTGTTTTAACAGAAATATTATGTTGCATGGGGGTTCACTTATATTAATAAAAAATGGTATTAAATCAAAACCCCGTAAAGATATAGTAGACCTATCAGTTGAACATAGTGTTGAACTGTCCTGTGTTGAGTTGGATAAGCATGTCATAGTGTGCGTTTACAGACCCCCTGATTATAAAAACTACTCTATATTCGAGTCAGTAATGGAAGATGTTTTGGCTAAACTTGCAATTGGTAATAAACAAGTAATTGTCTGTGGTGACTTTAATATTAATATTCTAAAAGAAAATTCAGATAGCAGTAGGTTATTAAATCTCTTTAAATCATTTAATTTGTCACATGTAATTATGGAACCAACACGAACTACATTGACTTCTGCTACATGTATTGATAATGTTTTTTGTTGCTGCAACTACTTTGACAAGGCCATTATTAATTATTTGCCTTCGGATCATAGTGGGCTACTGGTGGCCTTTGAGTCCATTATGCTAAAACAAAAAGTGCAGATTCAATCCAGACCAATAACATCCGGTAAATTAAATAAATTTAACAGCACTTTAATCAATAAGTTAAGAGATCAGGACCTCACAGTGAATGATGGTAATATTTTGTATGATGAAGTTTTTTCAGTGGTTCAAAAAGATTTCAATTCAATTTTTAAGAAGCAAACTAAAACTATATGCCCTAAGTTTTTATTCAGTGACTGGGCGACTACAGGACTTAGAAAAAGTAGGGAAAGACTTTACGAACTTTACGGCCTTAAGCCTTTTATTAATACTGAAACGTTTAATAAGTATGTTGCTACTTACTCAAGAATTTTTTAAAATACATGTAAGGCAGCTAAGACCTTGTTCATTAGCAATAAGGTTAAATTAGCAGAAAATAAAATCAAGACGGTTTGGCAAATTATAAACAATGAAACGAACAGGAATAAAAGAAATAATAATGATTACACACTTGAGACCACACACGGACTTATTAGAGATAACAAAGCAGTTGCTCAAGAGTTTGTAAATTTCTTTACCAACATCCCAATTAAAACTACTGAAACCTTAAATTCTTCGCCCTCGCTCGCTTTTGGATTATTAAACGCGAACGTTTCAGCCTGCCCCAATGAATTTAACTTTTCACATATAAACCCCTTAACAGTAATAAAAGCTTTTAAGCAAATCAAGATAAAACCGACCGAAGATCTATGGGGAATGTCCATCTAAGCTTGTACCTCCATTATTCAGACTATAGCGCCGTACTTAGCTTTGATTTTCAATTTGCGTGTGGATCAAGGAGTCTTTCCGGATCTAATGAAATATAGTAAGGTTATACCACTTTTTAAATCCGGGGACAGTAAAGACTCAAATAATTATAGACCAGTATCCGTGTTGCCGGTTTTCAGCAAGGTATTTGAGAAGATAATGCTAAATCAAATGCTCATTCATTTTAATACGAATAACATCTTACATGATAAACAGTATGGTTTCACCAAAGGACGTTGTACAACTGACGCTGGTGTCACCCTATTAAAACACATATTTAATGCGTGGGAAGAGTCGCAGGATGCCATAGGTATCTTCTGCGACCTGTCGAAGGCGTTTGATTGCGTTAATCATGAAACATTACTTCTGAAACTTGAGCATTACGGGCTAGGTCAATCAGCGTTAAGTTTGATTAAATCTTATTTGAGTGATAGACAACAATTAGTTCAAATAAACGGTGTGAATTCTTCGGGGTTTATATGTGAAAATGGGGGTACCCCAGGGCTCAATTTTAGGTCCTTTCTTATTTTTAATATACATAAACGATTTACCCCATTTATTCGAAGGCAAACTAAATATGGTGTTATTTGCTGATGACACATCTTTAGTTTTTAAAGTAAATAGACGTACTTGTCAGGTTGACGACGTAAATAACGCGCTACGGCAGGTTCAGGATTGGTTCACTGCCAATAATTTAGTATTAAATGGTAAAAAAACCAAATGCGTAAAATTTTCGTTGCCAAATGTCAAAAGTACTGATTGTGACATTATATTAAACAAGGAGAAGCTCGAATTCGTCGATAAAACGGTTTTCCTGGGGATCACGCTAGACTCAAGGTTACAATGGGGTCCTCATTTAGTATCACTTGCGGGGCGGCTGAGTTCGGCAGCTTATGCTGTCAGAAAGATTCGTCAATTTACTGATGTGGATACCGCTAGGCTAGTCTATTTTAGTTACTTTCATAGTATAATGTCTTACGGTATCTTACTATGGGGAAGGGCTGCAGACATTGAGTCTATTTTTATTCTGCAAAAACGAGCCATCAGAGCGATTTACAATCTTCGCCGCCGTGATTATCTAAGGGAACTGTTTAAGGACATTAACATCATGACGGTTCCTTGTCAATATATTTATGAAAACATCATGTACGTGAGAAAGAATTTACATCTTTTTAGTAAAAACGGAGACAGACATAATTACATTACTAGAAATAGGGACCAATTAGTTCAACCAGGTTTCAGACTGGCAAAAGTGGCCTCATCTTTCATGGGGTACTGTACGAAATGTTGACAATAAAATTACAATAAAATTCCTCCCCATATTCTAGAACTGAATGAGACGAAATTTAAAAAATGTATAAAACGCACACTATGCAGGCAGGCATATTATAAGTTGGGGGATTATATCACTGATAAAAATGCTTGGCTCAATGCTAGTCCTGCTCCACAACCACTAGGGCGCAAAAACAAATGATATGTTTATGTTGTATAGACTCGATTTCTTTTAGTTTTGTATAGCTGCACAGCACGTGTGTGGGTACTATGTACCCAACTGTAAATCTACCATTTGCTATACCTATGTGTCGTTCGTTGACTTGTGTGTGCCCTGGCAGTTGAGTGTGTCATGCTCTCTCAAATGTCTCTCTGATGGTGGCGCGTGTGTTGGATCATTCGGTTCCCTTCATGATGGTTGAGCTGGGTGGTGCCGATTCATGCGTCATGTTCGTGAACGGGCGCCGTCAGTTGGGATTGGTCATAACTCAACTGCTTCGGATGTTGATGTTTTTCTAGTACCTATTGTATAACTGCACAGTACATGTGTGAGTACTTTTAATACTTTATACCTTTACATAGTATAGTGTGTAGTGCTATTCTGGGTGCATTGTCCTCACATATGTGAATTTATTAATGTATGTACTCATGTACCTAAATATTGTAAAAATCATTTTTTTTTAAAAGAGTAAGTATGGAGTTTCTTGTGCATTCTTCTCCATAACAAGCTACTTTCCGAATGCACGGTAGAATCATTTTTTTTTAAAAGAGTAAGTATGGAGTTTCTTGTGCATTCTTCTCCATAACAAGCTTCTTTCCGAATGCACGGTAGAATCAACTTTTATTCCATGTAAATTTAAAAAGTATGGAGTTTCTTGTGCATTCTTCTCCATAACTAGCTACTTTCCGAATGCACGGTAGAATCAACTTGTATTCCATTTAAATTTAAATTGTGACATTCAAAAGTTCCGCTTGGTGGCCCAGTTGAAATAAATATCTTTTGTCTTTTGTCATGCACTGCCACAGATGACGCCATAAAAATGGCGAAGTTTGTGCTAGATAGGTAAATGTATTTTCAACTTATTTCTTGTTCTTCTATAATAAGGCAAACAAAATTTGATATTTATTTACTCTGATTATATAAAACTTGCTTATTTTTTTTTTTTTAAATAACAAAAAAAAACCCGACTGCTTAAAAAGCCAACTAAAAAGACGTAAACAAGGAGAAAATCATGCTGTGCAGTCGGAGGATACATCACAGTCGTTCCAGCGACACGAAGGCTTCATCTTCGTGTCGCTGGAACGACTGTTATGATAATGCGGCAATCCCTACCAAGAGTTATTCAAAATGTTCATGATAATGCATAAATAATATACTATTTTGGGTTTAATTTCAACAGTTCAATAACTACTAGCTTTTTACGGAATAATAAGTATGCTACAGCAATAAATTCTGTATATTATGAATATAATTATAGTTAAAATAAATACCTGTGGGTAACATTACTTTAGTTATAATACGTTCTTTGTTACCTTACATTGTCACCATTTACATAATAACTTACTCGCTTTGATGCTATCCTAGTCCCCCTCCTAGTTTTGATCCTTTTTCAGTAATATCCAAATAGGTCAAATAATACAAGAAAACATTAATTAAATATTTTATTGCAACTTCATAATAAAATAACTATATTTACAAAATATCAACAAATTGTACTAAATAATAATAAATATGAAATACAAAAATATAGAAATAGTATTATCTAAAGTTTGCGACCGCCGATTTACGTAACAATATAAAATAGTTTTAATAAAACGGGATTTTAACAGGAATATTATAAACAATCAGATTCAAGTAACTTTTCATAAGGATTATAATATTTGTATCACATTCAGTTTCTCTTACAATAAAATATAAATATTAACAGAATAAGATCATAATCTGTTACAAGTCTGAAATACAAGATGAAATAAAAATTAACTGGTAAAATTTCGGCTCGATGACTTAAAAAGACTTGACATAAAAACTTCAATTCAAGGAATACTACCGGTCATTGAACTATTTAAGTTTCACCAATTAGTTACCAAACTTTTACATTTAACTTGGTTAAGGAATGTTAAGTATTGAGCACTTCATAAAAGAATAATACAGAACTTAAGTAACAACTCAGCAATGCACAGAATGAACAGCGAATTGCATTCGTATTCTAGTTTTAAGCGAAATATCACTGGCGGAGAAAACTTTTTACAGATCATTGACCCTTACGTAAAAAGCTTGACTTAAATAACGTCTTTATTACGTAGCATTAAGAGCTACTTTTAATACTAAAGTACGCATGTGCAGCTGACAGTATGTGCCGTTATGCTTGACAGAAGCATATTTATCGAGTGATATCCATGCCTGCAAAAGAATAGACATATTTTGAAACATTTATGCTATTTTTAATGCGATAGTATATTTTTAATAGGGACATGGAAAAAGGAAGGCAAGCGTAGAGAGTGGAAATAGCAGCGACTTTCGAAGAACATGTAAGGAGTGGAATTCCTTGCCGGAGTCTGTGTTTCCCGATAGCTACAATCTAGGGGTCTTTAAATCAAGAGTGAATAGGTTTCATCTAGACAAGCGTGCTTCACCGTCGACCACATCATCACTTACCATCAGGTGAGATAGTGGTCAAGCGCAAGCCTATAGAGGATAAAAAAAAAATGTGAAGGCCCGAAAAAATATCAATGAGGTCCTACTAGCTTGGGAATACTTTTATTGTGCGTACAACTAAGGAGTGGAATTCCCTACCGGAGTCTCTTTTTCCTGATAGCTACAACCTAGGGTTCTTTAAGTCCAGAGTAAAAAGGTTACTTCAAGGCAAGTGTGCTTCATCGTCGACCACTTCATCGATTACCATCAGATAGGTAAATACTAGAGCTTATTGATTGTTTAACAGTGGCACAGATAATATAATACTAGCATACAGATGCCTCATCCCATACAAAGAAACCGTGCCGACGTAACTAGAGTTTTTCATCTGATTATATCGATATTTTTTTGTAAATCGATCGCGTTCGGTTCCGTTCCACGGCGATAGACAGATCACCATCATATCCGTGAAACGGGACGGAACCGAACACGATCGATGTACAAAAATAAACAGTATAGAACGTCGGCACGGTTTCTTTGTATGGGATTGTCATAATATATACACATCACTAGCGATGCGTCCCAACTCTAGGCGCTAGCGAGGATTGTTTGTGGCTAGCAACGCGGCCTGACCGGTCTCTTCAAGTCTCTTGTAATCTAAGTTGAATCTATATATAATAAACCAATCCATCGTGCCTGAACGAGTCTTTTAATTATTACAGGGACGAGACACCACTGGCAGTGGTATTAATTTTATGATAAATTCTTGAGACTGATTAATCAAGATTGGATGTATTAGTCAAAGTAGATTTGGATAGTTTTTTTTATGAAAATACATAGAAAAGAAAAGGTAAGCTAGAAAGAGGCACAGAAGAAAACAGTTACGCAGTTTTGAATATCGTAAGACCCGCTAACCGTTACCCACTCTCCACACTTACCCAGTCCTTGGTCAGCTTTATATGGTACCCTAGTATCATTAGGTGATCACCCAAATATACTTGGGTGAGTCTGGGTTTATCACAGCCTTGATATTGCAGATGGGACATCGGCATGACCATTGCAGTTATGTGGGGAAACTGAAAAAGGGATTACAATGTCGTAAGGAAGTCTTCATATGATTTCGAATGTTTAATAAAAGGCAATAAGCTGCCTTTTGATCAACCATGCTCGCAAAATCATGCAGAGAAAAAGTTTTTTTTTTATCATTCATACAGTATACTCGTACGACTCAAGTTAAATTATGGAAAAGGTGGGCCATGGATACCATCATCATTTGACCAAGGAAAATATTACAAAAATCACAGTTCAATCAAAAGTATTACCTAAAATATGTTGATCAATACTGGGTCCGTCCACGAAGCGGCTTTCGAACCCTGCGTGGATGTCCTCCAGCAGCTTCTGATGACTCTCCTTGAAGTTCCAGCACAGGAACTTGTGGCCATCCTTCTCTAGGTCTACTATCACAGATACTAGGTTCTGGAAAGAAAAGATATAGTGCGGTTAGAGAAGGACAATTATCATCATCATCATCATTTTAACTGAAAGACGTCCACTGCTGAACAAAGGCCACCCCCAAGTATCGCCCCGGTGTTGGCAACACAACATTTAGTTTATGATATTAATGTAAATGTGTCTCGTGTCACTTCACTTGTACAAGAATACAATATACGAATCACACGTCTCAAGTCTGCGTTTTACTTTTAATATTGGGTCTAACTAAACAAAGCTAACAACATGGTCCTTCGAGCCGGATAGAGTCAATGTATGTCACCCCTTCTAAAAGGATGGTTTTGATTACGCTGGCCCGATCCAAATCCAAAAGGTTATGTTTGCCTGTTTGTGTGCTTTGTAACAAAAGCTATCCACTTAGATGGCCTCTGATTAAAAAAACAGAGACTTTTATAGCCTGCCTAAATAGTTTTAAATCGCGACGTGGATTGCCTAAAGACATAAATATAGCGACAATTTTTCAACCTTCAAGTGCGCAAGGAACCAATTAAATGAATTACATAATTTGTACAGCTCGCCGGTTCAACAGACAGGTTTGTAAATTTTCAGCTCATGTTGTTAGATTAGTTTAGTTGGACCCAATTTTAAAAGTAAAACGCAGACTTGAGACGTGTGATCCGTATTTTTAATTCTTGTACAAGAGAAGTGACAAAACACGCAGCCGGACCGGGCCTGTACTGTGCGTTTTGCATCATCAACAAACATTGCCTCACGACTTTTTCCCATGGAAGTAGGCAGATCCCGCGACCTGCACGGTTAGAGAAAGAGTAACAGATTCTTTTTAAATAGATCCAAATGATCTTACTGATTTTTTTGGGAAAATTACACAGATTTGTGAGTATCGAACTATCAGTATCTTATAAAAGGAATTCATGTCCTTGAATCATATCAAACTTCACACTTAATATCATAAAGACGAAAGTTTGTGAGTGTGTTTGTTACAGTTTCACGCAAAAACTACTGAACGGATCTGGATAAAATTGGGCACAGAGATAGATTATAGTATGGAATAGCACATAGGAGACTTTTTATCCCGGAAATATGTTCCTTTGGGATAGTTTTCGACTTTCACGCAAACAAATCCGCTGGCAGATGCTAGTTATCCAATAATTCAAGGGCATCTTCCATCAACCCACACTGTGCCCGCATGATATAATACAGCCGTAAATGATAGAAGTGGAAACCTGCAACCCAGCAGTGGGAATATTACAGGTTGATTATTTTTCTTTTGCAAAACTATTTATTTATTTATGTCCTTAGGTCTTACCTCAGCGACTCCTAAGTCCATGGCATACAGGTGCCGTGCATCTAGTACGACCACCGCGATGTACGTGGGCACATGGCGACGTATCTTGTGCTGTACGTGTTGCGAGCTCGCGTACGACAGTGCGCCTGATAGCGTGATGGACACGCAGTCTTGGTTGCCCACCTGTGGTGAAAGAAATCAAAATTAAGAAAAATCGGTTGATGGCATAGCAATCGCCCCTTTTTGATTTTTAGCTAATCTGTAGGCACAATTAAATTGTATATATAGAAATATCAGTTTTTAATAGAAAAGTTTCTAAATTCATAATTAGAAAAAATATTTAGGTTTCGCTGTATAGGATAGAAGATGATAGTAGTGAAAAAAGGGTATTTTGTTTTTTTTCATTTATTTTTTCGGGTTCACCCATATTTTAATATCCCTTTTTAGGGTTCCGTACCCAAGGCTCCAAACGGAGCCCTATTGCTGTTACTCACGTGACCGTCTATCAGTCGTGAGTCACACAGATTTACAGCCAAAGGGTTGCAGCTACAGTCTTCAAATTTTCACAGAAAAAGCAACTGGTTGGCCCAAAGCTATACAAATAGTCAATATTTTTTTTAAATATTTTAAGGGGGTCCCGACGGTCCCGTACAAAAAAAAGTGGTGGCCGAAAAAAAATTCGGCATGTGCAGTATCGTTGTTAAAAGCTCGTTGAGTAGATAAGTACTATATTTTTGTTTTAATATTTAATTTTTAATATTGGAAAACAAAGAAATGGGAAACCAACAAAGATACAATTAAAAATAAATCAGATTCTTTTTTAACTTCCCATTGATCTATGAACTTGAAATTTAGTCATATTTTTTAATATCTATCTATATATATAAAAATCAATTGCTGTTCGTTAGTCTCGCTAAAACTCGAGAACGGCTGGACCGATTTGAATTATTCTTTTTTTGTTATGTTCGACAGAATACAGGTAAGGTTTAAAAGCAAAAAAAAAAAAAAAAAAAAAAAAGTTTCGTCGGATAGGGTAGGTAGGTAGAGTAGTGTAGGTAGGTAGGGTAGGGTAGGGTAGCGTAGGGTAGGGTAGGGTAGGGTAGTGTAGGGTAGTGTAGGGTAGTGTTGGGTAGAGTAGTGTAGGATAGGGTAGTGTAGCGTAGGGTAGTGTAGGGTAGCGTAGGGTAGTGTAGGGTCGGGTAGGGTAGGGTAGGGTAGGTAGGTAGGGTAGGTAGGTAGATAGGGTAGGTAGGTAGAGTAGTGTAGTGTAGTGTAGGTAGGTAGGTAGGGTAGGGTAGGGTAGGGTAGGTAGGTAGGTAGGGTAGGGTAGGGTAGGGTAGGGTAGGGTAGGGTAGGTAGGTAGGGTAGGGTAGGTAGGTAGAGTAGTGTAGTGTAGGTAGGTAGGTAGGGTAGGGTAGGGTAGTGTAGGTAGGTAGGTAGGGTAGGGTAGGGTAGGGTAGGTAGGTAGGTAGGGTAGGGTAGGGTAGTGTAGGGTCGGGTAGGGTAGGGTAGGGTAGGGTAGGTAGGGTAGATAAATGTTTGGTGTTTTTATGGCAAAACAAAGTTTGCCGGGTCAACTAGTTACGTATATTTTACTAATAAATACCAAAATAATGATAAATCAGATTTTAAATTTTTGGTTCAGAACCCTAAATTCGCGAAGTCCGACACGCATTAGGCCAGTTTTTTTCCAAAATGTGGCGAATAGCCGCTGAAAACTGCTAAAAAAATCTCTCAAGCACGGATATCAAGTACCAGGGTACAATAAAATGCACAGAGATAAAAACTTTACCTTAAAGGCAGTAGCATGTACCGGCGGCCTGGCGGACTGCGCCAGCGCTCGGGCCGCGTCGGCCGCCGCGCCGCACACGATGCCGTACTCTAGGCCCGCTGTTACTCCCGTGATTACTGTTATCAGGTACACTAGTAGCTCTATCTCTGTGGGGGAAAACACGAATTAGTTAACAAACAGCTCTTAAGACCCAACTACAAAGCCGTAGGATGAGGATTAAGATTAGAAGTATGTGCGATGGAACGGCAAGATGGACAGAAAGAAACAAAACATCAACTCAACTTTATAAAATCATCATATCAGCCGAAAAACATCCACTGCTGGACATAGGTCTCCCCCAAGCGTCAGCACACATTGACCGGTCCCGGGCGTTCCGCACCCAGCGGATACCCGCAACCTTCACCAGGTCATCGGTCCATCTGGTGGGAGGCCTTCCAACGCAACGTCTTCTGGTTCGCGGTCCCAACTCCAGAAATTTTCTGCCCCATCGGCCTGCGAGCAATGTGTCCTAAGTTTGGCAATTCTTCGGGCTATGTCGGTCACTTGGTTGCATGCTCAAAATTTGAAACAAAATTAACCATAAAAACTTAGAGCAAAGCTTATCGTATCTATTTGTTCGCTCCTATTTCACTGCTTACTTAGATATAATATCTTCACAAACACAATGCCATTATAACATCATACTCACTACTATTCCGCCACAGCCGCTTCACAATACCGATCTCCATGAGGGAGAACATGGCGACGATGATGATGCCGGCCAGCGTGGCGCGCGGGATGAAGTAGAACGCGTCCGCTAGCAGCGTCACCGCCAGCAGCACCAGCATCGCTGACGAAATAATACCATTCGTTATGTTATTGAGTTGACTACAAACCGTAGCCGACATAACAAGTATCCAGCTGAATCATCAACATCATCATTTCTCATCCAGCGGACAACTGCTGCCCTCAACGGGTCATCGGTGCACCATGAGGCCTTCCATTGATGCGCCTTCTGGTACGTGGTCGCCACTTCAGAATACCAATAAGTATTTTACAATGCATGTCCTCGAAAAGAACGGTTTTCCAAGCAGCCAAACTGTGCGGAAAGTGTCACTTTTTTTCACTAGTGCTTTTTACTTTCCTGTATTTTTTTAATTTTTAACTCCAACGTCAGCCCGACGCATAGAGTTTTTATTATTTGAGAAAAGTTTTAAAATTTAATTATGTACAGATTATCATTCATGTAAAAGGTAGAATAAAACTAATACTTCATTTTAGGCGTTTTTAATTACTCTGAATTTAGATTTTGATCAATAAATTAATTTTAAATATTCATTAAATATGTTTGGCAGAACGTATATTTTGCTCGTGCCTTATTGCGTTACGATGTGACAGCTATTTGCACATGCGCAGTAGATATGCGCGAGGAACTATTAGTTAATCTGTGGATATGCTGAACGCGTTTGAATAAGCACGCCATTTTATTAATTTCATTTTATTAATTTATTTATTTCCTCGCACAATGCATAGTAAAATGTTGTATGATACACGTACGTAAGATGATTGCCGACTCGTGTCGATTTATCCACTCACTCGCTTCCCTCGCTCGTGAATGAAAATGCCACTCATCGGAAATCACCTACCTTCCGCACTTGCAGCATAAATAACTATTTCCTTTAAATTCCGTAATTGATTATAAGAGAAAAAACAAGAAAGTGTGCTTCGTCGGTCTCACAGGCCAACACGCGGGTATAGGAAGGTTGAGGCACGTTCTAATCTCAGTCTCATACTGTCAAAAACACCTCAAATCTTTTTACATTTTGAGTTTTTTAGATTTCAATCAATAATACACTAGAATCTAGTGTAAGTATTATTGGCCAGTCATCTAATGACTAGATGACTGGTAAGCGCTTCAAAAACGGGCCGAAAAATAAGAGCACAAATACGGTTGTGGTCTTATTTCAAATTAGTATGGTCCAATCATAGCCAACAAAATGCCGCAGTGTGCGTTCTAAACTTGTCTAAATAACCACCATAACACCGAGAATTTGAGAGGAACATCTTTTTTTTCGGTAAATTTATATCATGTTTTTCATAAAGTGAAAACCGAATTAAATAGTAAATATGAATCAATTACCAAATATTGTTATTTTTTTACCAACGTTTGCGTCGACAACGCGCCAACTGTTGTAACAAACATCGACTGTTTTGGAACTTTGTAATTTAGAATTTAAAACATGCGTTTAAGATTAAATTTGCTTGGATGTATGTTGCGCAACGAAGAAAGGTCATAAAAAAAATATTGCTATTTGTACATAGCTTTGTGAATGCAATTTTAAGCATTGCATTTAAGGTTGAATTTGCATTATTTCAACTAGAATTCTTGGAATTACGTATACAGAATTAGCGACAGTCATTAAGAGAAGTTTTGTATGGGATTGATACATCTAGTGTATTATTGATCGAAGGCTGCAGAGATGAGATTGAGACTTGAAAATTTTTATGTACGAGCATTGGTCTTATAGTTGTCTTCACAAATAGCTCTACTACTACTAAATATAATAAGTTACCTTTAAAGAAGCAGCCGGCTGGAGTGACCACTCCACTGGCGTGGTTGAGTGCCGTGCGAGTGAACGAGCCAGTGGACGGCATGCTCTGGCAGAACGACGACACGAAGTTGCACATGCCGATGGCGAGCATCTCTTGAGTGGCGTCTACTGGTGTGGCGCCGGCTAAACAAACAACACAATATCACATCTAGCTTGTATTCTTGAAATTGGATGGCAAAGGAGTAGTATATACCCATTACGTTCGTAGTTACGTTCAAGATCAACTTTTATTCCATGTAAATTTAAAAAGTATGGAGTTTCTTGTGCATTCTTCTCCATAACAAGCTACTTTCCGAATGCACGGTAGAATCAACTTTTATTCCATGTAAATTTAAAAAGTATGGAGTTTCTTGTGCATTCTTCTCCATAACAAGCTACTTTCCGAATGCACGGTAGAATCAACTTTTATTCCATGTAAATTTAAAAAGTATGGAGTTTCTTGTGCATTCTTCTCCATAACAAGCTACTTTCCGAATGCACGGTAGAATCAACTTTTATTCCATGTAAATTTAAAAAGTATGGAGTTTCTTGTGCATTCTTCTCCATAACAAGCTACTTTCCGAATGCACGGTAGAATCAACTTTTATTCCATGTAAATTTAAATTGTGACATTGAAAAGTGCCGCTTGGTGGCCCAGTTGAAATAAATATCTTTTGTCTTTTTTGTCTTTTGTCAAGGTCACATGTAGGTGAACAAGCCTAGTGGCTTACACCTGTCACAAAAACTAATTCTGGACTAAGAATAGCTATTGGACAAGTCCAAAAAACTGTCAGCCTTGGGGAACGCCTACAGTTCCACTAACCACAGATCGGTAGGAGACCAACCCACGCAATTTCAGTCCACATTATTAGTATAGAAAAGATTTTTACATATTAATTTCCTAAGGATTTATTGCCACACAATTGACCTAAACCGGGCGGGAGGATTGGATGAAAGCAAAGGAGCTCTTTGTCTTGCTGTGGGACTGAACAGGTTGAAAATAAATAAATAAATAATCATAGATAATAAGTAAGGTCAGTTAATGCTAATTTGAATCCGTAGTGTTAGGCAACTGGGCTTATCCCAGTTGTAAGCGATCCTTTGTGCCAATTGGCCTTGTTTGTTCTGTCTCCTGCTTGATATGGACGGAAGTGGAAATTTGTATTTTTTCCTACTCCTCCGTTATTCTTTTCTGATCATTTCAAGAAAGTTAAACTCATTCATTACCTCGACGCTTTTCCGGTGGTCGCCACTGTTGATACTGGCTTTCAGGAGTTGCCGCGGTTTAGAAATAGTGCAGTAGGATGGTCCCAAAAAAAAAGAAATAGTAGGCTCAGTATAGTTTTTAAACTAATTAAAAAAAAAAAGTTCTTACCGAAAGCCTTAGCGATGGCGATGCTCTCGAGTATGGCAACGAGAGGCATGACCATTCCCTCCGCGCCGAACACGCTCAGCATGTCACCAAAGTACAGCGTCTGGTTGTTCACCTCCGTGTGGAACGGAGGAGGACCGAAATTGGGCAGACCGCCGTGGATTGTACCTGGAACAAGGGATACAGTTTTTCAAAAGAGTTTTCTAGTATTTGTCTAACGCCTTCCTATGAGAACACGTTAAAAAATCCAATCCCAGTAATAGGGTTGCAGCAAGCATACAGAATTCTGTCTCTTTCTGTGCTCCTCTTTCTATCTTATTTTTCTCTCTCTTTCTTTAACTTATTTTTCTCTGTCTGTGTTGAGATCAGCACGCACATCTAGAACGTGCATCGTGCATTGCACGACACGTGCAAATACATGCATAACGCGTGCCCGGATTATGTGCTTTTATACCAGGAGCACAAGAAATGCAGGTGGTAAAGTCAAAGTCAAAGTCAAAGTCAAATATATTTATTCAATTAGGCCAATAAACGGCACTTTTGAACGTCACATAAATTAAAATTAAAAATTAAAAGTAATAAAAAATAAATTTAAAAGTAATAAAAAAAAAAAAAAAACAGATAAAAAAAAAAAAAAAAAAAAAAAATGATTCTACCGTGCATTCGGAAAGTAGATTGATATGGAGAAGAACGCACAAGAAACTCCATACTTACTCTTTTAAAAAAAAAAAATTGGTGTTTTACAATATTAACATACGTACATACATTAATATATGTGAGGACGATGCACCCAGAATAGCTCTACACGCAGGTATAAAGTATTAAAAAGCATTAACAGGAAAATTAATTAATTTGATAAGTAGGAACATGGTTCTCACATACTTACAAATATTACAAACATAGGTAAAATACCTAATTCAACAACAACGGAACAGTGTGTGTCAATTTCCTAAAAAAAAAAAAAAAAAAAAAAATACAATGAATACAATAACTATGAATGGGAATATAAATTAACAAATTTGATTTTGTCTACACCAAAGATTGCCCTATGGAGCAGGACCAGCATGTTTCCAAGCATTCTTATCTTGAATATAATCATCTAATTTGTAATATGCTTGTTTACAAAGGGTGCTTTTAACTAAAGTTTTAAATTTACTTTCATTTAGTTTTAATATATCACAAGGTATTTTGTTATAGAATTTAACACAGTACCCCATGAAAGATGATTGTACTTTAGCTAGTCTGTAAGAAGGCTGATCTAACTTATCTTTATTTCTGGTATTACAATTGTGTCTATCACTGACTTTACTAAAGAGATGTATATTTTTCCTTACATACATAATATTTTCATAAATAAATTGGCAAGAAACTGTCATAATATTAATATTTTTAAACAGTTCCCTAAGAGATTCACGGTGACTTAACTTATATATGGCTCTGACAGCTCTCTTTTGCAATATAAATATGGATTCAATGTCAGCCGCTCGACCCCACAGTAAAATACCGTATGACATTATGCTGTGAAAGTAACTAAAATAGACCAAACGCGCGGTTTCTACATCCGTTAACTGTCTTATCTTTCTAACAGCATAAGCGGCTGAGCTTAGCCGACCCGCAAGAGATGTTATATGAGGACCCCATTGCAATTTGTCGTCTAGAGTGATTCCCAGGAAAACTGTTTGATTTACAAAGTCCAGCTTTTCGCCATTCAATATGATATCGCATTCGGTACTTCTAACATTCGGCAATGTGAATCTAATACATTTGGTTTTTTTTTCATTTAGTACTAAATTGTTTGCCGTGAACCAATTTTGGACCTGATAAATGGAGTTATTCACGTCATCAAGATTTCGTGACCGCCGATCTATTTTAAATATCAAAGATGTGTCATCAGCAAACAACACCATCTTCGGTTGATTTTGTAGTAATTGGGGTAAATCGTTAATATAAACTAAAAAGAGGAAAGGACCCAATATCGAGCCTTGAGGCACACCCATTGTCATTTCAGACCCTAGTGAGTTTACGCCGTTTACCTGAACTTTAACTTGTCTGGCTTTTAAATATGATCTAAGTAACTCAAGGGCTGTGTGTCTAATTCCATAGTGCTCGAGCTTCAACAATAGAGTCTCATGGTTAACGCAATCGAACGCCTTCGAGAGGTCGCAAAAGATTCCAATGGCGTCCTGTGCTTCCTCCCAGGCCTTAAATATGTTCTTTATTAGGGTGACACCCGCGTCAGTTGTGCAACGCCCTTTGGTAAAACCGTATTGTTGATCATAAAAGATGGAATGTTTGTTAAAATGACGCAACAATTGGTTGAGCATTAACTTTTCGAAGACCTTACTGAGAACCGGCAGAACACCAATAGGCCACCAATAGGTAGACACCAATAGGCCAGTAAGAGCAACTTAATACGATTATTATAGGTACTAACCAGCCAGAGCGAAGACGACGATTCCCTGCAAGCAAATAAATCGTCCGTCTGGCGACAACGAAGATATTGTTTGGTGCTCCTCCCAACAAAAACTCCATCTTGTTACCAGAAGTGCACAAAATACAAGCGGTTTACTAACTCACCAGTGAGAGCAAAAGGAGTGATTCCTTTCAAATTGAGAACGAAGGCAAGTATGGCGGCCGCGAACACGACGAGTGCGTTTCGTGCGCGCACAACGTTGAGCCAGCAGCCGGCCAATCGTGCTCGGCACGGAGGTGTGCTATCCGACACGGGTATTGTGGCTCGCTGTAAGAAACACAAAAACAATTATGAGAACAATAAAAAACACTCGACGAATCGAATATACTAAAGCCCACTAGCAAGAAAATCTTAATTCAGAGCTAGTTGCAAACATGAGGAATAAATTAATTAATAAAATTTTAAATTGACGATATTGTATGACAAACAGTAAATTTAACATCGTGTTTAGCAACTAACTCTGAGTTAAAATTGTCGTCTCAAAAGAATACTCTAGCTACCTATAGACCAGGAGCACATATTTGCGCAGAAGTTAAATTTTTCAATAGCAGCCCAGTGTCTGGCTTCGAACATTACTGCTGAAATGGGTTGAAATAATATAAGCTTTATATTACTCATTACTTACTTTCAGTAACAGCAAAGCTATGATGGTACTGATGCCTAGCATCGTATCCCATAGCTGTACCGTCTTTATGTTCTTGAAGAAGTTAATAACAGCTTCGAAGAATGTGTCGCCTGATGACCCTGGAAATAATAAAGTAGTCAGTTCTATGCAAAACGTAACACAACGAAGAGCAAACCTAAAACTAGAAACAAGTATGTTATAAATATATTTAACGTGAGGCGATTTTTTTTTCCGTGAGTCGGGTCTAATCTTTAGGCAAATTCGTAAAATACACTTTTTGCCAACCACTTTATAAGACAGACAGACCTATTCTACTCTGGGCGAATTCACAAGGAGTGCATTGTTTACAATTACTTATAGATATTACGTAACTTATTTATGTTA
Source organism: Orthosia gothica (assembly GCA_949775005.1). Lineage (NCBI taxonomy): Eukaryota > Metazoa > Arthropoda > Insecta > Lepidoptera > Noctuidae > Orthosia > Orthosia gothica. The sequence goes on along the minus strand of OX459036.1, from coordinate 4,095,579 downwards.
GGATAAGCGTATTTATCGCATAAAGGAATCCTGTAATGGTAGATGTGATAAAGATTAATACATAAAAAACCGGCCAAGTGCGAGTCGGACTCGCGCACGAAGGGTTCCGTATTTGGTAAATTGCGGTTAACGATTTATGACGTATTAAAAAAAACTACTTACTAGATCTTGTTCAAACCAATTTTCGGTGGTAGTTTACATGGTAATGTACATCATATATTTTTTTTAGTTTTATCATTCTCTTATTTTAGAAGTTACAGGGGGGGGACACACATTTTACCACTTTGGAAGTGTCTCTCGCGCAAACTATTCCGTTTAGAAAAAAATGATAGTAGAAACCTCAATATCATTTTTAAAGACATATCCATAAATACCCCACACGTATGGGTTAGATGGAAAAAAAAATAGTTTCAGTTTCAAGTATGCGGGCCCCAAAATTTATTGTTTTTTTTTCTATTTTTGAATGAAAATCTTAATGCGGTTCACAGAATACATCTACTTACCAAGTTTCAACAGCATAGTTCTTATAGTTTCGGAAAAAAGTGGCTGTGACATACGGACGGACAGACAGACAGACATGACGAATCTATAAGGGTTCCGTTTTTTGCCATTTGGCTACGGAACCCTAAAAATGGACAATGTGGCAAGTGAATAGAGTTGATACTCAATAAATAATCAATCAGTGTAAAAACCTTAACACATTGTAACTAAGTTACATTGCAATGCTTATCAATTATCACCATAATTATGTTTCCGTTACGAGTTGTTGAGCTGTTTCCATCGTGTGGTAATTGTAACAATGTCACCAATCTATGGAAAGATTTTTTTGTTTGTTTGTACCGAATAGGCTCCGAAACTACTAGACCGATTTTAAAAACATCTTTCATCTGTGGAAAGCTACATTGTTCCCGAATAACATAGGCTATAATTTTGACGAGAGCGAAGCCGCGGGGGTCAGCTAGTTGTATCAATATACCACGTGTGATTGGAAACGTGATGCTTATCATCTTCTGATGACACTACAATGCCTTGAAGATAATATATCAAGGTCTTAAAATAGTACAAAATGAGCAGCGGCGGTTTTTGTGAGGGTGCTACCACTTCAATCTACCAACGATCTATAGAATAGCTTTTTGATGAAGAAGTGACTATCGATCAGTTGGTGGATCAATTCACACCGAGACGCTCAGTTTTGCGGCCAGATACTTAGAGAGCAATTGAACTTGATTCAATACAGCAAAAGATGACAATTTCAGTAAGAGAATTCAAATAAATTCGAGTTTTAACTTCTGCTGGGTGTCGCTATTATCGCGTCTAGGTGTGAGCTGGCTGACATACTTGGCTGAAACATGTACAAATGTCATTTACAATAAAAGTATTTAGGTCAACGTCAGTCTTAATGTGGCACACAAAGTATTATTAAACCGTGGTCTGTTACTCAAATGGCATTGTCTTTCTCTCGATGTGCTACATTACCGGCCGGGTACTTCAAAAATTTGGTTAATACCTGCTATCCTGAACAGCGACTTGAGTTGGGATGCGCTGATTTGAAGCGCGGCTGCCGTCGTGAAACCACTGATAACTGGCTTCGATATAAAGTCCAACAGAAAACCTGGAAACAACAATATTATTTATGAGAGTTAAGTTATTTAAACCTACGCAAAATTACTTTGTTTTACCAACAAAACATTCATATGTACGGTTGTAATATTGTAGTATCAAGCAATACAAGTGACATTCTATCACCGGAAGCAGGGGAAAGCGTTTGGAAAAAATTCAAATGTATGGGAATGTCAAAAGCTGTCGAAATTTTACGTGCTATCGCTGACATCAAATGACACTTGCCTAGAGCCTCAAGAGGCCTAAACAGAGTGATAATCAAATGATTGTCAAGGTCTAAAATTATATAAGAACTATAACCAGCTCCGTTTTCGCACAGGTAGTAGAGCATTATTATACCTACATGTCTACCACACTCAAAACAAAAAATGCGAACTTGAAATTTGACTTTAAAAGAATCAAGCGAGTCCCATCATCGGTGTGAGACCCGCGCTTAGATTTGTTTTCGCGCGCGCTAAATTTTATTTTGCGATAACTCCTAAACTATTCTTTTGAATTAAACGGTGTAAAGGAATATCATTAAGTACATGAAATGCTTAATGTGACTAACATATTTAAGTTTATAAAGATTAATACTGTTTCCGTCTAAATAGCTTTCCAATTACCACATTGTACATTTTAGTTGAAGTTAGAATGCGTATAGTATCCCACCATACATTGTTTTGTTATATCTCAAACGGATTAGGCAGCGATTTCGACAGCTCCCAGGCGGCTTGACTTTAACCGACATTTTCAACAATTATCGTCATATTTCAACCAATTTAAACGAAACCTTAACAAATTATACACCTAAACCTTCCTCATGAATCACTCTTGTCTATTGGTGAAAACCTTATAAAATTACGTTCGGTAGTTTTTGAGTTTATCGCTAACAGACAGACAGACAGACGCGACAAGGGACTTTGTCTTTTAATAATATGTAGTGATTCTGCAGCACAGACCTTTGACAATCGTTATTGCTGATATAATGTCAGTTTGTTTAGGCTCTCCGATGTCAATTCTCCTTTTATAATACAAAATATTGTTATACCTACAAGAAAGACATTCTAAGGTGATGACAACAATCATAACACTGCTAATGCCGTGCTACATCAAATCAAGTAATACAAAACAAGAATATGTCAGTAATTCCTTTTTTCAATACACCTTTGTGTAGCATTATGAAAACATTGTAACAATTGGAGCATTACGGATGAATGCACGGCCTTGCTCTTGCTTTTATTATACGGCGAAGACAGCAATCATAACACTGCATATACCATGCTACATCAAATCAAGTAATACAAAACAAGAAAATGACAGTAATTCCTTTTTTCAATACACCATTGTGTAGCATTATGAAAACATTGTAACAATTGTAGCATCACGGATGAATGCACGGCCTTGCTCTTGCTTTTTAACCGACTTACAAAAAAAGGAGGAGGTTCTATGTTCGACTTTATGTTTGTTTTTTTTTTTTTTTTTTTTTTTTGTATGTTCACCGATATCTCTGTCAATTGTGGTCCGATTTTGAAAATTCTTTTTTTGTTTGAAAGAGTATGCTTCGAAATTGGTCCCATTTTAATTTGGTGAAGGTCTGATGAAGAACTTCGGAGATACACAACAGAACTCTTCAATAAATAACGGCAAAACTCTCGGGATTGCTGCAATCGCATGTCTGTTTGTTGTTTATACCATTTCATAACATAACATCAAGCCAGTACGCTCTAAAGGGGTACACATATCTTTCATTTCACGGGTTATGTTCAAGTTTCATATTATTCGGTTAATCTATTCTGGAGTTAAACAACTTGCTATTAGGTAGGTAAAACTAAAAAGGGAAAAATAAAAAAAACTTTTTTGCAAAAAAATAGCACCGACTTCCAAATGAAAAACTGCAAAGTGAAAAATAACTTAATTTTTGGAAGTCGGTGTCCATATCGCAAAAAATGGCACCTACGAAAGACACCGACTTCCAAAAATTAAGTTATTTTTCACTTTGCAGTTTTTCATTTGGAAGTCGGTGCTATTTTTTTGCAAAAAAGTTTTTTGCGATATGGACACCGACTTCCAAAAGTTAAGTTATTTTTCACTTTGCAGTTTTTCATTTGGAAGTCGGTGCTATTTTTTTGCAAAAAAGTTTTTTTTATATTAAACTGAGTTCAAGGTTAGTTTGACAAAAGCTAGCTTTGGTTTCGCTAGTCTAGTAAAATACTAGACTTCTAGCTTTTGGAGAAATACCCATTGCAGCTTTGAGGTGGCAATGGCCAGTGTCTGTAGGCACGCATATTTCAATAATCGTTTAGCTCAACAATTTTTGAGAGCTCAGCGACCCGTCAGACTATCAGTACCAGATCAGTAAGATATTATCCAAAAATGTGTGTTAAAAACACGTGTTGATACACGATTACATTATTAGAGCTAGATCATGTTTAGACCGATGTTTTCGTTGATATCCATCTACATATAATGCATGTACTTATAATGCATGTGTACTGTCCCCATATGCGTAAACAGTTTCTCAACAAAAACAATGAACGCTAGAAGTTCAGTGTCTCGCATACATTAGCATAAACAGCTTTCTCTTTACGTAACAGGGTGACAGATGCCGAAGGAGTTGTTAACATGCGATAGATGTTATGCTAATCGAGAGATTTGAATATGGTCGGCACTATTTCGATGAGACGTGTAATGTTTATGATTGCCTGGTGTTTCGGAAAACAGTTTTTTCTGTGAAACCGGCTGATGGTCCACCTTAAGATATAAAATAGATTGATTGCTGTTTTAATATTACGTTTTCATGCTGTGTCAAGACAGGTGCGACGCGACAATAGGACAACGCTATTTCATAGAAATCGCTATAATCTGCAGAATATTTAGCCGTTCAAAGAGGTAATACCCGTAATACCTAGGTCAGTGTTATTTTTTTTTTAAGTTAGAACTGAATTTTCTAATTCGGCTCAGTTTTCACTGATACTCAAGGCTATTTTAGAAACTTTTATTTTGTATGTATGTTTGTTTAGGTTAAATCTTGCTACTGAATTTGAAAACAGTTATCCTCAACCGCGAGATTTACCTGTTTAGATAAACAAGAATACAAAATGTAAATTGATCTTGACATGATGAAAATATTATGTTTTTTTTTTATAAAATAAGCGTTAAGCTCTTGTATACATACTCTTGTATACATTTTTTGTGCAAATAAATTTTATTTTCTACTTTTTAGAGCATTTAAATAAAAACTTGTTCATTAATGTTTTTTTTACTCTTGTTTATTCACCGCTTGGGCGTCTCGATGTTTGGTCGTTGGAGATTTTTTGGTGAGGAAATTCAAAACTTGAATACTAACGAGTATTTATAGACAAATCGATCATCTTTTTTTCTGCAAACAATTTAAAACCTTATTAAGTCGAAGGTAATTGAAGAAGTTGGCTAAATATTGTTTCTAAAAACAGTGTTTTTTTGCGTTTCCTTCTCTTTTTATACACTGTGTCTATGTTTCTCATCCTTCCCTTCTGTTAATGGTCTGAAATAGTTTTCTTTTGAAATAAGCAGTACCTTAGTGGTTTTCTTTCTGTACTGATATAATTTTCTTGTCAAAGAAACAATTATATTTTTGAGCCGTTTGGGTTTTAAACATTAGGCTAATGGGTCCGGATGCTCATAGTATTTCTGAACATCATCAAATATTTAGTCGACTCTTCATGTGACCAGAGGGCTGGCCTTTTCTTCGGCCAAAGAATCAGCATTGCCGTTCAATGATTCATAAATTTGTAGTTACTTTTTTAAATGTTTGTGTGAGCCAGATTGATAGGAGGACCATTTGGGCCATGAGGGTTTGAGACAATCTTGCAACAATACATGAATATACTTGACTTCAATAGCTTTTCAGTGTGTTAGTGCTGATAACTGTGGAAATTCGTAACAGTTGTTACAGTTTTCTAGTTCACTCAGAAATGATGTTGGTATATGTTTCTATTACAAATAGATACGCTGTAACACTTTTTGGCGGTCGCCAATAAGACCTTATATATATTTCACTACATAATTTTTCACTGATGCCCTGTCAAGACACATCTATATGTGAATGTGCTATCACAGTAACTAAATAATTTGCTTATAAATTAAGCTACGACACACAAAACATGTCCCAAGCATATGCAGGTAAATATACCTTGAGGCGTTTTCCTTAAAAACATGCTGAGTATAGAACCCGTGCAATGAACTTCTCCATATATCATTATGATCTTTTTAATATAATTTATAGGTTCACGTTTGACCACTACGTCATCTGATGGTAAGCAATCTTGGAAGACGCTTAACTAGAAGTAGCCTATTCACTCTCGACTTTAAGACCCCAAGGATATAGCTACCAGGAACACATACACAACAGATAGTTATCATTCAACTCACCTAACTGCAGTATCCCAAGCAGTAATATAAGGCATCCCGATAGAAAAGCAGCCAAGTATGCAAAGTCAGCTGACTTGGCGACGTACTTGGCCAGCAAGGCTGCTAAGATGGCGGTGGGGCCGACTGTGACGTCCTTGCAACTTCCAAACAGCATGTACATGAGGCCAGGGAATATGCTGGAGTAAAGACCCACCTGGAAAGAATGGAATGAATTTTAGACCTGGCTGGAATAGTAATTAAATTTTGTGGGGAAAATCTATCTATACCATACCAATATTATAAAGAGGAAAGATTTTTTTGTTTGTTTGTTTGTTTGTACCGAATAGGCTCCGAAACTACTGGACCGATTTTAAAAATTCTTTCACCAATAGAAAGCTACATTATTCCTGAGTGACATAGGCTATTTTTTATCCCGAAAACGGGTCCAGTGGGGTGGCCCACGGGAGCGAAGCCGCGGGGAACAGCTAGTACTGTATATACTAGGCGGTCAGAAGCACAGGACAGGTAACGTGGCGATGCTTGTCGCGAAGTCTTAGGCTTAATGATAATGAAGCAAGGAGGCAAAGTATCATGTGTTGTCTGGACGAATTTATTGTCAACCCCTAAAAAATGGCTAAACCACTTGCCAGCTTGTTAAGACGGTACCCTGACCAAAAAATCGGCATGAGATATGAGCATTCCTATTGGTCTAGCGGCACTGGTCGCGCATGAATTACAGTAGTGAATACGCCCAGATTTTAGAATAAAATCTTTATAAAATCGAATTTTGGTCTTTCGAAAAAAATAAATCTACAAAAATGTTCGTTATTAAATTGTCTATCCATTAGTGTTAGTACAAAAAATAATTAATGAATACTTTACGAGGAGATGCATAATATCGATAATTATTTCTCATTTTTATGTTTTTTTGGAAGGAGATTAGTGAAATATATACAACATTTAAAAAAAAACTAAATCTACCATTTTAGAATCAATATTATGTAGAAATTTAATGTATTTTTATTAATTGATATTTTGTTTTAAATAACGAGTAGATAGCTCCTAAAAACAGCACAAAAAACGGCTTGCGTGGCGTTTTGCTCGGGGTACCGCCTTAACTGGATATATTTGTTAACTTCTTAAGCTTGAAGGATTACTCAAGTAATCATGAATTGGATAAAAAAACATCAAAATTTATATTTTCGAAAATTATTTGAAAGCTGTTGCGTGAATGCGCGATGCTTTCTTCAAAAAACAAGTTTCACCAACCAAACAAGGAATGAAAAGGCCAAAGAGATTAAAAGAAGAAATTATTTTACCTGTGGAGGCAAACCGGCTACCATGGCATACGCAATTCCCTGAGGAATTGAGGTCAAGCCCACTGTGATACCTGCAAAACAAAAAACAAATAAACTTTGGTTAAGGTCTTCAAGAAAAGTTATCACTTATCAGACAACAGCACTATTTTTGTTCCTTTTTACCTGATGTGGCAATGACTAAAGGATTTTATCGCTTGTTTTCCTCACCTGACTCAAGATCAAGTAAATAACATGAAAAACAAGGAAACAACTAATTTCTTTCCTCAATGAAACCTAGCCATACAAATTAGAAAAAAGGCCGTTTGAGAATAAAACTAAAAATCTTTTCACAAAAAATTACCGACTTTCAAAGCAAAACACTAAAAAAGAAAAAATAACTTTCGTTTCGAAAGTCGGTGTTTTTGGTAACAATTTTTTTTTGTCGTTATGCGACACCGACCTCCGAAACGATAGTTATTTTTGCTCTTTTTACCGACCTCAAAAAAACCAAGGAATTTACACATTCGTGCTGTTATCGTTAAGGAGATCGGTTGTAAGTTCCATACATTGAAAACTGCTGAACCGATTTTGATGAAACTTGTGCCCTAAGTTGAGAGATACCTAATCCAATACAAAAAGAATTATCACGATCCGATTACGAGTTTCGGAGATATGCGTGGACAAACTTACATACATACACTTATTAAATTTGGCACACGTATTTAGAAGCTTACATCTAGAGTCAATTTTTTGTGAATATTCTGCAAATCGAACATTATTACATCCATATTACATAACCTCCTTTTTCCCGACTGCCGAAGGGGGGTAATGTGTTTATTTAAGAAATCGGTAAAAAGGGCGATACACTGATGTCATGCTTAAAACGAGTTCAGTTTGAGTACTCTGTCTGTATATTCGATTTACTTTCCAATTTCGAAACTTAAGTTCATTTATTTAAAACTTCATGCACAAAGGTACAATGCCTTAGGCATTCTCTACCAGTCAACCAAGGGTGGTGAAGATATAACATGACAGGTACATTACATTAAAAACCTAAGAAGCATTTAGTTTTGTATATCAACCTTGTCGGTTCAGGAAAAAGAATCTTCTCTAGCCTGTTCCCCAAAGTAAGCGAGTTTCCTCGTAAACTAATTAATAAATGCTAAAAACCATAACGATTTATGACAGAAATCACGCATAATAATGAAAAACATAACCAGCGCAAAATTTCTTGCGTAACACTGATAAGTTTGTTTCTGATACACATGCAAGGCCTTGAATTAATCAATTAGGCATAAACATAATACAAAAAACGATAGGTACGCGATAGCTACGCCAGCCACTCAGTTACGGCTCATAAACTACATAAATTAAATCACTGTGTTGAATTGAAGAACTTGCTTAAACCTACAACACAACATAGATTCTAGGAGGTTTAAAAACATCCTAGGTTCCTACGTATTCTTCTGTACCTGACACATTTTATTTAAAACTCTAGGCTCTCGAAAAACGATTAAAAACAGGCAAAAAAATAAGTTCAAAAACAACCCGCTATCTCATCCGACAACACGTGCGAAAGAGATAGATGCTGTGATGAGCAGTAAGAAGCTGGTTCGCGTACGAATTAGCACTGGTGCAAATTTGTAGCGAAATTTATGCTGATTTAGGACGCAAAAGGGGGTGTGAAATTTTATAAACAGACCAGATATATAATACAGAGTATGGATATCATGAAAAAACGACTAAATGAATATTTCCAAAATAAAATTATTTGCTTTGTTAAACTACCCTTTATGGTGGCTGTTTTGCAATTTTCCTTTTTTCTTATGGTATTTATTTCCGCCCAAAGATACGTTAAAATTAGTGTTGAAATAAGGAACTTTCGACGCTCATAACTTTCAAATATGTTTTATTTTTCGTTTTTTTGTTTCCATACAGGACTAGATAATGATGAGACAATTATTTTGAACGTAGATCGTCAAACAGTGGAATAATCGACAGACAACGTTTGTATGGAAGAATGATCGACTAGTGTAACCTTAACCTTAAATTTACTGGCTATAATAGGCAAATAAATATATCTGAATCTGAAAGACGCTTTCAACAACACCTCATTTGTCAAATTAGGATAATTAAGTAGTTTAGAAGTTATGAGGAAACAGATTAAAATACATACATACATACATTCAAAAATATTAATAATAAACAAGCGTTACAATGTCATGTGGTTGCATATCCGTTACATTATGAGTTCCGGCAATGCTCATCGCTTATAGAATTTCACTTTATTTCAGCCTGAGATCGAGGACATATTGTGTCCCTTTATATTTTGGCAAGTTTACTGCAGACTTTGAGAAGAGTTTATTGAACTCTTAAACTCTTTTCAAAACCTGATTCCGAATGAATATATTTAAAGAGTATTCAAATGAGTACTACTCTCTGTTTCCACAATTCCGTGGGAAGATAAGATAACATGTATTTTATTCAGAGATTATCTATAAATCCCAGACGTGCTCAGTTTACAACCGCGGTATGCTCGTTAAGGTTTAACACCATAAACAGATAATTAAAATTCTAAACACATAGGATATTACGGTTATTAGTTGGCACTTAACGAGGTAATGACATGTGTTGATTATTTTCTCACTAGCCTAAAATGTATTACTGTTTAGACTTCTGTGATCCTGGTGCACATCGGGACGATCACGAATTAGAAAATATGACAAATGCAGCTCAACAGGTGTTTCTAGCATTCTTTGGTGGTTTAAGTCATCTACTCAAAATTAAGGAGAATCTGTGATTTTTCTGTTAGATTTACAAGACTAAAATTTTTTACTCTACCAAGCAGTACCAAGCAATAAAATTTTCTTTTACTGCATAAGAGTACGAGGCTGTGGAAATGTGCCGACAGATAAAAATCCATCTATGCAAAAATAGCTCCAATTAATGGATACTCAAGCGATGCGACTGTTTAATTACAAAAACGGAAACATCGGAGCCGGTATTATCGAACGTTATGTCATCAACTTCACTGAACCGGTTCGTTTGTCGGTCAAGAGGACGAATTCGAGCATTTTTAGATAATATAAGGCAACTTGCTTTTCTATCTCTATGTCTGTGTTTTATAGGTCCTTGTCCAAAATCGTCAGTCACATTTATTAAGTACACATTTTCCTACTAAGAAGTACACTATACCTACTTAACAGGACGTGCACTGCATCCTAATTTCTCTTTAGTAAGAAGATGTGTAAACAAAACACGGTGTCATAAGATTAGCATGCATGACAATGCCAACTTTTATAGAGTTTCTTAAATTTTATCAGTCTGCTATAGGCTCGTGGTAGAAAAAAGCCGATGCAATTTAAAAAAAAAACTTCAGAGGTAACGTGTATATCCCAAAAGGAGAGAAATAGAACCCCTACAGATACCAGGATCTAATAAGTGCGAGAAAGTGCATCGTATCGTCGATCTTCCCGAAAATATTAACGTAACTCTAGGAGATGCTGGGTTCATTACGAACCATACGGTACAGCGGTGTTACGACCTTCTTTTGAAGCCACCAGGATGACATAAAAAGTAGAAGGTTGTCCCACTCGCAATGACATTAGCATAGCACACAACAGCTCGTAGCATTTCAGTAACCTCTTTCACGATTCTAAATAGCAGAGCTTTCATAACGTTTACTTGATAAATTAGTTGGTATATAAGGATCACATAGGCGAGACAGTATACACGTGTCACTGACGACACCTCGATGCAAGATGCAGATGAAACTCAAGAAAGAGTAGTGGTGTGTGTAATACGGAAACCTTGGGTGAAGTACACCCAGTAGGTACCAGGATAACAAAGGCCATTAGAAAATGTAACTCACCCGCAATGGCATCTCGCAGTAGAAACTCGAAGCTGTATTTCGGAAGCCATATTGTGATGGGCAGTCTTCTCTTCCATGACTCTATGCTACAGAGCTTGGTGGATACCCGCCGTAGTCTACTATTCGTCTGCTGGACATTGCCTGGGAAAAGAAATGTGGAAGTTGAGAAAAAAAAAATTATTACAAGAATAGTGCAGCATCTGCAATAATTTTTTTATCGCAGTTTTATATATACCACGTAACGAGTATATAACCAGCACTGTTATTTATAGTAGTTCCCGTACAAAGCCAATGATAGTGCGTTTCCTAGCTATTTATTACACTAATAATATAGATCAATAATAATGATAACCAAGGAAGGAAGGACGGCACAGTTGACATCTGTCGGGCATGTCACCGTCCGGGGGAATCTATCCGTCACATTATCTCCGGTTGTTCTAATCTGGCTAACGGAGACTACTTGCATAGACACAACCTTGTAGCCAGGATTATCCATCAGCAACTTGCTCTTAAATACAATCTTGTGGAATTGGAAGTGCCTTACTATAAGTATGTGCCCGACCCAGTTCTCGAAAATGGCAATATCACATTGTATTGGGATCGGTCTATCATCACTGACAGGACTATTGTTGCCAATAAGCCTGACATAGTGGTAATAGACCGACTAGAGCGTCGCGCAATGATTGTTGATATAGCGGTCCCCCATGACGAGAACCTCGTAAAGGCTGAGAGAGATAAGAAGAGCAAGTATCTTGATCTGGCTCGCGAGGTTGTCGACATGTGGGATGTGAATACAGCAGTCATTGTGCCGATAGTCGTGACGGCCAATGGCTTAATAGCGAAGAGCCTCGACGAACATCTGAGGAGGCAGAAAGCGGTACTCTTGGACACGGCACGTATCGTTAGGAGGTTCCTCTCTCAGGAGCCTTGACCACCGGTAGCTTGGACCCTGTTCCCGATATCGGTGGGCTACTATTTTTGTATTTTTAAATGTTCTTTTATTTTATTTATTATAGAATAATATTTAAAAATGTTAAAATATGTATATAAAATGAATAAATGATAACCAACAATAAGACGATCTTGTAGATTCCTGATTTATGAAGCAATTGGCGCTAAAGAGCGCTTACACTACCAGGGACACATGAAATACAAACAAGGATATACCGATTTAGTAACATTATAAGGCTATCAACCTCTTATCATTTATGTACACCATAGAAAGAGCAAACAGAAAAAAACAGAACAGTCTTTTTTCTTTTCTTTATAAACGCAATGAAAATCAAAGTACACAGTGAAAGATTTATTTCTTAGCTATAAAGTGACTTCAACTTGGATAAAGATAAACATTGATAGGATACACATTGTTTGATTAGGTTTAGCAATAGCGAACAATGCGGATTGCGGAATTGTACTCGGATTGTTTGAAAATTGTATTGTGGTAATGTGGCAGATTACCTACTAACTCTACTATAATCCTAATATTAGTATTACTTTTAGATGGCTTGCTGAACCCTTCAGACTTAATTTCTGGTACATGAATGCGGATTTGTATATACCTGCGATGCCTTTGGTATTGAAGATATCCTTCGGAAGCATCTTAACTTGTATTTTAAAAAAGAAAAATATTTGTTTGTATTTTTTTGCCGGCTCTGGAAGTACTGGTTCCTGCAGGATAAGCCAGGGCAGCGAAGCCGCGGGAAGCAGTCCAATGTCAGATGACAGAGGACGAATGAGGTCAAAAGTGATCACTGAATTTCAAACTAAACAATCTCTTGTCTAGAAAGTTTGTTTTTTTGTTAATGCATGAAGTATAGTGCCCGGCACGTAAGTTGGCAAGGTTTTGGCGTAGTGGGGGTAGGTTTGCGCATATTCCGCGAACTGACCAACCACCATAAAGAGCAACCGGAACGTGGACGCGACACGATTGGTCAGTCGATCCTTGTGTCGACTCACCAACTAATCGCGCGCTCGGAACGATCCTAAACGTTCCCCGCCCCCCGCTTCACTACTAAAGATACCTAAAAAACCGGCCAAGTGCGAGTCAGACTCGCGCACCGAGAGTTCCGTACAAACCTCAGCTTAAAGGTATTATAGACCTGTATATTTGATATGAATTTCAATTTACACGCGCTCATGAAGAAAGGGGTAGTAAGTTAAAAATTATTAAAAAAAAAAAATATTTTGTAACTAAAAATTTACGGTTTTCGCAATTATTCCTTTATCTGTGCTATACGACGTTGCTTCGTACCATATTTCAAGATTCTGAGTTCACGGGAAGTACCCTGTAGGATTGATTCCCTTGCGAGTATCGAAAATTTGCTTAAATTTGCGGCATAAACGCGGCTGTATCTTTTTATTGCGTTGGCTTAGAAGTTTAATTATTTCACAGCTTTAAGGGACAGTAGACTTGAGTCTTGACTTAATGTCCTAAGTCCCCTGGATGGGGCAAAGGGCGTCCACAGTAGTTCTCCATCGCGATCGGTCCTAAGCTTCACGCTTCACCTCGGTTCATGTCATACCGATGCTCGTAGCTTCCGCCAACACGGTGCGATGCCAGGTTTGACGGGGACGGCCACGCTTTCTTTTGCCTTGGGGATTCCAATCCACCGCTTGCTTCGGTATATGATCAGAAGACTTTTACTTTTTATTACGAAGACTTGAGTATTTGATATAATTTCAGCTTGATACGTCCACGCGTTCCTGAGAAAAAGGGTCTCACTTTTTCCATTCGAGGTACGGAACCCTAAAAACTATTTCTGCGCATCTAACGACTCTTGCCAACTTACGTACCGGGTATTATAACTAAAAGTGAAATTACAAAGGAAAACATTAAGGCAAACTAATACGGAATGTTTTAAGTCCTTGGGGAATAAACAATAGAACCATTTGAAAACGTGAAGTGGTTACAAGTGTGTTTACTACATACAGACACTTTATGATTGCTTACAATAAGTAAAACGCCACTTGTTAAATTAAAACAATTGAACTTAGAGAAATGCTCTAAGCAATTGAAATGATATTGTGATACCAGGATACCAGAGGCATCGTGGAGTATCTATGAAAATGACAAATGAAGTTAAAAATAAACAAAAGAGTGATAATAATTGAGAGTTGCAGATATTCGTGTACGTGTAATAAAAAAAAATACTTAAATTGATAAAATTAGGGACAGTACGTCTTTAACAGTAGATATTTTATTGAGGCAGATCAGTTTTCTAGATCATTGAGACATCGGCGTCATGTGTCGAAAATCAATCTACGAGATTATTCTCATGCAAATCGGAAGCAGAAATTATGGCAAACAAAATTCTTTAAGATAGGATCAAAACTTCATACTTGCAAAAAATAATTAAGTAAGGAAAACATCCTTATGAAAGATTCCCATAGGATACGTTAATTCCCAAAAGTAAGTCGAAGCCCCCAGTTATTTGCATTCAAGTACCCTCATCTTATTGAAAAAATAAATAAACATAAAACAATTTTCCTTATCAGAACACGATCTATCGAAGCATTTCCACAAATTCTATGCAAAACTAATAAAAGAGAAGTTCCGCATATTTTATTGCAAAAGAAAAAAGAAACAATTCACACATTACCGATAACCATTATCACATAAAACTGAACACAACTCAAACTGCTACAATTTTCGACGCATTACATTTCGAACACAATTTAAAAAATGTCGTAAAAAAATACGACAAATCGTAAGAATTTTCCGCGACGGAGTATACAACCACCTTCTTTGAGGTTTCAAAACACACTAAGCCGGTTGTTACCGACTTACCGTGACCGTCGCGTCTTGTTGATGATCCAGCCAATGTTTTGTTCAAACATTGGCCGACCAACGTCAACAAACATCCATCGCTCATTGCTGCCTACATTGACCGACCACTTGAGAACATATGCAGTATTGGATAGCATCCACTAAATATTGGTCATGTTGGCCAGGCAGTAATACCAACAGCGTCATGAGATTGTTTGATTGATTTTATTCCGATTCAATAAGTTCTCAATGAGGCAAGATATGATAATGATTTTGTAGCAGATAGCTTCAGGAAAGTCAACGGAATACTAGTGTCAAGCAAAGACCAAGATTTTGTTTGGTAGAACTACTTTATCAAGCGAGGGTGCTTTTCAACGTCAATTGCAGAAGTCAAGCGATGAGTTGTAAAATTAGTTTTTTTGAGCTATTCCGCCAAGTTTTCCTCTCTTAATTTTTGGCAAAATAATCAGAAGTCTATTTTACATTTGCCCATGAGGCCGTGAACTTCCTATCTAAACTGAATGGAAAATTCAGCAAAATGATAGAAGCTCAGTAGACCGCAGAATATAATATTTCATCAGTTTTTAGGGTTCCGTACCCGAGGGGTCAAAACGGAGCCCTATTGCTGCCCGATTGTAGCTACAGTCTTCAAATTTTCACAGTATAAGCATCTTGTTGACCCAAAACCATACAAATTGTCAAAAAATATTTTTCAATGTTTTTAAGATCCATACAGAAAAAAAGAGCGCTTGTTTAGAGCTCATTGAATAAATATAAACCTACTATATATATTTTTTTAATTATGGAAAACAAAGGCATGATAAAGACAAAAACAGCTTTCGTTACAAAATTTTGTTCCGAAGAATTTTTTACGTCCCATTGACCTATAAACTTCAAAGTTGGTGATAATGTTTATTATTACGTATACTTTACTAACAAATACCAATATATTGATAAATAAGATTTTCCTTTGAAATTCCTCCATTTGTCCTATTACAACCAACTTCATTTTGCGGTTTGGCACGGAACCTTAAAGGTGCGAAGTCCGACACGCACTTGGCCGGTTTTTCTTTGTCTCCGGGAAGAATCTTTTTAGTCTTTTAATGGTATTAGACACAAGCAGATGGTCCAGCTGTTTATAAGTGGTCGCCAGCCCAAATAGATATCTGGAATACACATGCATACATAAACTCACGCCTTTTTCCCATGGGGGTAAGCAGAAATTACAGAACGCCTACGCTACGATACTAACATACTACTTTTGCTACATTTACGGTCAAACATCCAGTCATACACGCACGTTATAAGGTGTACTGCAATCATTAATTATACGAGAGACATTTAGTACAGAGAATGTGTTGCCATCCCAGAGACAACGCTTTGGGAATCAGAGAATATTAGAAGTCTAGGCCAGCTGTCAAGGACAGTACTATTTTTATTTCAAACACATTCTACATGTGCAACTAGTACATGTAAAATCAAATCTAAAGGCGGCTCAGATTACTCAGGGAGTCGCACCGCACTTACCGTACCGTACTGCGCAGCGTACAGACGTCATTGAATTGAATCAACCTATACATATAATTCTTCACAACGTATAATTACTTCTGGGTCGTAATAGTTTTTATTTTACTCGTGCGGTAGACCTGCTTGGCAAGGTAATTAGCAATTAAAGCGCAGATTTAATTACTTTACACAATCGTTTATGGCATGTGTATTTTTTCATAAAACTTCGTTGCGGGATCCAAGACAGATAAATTTAATCTCCGGGACTTCGTCGAGCTTCATTGCCTCTGAGCTTTTCTGGTGATCGTCGTCTGTTGATTCTGGCTTTCAGGAGTTGCAGTGGTTTGGGAATAGTGCGGTGGGATTGTCCCAAAATACTTTATAGCCGAGCAATGCCGGCTCATTTGTCATTGGTGTATGCCCAGATTATGATTCGTGTGTCGTGGGTTCGCAGTCAGCCCTCAAGGGAGCACTTTATTGCAGCCTGTGTTCCCTCTCAAGGAGCAGGCCCAGGCCCTTTAGTGAGAATATGTAGTCTAACCTTTATATCTATTCAAACCTTTTTCTTATATTAGCCTACACTGTCCCACCGCTGGTCAAGGCCTCCCACAAATCCTTCCTGGTGTTCTTATCTTGAACCAGCCCTCATCATATCAGCCGAAAGCCGTCAGACAGCTTCAACGAACCTATGGCTGTATGCGTCCACGGAGCTCACTAGACACTCGAAACGATTCTGGAGTTCGAGCTGAAAGCTCCGTAATAATAATGCCAAATCCCGCTCCGTAATGTCGTGGTGGTCCAGTGGCTAAGACCTCGACTCTCGTGTTTGAGGTAATGGGTTCAAATCTGGGCATTTACCAATGGGACTTTTTCAATTCATATGTACTTTCTTACTTTATCTTGGACATTGCTGACAACAAGACAAGACACCACCCTGGGACTGTCGGTCACCCTCTCGGAAATAGAGCAGGTTACCGGATTCGAGTCCTCCCCCTATTTTCGGACTTGAAATAACCTGCTCAATTCTTCCTCGAGTTCGGCTATCTTTTCGTCGATCCGGAGTGTTCGCGTGTCCAGTCGACGGTGTTTACTGGGGTAGCCGGGTCCACTCCGGAGATTCTTCACACCCCTTGCCCTCGACTACGCCTCGACCGCTACCGTAGTCGAGGGTAGACGGGCTGTCGGGCACTAGGAGCCGTTTTTCTTTGTGTTATTCATCAACAAAACTAAAACTGCAATCGTTTGCAGCAGTTGGTTGTTAAAGTGCCCAGAGAACGCCGCGTCGATTCTCTGGTGTATCCCTTAGTCGCCTCTTACGACACCCATCGGGAAGCTATGGGATTGTGAAATTCTTTACGTCCGCCACCATACGGAACCAGCCCTAGACAAAGTAAAATCATTAAATAATTTGTGAACAAACCCAAATCATAGTTCAAAATAAACATATGGAGCGGATATATAGAAAATATTGTTTTCTATAGAAACAAGTAACTCAGACAATCACACATTGAATCAATGAATTGAATGTACCTAGACTATACCACAGACATACAGTAAATAATGAATATACTTGACATCAAATAAATTAAGATTCTAAAGTAAAGAATTTTTGGCCTTTAAGCCTCATAAAAGTTTACAATCTGAGCAGATTTCAGTAAACCATTGAGGGTTATCTCCTTGAAACGATTATGTCAATGGTAACATTTAAGATTTAAAAATTAAGTTTTACTTTCATTTTAAAGATAATAATGATTTAGGATTGGAGTGGGAAGAAGTAGCAATGGTCCTGTTTCATATTGTATAGGTAGACTCAAACTTAATGGTGGCTCGGAACACGGACGAGTCGCTGCGCAGAAGCAAATTCATGCGAAAGCGGGGCGAGGGGTCGGGTACTGCACGGAGCAGCGAAAAACGATCTTCACAGACTCAATTAGGTTTGATAACTTACTTACCAATTTAAAGGAGCGCAGACTCTCTTAGTGTGAAACGGTGAGATGACAGTACTATTTGCATCTCAAATAAAATGTACTGAGGGCCCATTTCACCAATAAGGGCAGTTTTTCAGCGGTCTCAACCAATCAGAACGCTGTATTTGCATAAACTGAGTTTAGTTGTAATAATAGATAGATAGATAGATAGATAAACCATTTATTCAGTGCACACAAAAGACACAGCACAACACACAAAATCACATACATGTGGGTATTTGGAAAAAAAGGCGAAAAAACACGCGCGAAAAATAGCGATTAGTTTCATTGGTGAAATCGGCCCTCAGTAACTATTTCCTAAAAAGTCATGCTTGTTGAATTTTTTTTATATCTCCATTACAGCCAGACAGTTATAAAAACAGATTTAAGCAAATAATAGATTACAAAGTACGGATCATTATATTGTGTGTGTATAATAGGCTTAAGTTTACATGGATAAGGTTTGAGCTGTACTATTATTTATTCTGTGGTTTTAGTGCTAAAGATTTAGGTTTGTTTATTATTTATTCCATGACGATTATTAACATGATGACTACGCAGTTTTTTTTTTCTATTTAAGTAAGTAATGTAAAATACTCATATTTAGCTCCACCTGGACTGGGAGCTGACCCCAACATACCGAACGAATGAATTCGAATACCCCTACGAATTCTGACTTTGTGATAATGGGGCCACCACCACCTCGAAAGTATACCCTTTCAAATAAAAAAAGGTTTTCAAGATTGGTCCATTATTGACGGAGTAATCGGTGAACATACATTAAAACAAGTGCGAGTCGGACTCCCGCACGAAGGGTTCCGTACCATTATCGCAAAAAACGGCACAAAAATCACGTTTGTTGTATGGGAGCCCCACATAAATATTTATTTTATGCTGTTTTTAGTATTTGTTGTTATAGCGGCAACAGAAATACATCATCTGTGAAAATTTCAACTGTCTAGCTATCACGGCTCATGAGATACAGCCTAGTGACAGACAGACAGACGGACCGCGGAGAGACTCCGCGGTCCGTAATATAGTATATAATATATATATATAATATAATAGGGTCCCGTTTTTACCCTTTGGGTACGGAACCCTAAAAAACTGACTAACGGCCCTTATATAATTTCAACTCATTTATGTCAGACTACATTCTATCTATGGCATTTATTTTATTGTCGATTTCTTATTTATTACAATAATAATTTATGTGCCGTGTTTATTAATATGTACTGCTATATTTAAATATATTACGTTTAGATTCATAAAACGTTTATTTACACCAATTAGTAAAATTAAATTGAGGAGTCATGTCACAATGATTCAATGAATCACGTATGATTGTACGTTAGGTACCTACAACACTATGCTCTGCGCATGTAACATTTAAAAAAAACCGGCCAAGTGCGTGTCGGACTCCGCACATTTAGGGCTCCGTAACAAACCGCAAAATTAAATTGGTTGTAATAGGAAAATTAGGGAATTTCAAAGAAAATTCTGATAAATTCTGATATATTGACATTTGTTAGTAAAATATACGTAATAATAAACGTTATCACCAATGTTAAAAATCAATCAATGGTCAATGGAAACAGTCAATTAAATGGTCAAAGGAAAGTTAAAAAATTCGTCGGAACATTTCTTTTTTCTGACTTTAGTGGCTTCTTATTCCTTTGATTTCCAATATTTTTAAACACAAAATACATTATTTATCTACTCAACAAGCTATAAACATCAATATCCCACTCGATGTGGTAAGTACAAAAAACCTTTTCCGCCCCCCCCCCCCTTTTAGTTGTACGGGAAAGAAAAAAAAACAGGCAATTTGTATGGCTTGGGGTCAACAAGATGCTTATACTGTGAAAATTTTAAGACTGTAGCTTCCGTTTGGCTGTAAAACCCATGCGACTGGCCATGGACAGACGGACATACTTTGGGCCCTTCGAGTAAGGAACCCTAAAAATAGGTCAGTAGCAACTGTCATTTTAGTCCAGGAATTAAAAAACAGAGTTTAGTTGGGGAAAGCCAACAATTATTAGATTTATTGAGTACAAAGGACTAAAATGTAACTTTCTAAATGTGGGTATACAATGAGTACACCACTTAAACATCCTGGGTATTACATGTAAACATGCATGTAAGAGCGGGCGTACTCAGGATTCTCAAATGATAACGATCAGACATCTTGTTTACACTTTTTATTACTCACACCAACAGTAAGTCTCACAACTTAATTTTATGAAGATATGTGCACAGTTCAATACAATTCAATACTAAGTTCTTTCGACTAGAACCAGCCTATTTGTACGTTTAAACAAATGACAAGACGTCACACAGCAACAACATCCGGTGACATTCGTTTATCAATTAATTATAGATTTAGGTTTGTAAAAATACAGTAATTGTGTACATTATTTGTTTAGTAATTAATAATACTTTTTACAAATATTTTGAACGAATATAGTTACCAATTATTTTATTGAAATAAACTAACAGTCGGTGAATCTACCTTCCATTTTTGACTTTAAAATATTACTCAAATAAAAACAAATCTTTACAATAACAATACTTAATTCGTGTTTCCGTTATGTCATCTGCCTTTTTGACGTTTTGATTTCGTCTCTGCTGCTAGTTTCATTTACCAGCGCTATCACGGCCATACTGACGAGCGGGCCTTGCTAGGCCCAGCGAATCTCTGAAAATCATAAAAAAAATTAAAATATGAGTGAGTGAATGAGTCAAACTCAGAGATCGCAGATAGTGGCTTGTCCATTAAGATTCAGAGGCCCATCTTTGACTTGTTTTGACTTAAATTTTATTGAATCATCCAACTTAAACCATAGCCATGACCAAGGCCTTTTTACACATCCATTTTGCTAACTCAAATCAAATTCAGAGGTATCAGATCGTAGCTTGATCATAAAGATTCAGAGGCTAGTCTTACGACTTGTTTTGACTGAGCTTTATTTAACCATCAAACTCAGAGGTCGCAGATCGTTGCTTGATCATAAAGATACAGAGGCCCCGTCTTTGACTTGTTTTGACAGAATTTTATTTAACCAACTAATTCTGAAACTCAGAGGTCGTAGTTCGTTGCTTGATCATAAAGATTCAGAGGCCAGTCTTTGACTTTTTTTTTTCATTATTATTTATTCTTGCTATCACGGTCTAGTCGTTCAAAGTTCATTGAGTGACCAAAGTCTTTTTCTAAAACCAAAACCTTTTTTTATTAGTTTTTTTATTAGTTTTTTTTTTTTATTATTATTTTTATTTTTTTTTTTTGCTTCCGTTTCGGCCATTCTATGCTTAGGGTCTAAACGGATATGGTATTTTCAATTGCAGGGGAGGGGCTATTTTACCTAGTTAATCAAAAGGGCCATTCAGTAGCCTTAGATTTCGTATATTTTAATGCCAATTACAATTCACCTATTTTATTAACCCAAACCCATTCAGTTTGACTGTTAGCTCTAGATGTACCGCGAGTAATAGCATGGTGTACGAAGAAAAAGAAAAATAAAAATGGCTGTAATCTGTGCCATTGTAGCGGATTCCCCATTTGTAATAATTCTACATGAGGTATCAAAAGATTAATTGAAAAGTTATACTGATCTATCTATTCATTAATGAACAAACAAATGCTTCCCTGATTTAAAGTAAAATTTTATACCAGGTACCTTATTCACGATTTTTAGCCATCACATATAGCAATCACAATTGCTCTACTCGCACATCTCCACGGTGTCGAGTCAACTTAACTCTCTGAACTTAGAACCAGTTCCACACAGACATTTAGCCTGTCGTATGTTACGTCAATTTGTCATCTACCATCTCAATTGGTACTTGAGCTTTGTGTATCTTACTAACACAATCTACGCATAGTAATCAAAATTAGAAAACCAAAATTATTTCAATATTCGTAATGAAGGCTTGACGATTCGAACGTCATCAACATTAACATGGTGACCTCACCTCTCGCGTGACTATGCGAGTTTACTTTATTTTAACCTCATAACTCAACAGGAATCCTCTGTAAGGTTCCTTACACAAACGTGTTTTTTTTTTTTTTTTTACACCGACTTACAGGTGCCCTACAGGCCCATAGTTGCTACAAAGACCTCCAGTTGCCACACAGGCCTAAAGTTGCCATAAAAGCCAACAGTTGCCACCCAGGCCAACACACAACGCTCGGCTAGTCCTGACCAAACTAGATTATTGGGTTCGTGAAAATAGAGAATTTTTTGAACTCTACTCTTTAACTAAATCATTGCCCTGGGCCATGTACCACAGTCATTCCAGACAAACTTTAAAACTGCTGCAGCAAAAACTGCCAAGCTTATAGAAACCCTCGAGTAAAACCTCTAACGCCACGACTCTATAGCCGACCAGCAATTGTATTGCTCTCACACAACGGTCCTCTAGAACCCGACCTCCGCCAGAATCCACTGGTACGGTCAAACATAATACGGCTGATAGACTCAATTACTCGTCATCTTAGGCTTGCTCATTATTATCAAAATCTCTTTGACATCAACAACGACTGGTACATAACCCGCTGGCATCTTTCTTAACCTACCGTGTGCATACTTGTAGGTTCTGAGCGTACCTATCTAAAGCTTTCAGTGTATAACGATCACTGCCCTGTCATAATCACCTATCGCAGACTTAATAAAGGCCCTATTTAGTTGTTGGACCCAAGTTTCCCAAACAACACTTCATTAGAAAAAGGTCCGCCGATCAACAAGTTCAACTAAACAAAGTAATTGTAACAATTCTGTTACTCTTTACCATTATCCAAAGGCAATGCATACCCAACTCATAAACCCTCTTCAAAAACCCATCGCCACATGGTACGCATGAGGTGCGGTCCAGAATTGGTCCTACGAGCAGACATGTTACACTGTCATCAACTATAACGTACAATTCTCAAGGAACTTGGTGATCGGGGATCCTTCTCACAAGATTCGCGCTTTTTACTCAAAGATCTTGGAACATACTGACGGTTAATAAAAGGGAAACAACTAACCCTGATAATATGAAGGAGGTTCACGAATTAACTCGGATCAATATCATTAAAATCAGATTATCAACAGTAAACCTTTACTATCGCTCACCAACTCAATTTTCACGTAAGGAAAACGATCGCGAGATCTACTGCTATCATAATATTACTTTGAAAGTAAGCAAGTGAATTCAGTTCTGAAAACGGTGTTTGTAAATCGTTACGCAACAAGATCTGTACCGAATACACGTAAATGACCAGTACTGTTACTAACTAGATACAATTGCGATAGCCCAACGACATTACTAACTCGCTTTGCCACTGAAAACGACTAGTTATTCAGTCATTTTGGATAACTCATCTCCTTCTTATGGGATATCTCATCCTAAAGATCGTACTGAACCAAATATTTAAACTAATACCGCCATATAGGAAACTAATTACTGGTTTTTTACTAAGTGTGTCTTAATTACCTAGTGATGGTGCTAGGTATAACCACTACCAATTTAGTGATCAAACATGAACACTTAAAACTCTAACTAGTATCTCTTCACTAGAGAACAGTCGACCTCACTATCAAAATAAATTGGAAGCGACTCACCGAGTATTCCATTCCCAACTTGCGCGCACTCGTAACGTTCGTCTACGACCTGCGAACTGATAGCCCGCCGTTCCTCTTAACCTCTCAGATGTTGACACGTCAACCTTTGCGCTCAGCATCTGAATCGCTAGCCTCCAGCAGAGGCTTCAGGCTGCGACACAATATGGTATCTGAAACATGAAAAATATTACGAGAGTATATGTTCACACGGTTAACCATACACAGTTTTGATGGAAATTAACCGGTGCACTGGTGTAGTAACCTAAACCAATCAATCTGCCTATCTGACCTCCACAATCCAGTAACTGGGTAGCACGGTACCCCTTGGCAAGACTGGTGTCAGATCTCAAGCTTCGGACTACCCGTAAAGACTGTCAAAGATCTTCAAATGACAGCCGGGACCAACGGCTTAACGTGCTTTCCGAGGCACGAAGGAAACTCGGTATGTTGAAATGGTCACACATCCACGGACCGACATCGTCAAGCGTTGCTTAACTTAAGTTATTATTTAGCCACGAGCTCCTCTATTAAGGGATATGAAAATAATGGGCATAACCGAAAGTTTTATTTGTATGTGTATCATATTTAGTGGCATCTAATGAAGTATTTTGATATCCAAAGTCAAAGTTTCGCGCAAATCATGTTTGTTTTGTGTTCTTGATGCTTGACCCGAGGGGTTCAGCTTGGTAAAACTATGATTTTATGCCACTGGAGCATTAGGAAAAATACTTGAAAGTAAACTTTATGACTTGGTACCATATTCAGAAAAAGATTTAGCTTGATTTGAAGTCTATTCAATACACACACAATTCCAATACACAATATAATATCTAGTTTAGCTACTTAATATTGTGCTACGAGTGCAAAAGAATGAGCATTAGTGTCTACCAATTGCTTGGCGCGTCTTAGCAAGCATGAAAATCCCTTCATCCTAGCAATAGACTGAACTACCTCGCACGGTGGATAGACAGGTAACTTGTTCACTCAATTGTTATTTTATGCTGGTCAAGATCATAATTAGGTAAATAAATTTTACTTAGCTTGTGGGTATTGGTGTTTTGTTTTTGAAAAACATCCTTTTCTGCAACTTGATCTGGCAACGAAGTAAATTCAGCTCATCCGAATTTCCTGGTCGAGTGGTCGGTAGGCTAGGCAAGGCGACTGTGTTGATGGGTCCAGTTGAGGCTCGGGTTGATCCCTTTCTTCTGATGTAAGAGCGGGCGTACTCAGGATTCTCAAATGATAACGATCAGACATCTTGTTTACACTTTTTATTACTCACACCAACAGTAAGTCTCACAACTTAATTTTATGAAGATATGTGCACAGTTCAATACAATTCAATACTAAGTTCTTTCGACTAGAACCAGCCTATTTGTACGTTTAAACAAATGACAAGACGTCACACAGCAACAACATCCGGTGACATTCGTTTATCAATTAATTATAGATTTAGGTTTGTAAAAATACAGTAATTGTGTACATTATTTGTTTAGTAATTAATAATACTTTTTACAAATATTTTGAACGAATATAGTTACCAATTATTTTATTGAAATAAACTAACAGTCGGTGAATCTACCTTCCATTTTTGACTTTAAAATATTACTCAAATAAAAACAAATCTTTACAATAACAATACTTAATTCGTGTTTCCGTTATGTCATCTGCCTTTTTGACGTTTTGATTTCGTCTCTGCTGCTAGTTTCATTTACCAGCGCTATCATGCATGGTATAGTTCTCGCCAAACTTCTTGGCCGCCCTGAAGTTGGCTACAATGGCTGCACAGTAGTAAATCTCATACAAAAACACCACCGTTTCGTGCCTCGCGCATTTGGTAAACCAACTTCATGGCGACCCAGAAGTTTGGCGAGAACTATACTTATGTTTTCCAGATCTTACCTTAAGGGATGCAATTAAATTGCTAGAGAAAGGACTTAGCTTTAATAGGCACTGTAAATCACATAAGCATTTACAAGATTTTTTATTATGCTTTAATATTTTTGTGGTTTCTGAAATTGGCCATAGCCCCTGAGCCTGAAAAACACTGCCATGACTATTTGGACTCATTCTTGACCAATTGGCCAGAGAAGTTAAATTAAGAAAGCTGCAAAAACATTAGGAGGAAAGGAATTGTACCTCTAGTTCTTTTGGGTACCGATATTGACTTATGGCAAAGTCTGCCTTAAGTAACACCACACCGTATAGATATTAAAAACATTAATAAATTAATTTGATACTGGGTTAATTTTTATTTATTTTGGCTTTCTTCATAATAACTTCTTTCATAAAACTCAATTCATTTAAGACAAATAAGTAGTTAAGTCCTAGATAGTTCTTCAGCATTTATATTTATGATATTGAACCTATTTTCACTAAGTTTAGGTAATACAATGGTGTAAGTGATGTCTATTATTGCCTATGTTAGAGAAAGACCCAATAATTATTATTTTTCACATAACAGAAAATATTTAGCCATGTTCCCACTGCTGGTACACTGGTCACACAGACCTCTATGTGTTCTCACATACATAATATTTACTCTTCTGCATGGAATGGTTTCTAATGCTGTCATAAAAGTTGTAAAAACAGTGAAAAAAAGAGGCATAGTGCCATTTCTTATCATTACTTTAGATCTATTTTATACAGACTTGTTACACAAAGAGTAGGTATGTTTAGTGATATAAAAAAGACCCTTTGTTACTCGTCATTAAAAAATGATGAATTCATTCTAATAAATTATAGGTACTAGGGACTAATGATTAGTTAGAACTTGATTATATTATTTTACTAACCTAACAGCGGTCTCCGAGGATCATCAGCATCCATTTTCAATTCACTACAGCATCTCTCGACACGTGATACTCGCACATTTATGTCATTTGAATATCTTATCTCTAATTGATAGAATTACATGAATATTTTGTTATTGTTTACAATTTTTTAATCCATTCTCTTGCCTTTGTTTGATAGATTGAGTATTGACATCCCACCCAATGTCACTTCGGTGACTTTGACGTTTGACAGATCAATGACAGAACTTGCGTTTGGATATTCCATTTCACTTTGATAGTTCAGTCTTCTATGAATCATTGTATTTGAAGTGATTTGAAACATTTGCGCAGCGCCTTCAGAATAAATAGAGAAAATGATGGTTTTATTGTAAGATTTGAGGTACCTAAATATTAAGTTTTAATGCAATATTGCTAGATATTATTGCATTTATTTCAATATTATCAAGCATCAATATTTATTGACGAGCTTCACCGTCAACCACATCATCGCTTAACATCAGGCGAGATAAAAATAGTGTCACAAATGCCTTTGTTAAAACTAAAAATACCCAGTCAAAACTAGAATTTCCAATGATTTTGATTTTCAGATAAAACTAGTTGTCACTCCGAGCTTTAGCTAAAACTAGCACTAGTATGATTAGTTCCAATCATGGACAAAGCCATTAAGCAGGGCACTAAGTATAATCGCCAGGCGTACATCGTAAAATAAATATATGGAAAATCACGAATTTGGATTTTAGCGCTGACACCAATTAATCTAGTCAGGTCAAATCGGGCAATGTAATTAATACTGATTTAAATTTCTATATTTACCACATTGTCTGGTCATTATTGTTATATTGCTATTGCTACATAACGGTTAGGCAATTTGATATTATTATGGTCAATGAATTAGTCCAAGAGCGAGCTAAGCGAGCTCGGGTATAAGTAGCAGTATTGTTAGTAGTAAGTATTGCCGAAGCTTTATTTACTATCGAATTTCTTTTTACAATTCTTTAAAAAACCTTAATCTAAGTTAATTTAATTACATTATTGTTTTTTTTAATATAAATGTATTTAATTGAAAACCCTTCATATTAATACGGCCGGTTTCGCAGAAAAATGTTTAAAAAGCCCTATTAAACAAAAATTATTTTCTCTAAAAAATGTTATCAAGCAACTTTATTATTTTACTAGCTGTCCAACGCGGCTTCGCTCCCGTCAACTAGCTAGCTACTTACCCTACCCGAAATACATGAACGTTGTGTAACTTTAACCGCTTACGCAGCGCCCGCAACGGAAGCTCTCAAACAGTAATATTTTAGCCCGTTTTGCAACATTTTTCATTTATGCTCCGCTCCTATTGGTCGTAGCGTGATGTTATATAGCCTATAACCTTCCTCGATAAATGGACTAACCAACACAAAAAGATTTGTTCTATTTTTACCAGTAGTTCCTGAGCTTAGCGCGTTCAAACAAACAAACAAACTGTAAAGATTCTAAGCTGGTATTGGCGTACCCGACGCAAATAAACCCTTTTTGTTCTGATCTGTTTTGTTTTTATGAATGCAACAACAATATTGATAACCCAGCAACCGATAACCGTACCTATCTATTGATAAGTAAATTGCCTAATTATGACAATAAATAATAGTTGACAACCAAAGCATCTATTTAGCAAGCAACGATCTCAATCTGGGGCATACGTGAGGCCTGAATCAGCTACAGATAACCTATTATCTATTAGCTAGACTAAAGAAGTCACATCCTACCGACTGTAACTGGTTGCTTTACCGGTTAAAATCGTCAAACAGGAATGAAGTAACCAGTTTATCTGACTATTTCTGGGTTCGGATTAATAATATAAGCAAATGTGCAGCAAGCAGCACATTTTTTCTTTGTGCAATCTTGCCATGAACATAGTTTTTACAGGCGCTAGAATACTGTCAGATGACTCCTAAAAACTTTAAAGTTAAGCATGGAATAAGTAAGTAGCATATTATTTTATCGTCATATTGAGGTTTTTATTAGGTTTTTTACTTTGATGAGGTCAAGTCTATACCAACAAAAGGTTATTTTTAGGCGAAACCATCAAAAGCGCCTTAGCTTTTAAAAATCGCAAACTGCGTAACTGTGTATTGTGTAGGTAGGTACTTACATGATTTTCCTGCAATGCCATGACACCGCTATAAGAATTAGAACTTAGAACGTTATTGTTGCAATATTTGTAAGTATGTGAGAACCATGTTCCTACTTATCAAATTAATTAATTTTCCTGTTAATACTTTTTAATAATTTATACCTGTGTGTAGAGCTATTCTGGGTGCATCGTCCTCACATATAATTAATGTATTAATGTATGTACTTATGTAGATATTGTAAAACACCTATTT
Source organism: Orthosia gothica (assembly GCA_949775005.1). NCBI lineage: Eukaryota > Metazoa > Arthropoda > Insecta > Lepidoptera > Noctuidae > Orthosia > Orthosia gothica. The sequence continues at coordinate 4,066,410 of OX459036.1, read as the reverse complement.
TTTTAAAATAGAGTAAGTATGGAGTTTCTTGTGCGTTCTTCTCCATAACAATCTACTTTCCGAATGCACGGTAGAATATTTTTTTATAACTTGTAAATTTTAATTTATTTGACGTTCAAAAATTCCGTTTATTGGCCTAGTTGAATAAATATATTTGACTTTGACTTTGAACTAGACGAAGAGTATAAATAGAAAGTTCAAGTTATCTAAAAATTATGCATCATACGTATCTAATATTACGCAAGGGTACTTAGATTACGGATTATGCAACAATATTGCTAATGCGATTTTATAGAACCACAGCCGCCGCAGCTCCTGAACAAATTGGGATACCTAAGGGCAGGAGGATGATGATGCTATTTCAAAGGTATGCCATTTTTTTTTAATTACCCGTTGTACACGATACCTACAATAATATCTGCAGTTGCTTTTATAAGGTCCTGTTTGTTATTTGGTCTTAGGAAGGGCGTTGGTTATGGTTCTGAGGTGAGTTTACCAGAGCGTGGTGAAAAGATAAGTCAGCTAGACTTTAAGGCGCCGATTCCCTTGAGTAGCTGATTTTAAAATGATAATTACGTCTAAACGGCAAGTCGTAATTTATTGGCAAAAATATATGTTTTATTAGACCATTTTCTTAATAATTTCATTTGAGCAAATTTTGAGTTTTATTCGTCTAACATAGTGTAATTAATTTGTAAAGTTATGTCTAAATCGGACAAAAACACGACAATCACAACAAAACCGCTGGGCGTATTTTAATGAAATTGACACCATATCAAAGTCAATTTAATTATCTACATTTTAATCTGAAGCTTTTTTTTTAAAGTCATAGAATAATAAGAAAAGTACAAAAAACTACTAAATTTCGGGTCGCGCGGGTGAGAAACGAGGGCGAGTTTTGTTCCCTCAAGGTCGTAGGCGTTAGTCGTCGTCTTAAGTTACCGAGTGCTAATTGTCTATATTTGGTTTCGCAGTATGATGAAGATGAACGAACGCTTCTACGAACTCGGATAGCCTCTTTTCATGGTCCCCAAGTAGTTAGACGTACAGGCAACTCAGGCCCAGTTTTTTATACGACGTTAACTCAACCAATGGTTAAAAAAACCATGGTTGAAAAAATCGGGGAAATGCGTATTTTAATGAATTTGTTAACCTCACAAATGTCCAAATAAGTTGGAGAGTTAGTTATTTATATGAGTAGTTTTACCGAAATTTGAAATTAATGGTTGAATTAACTACGGATAAAAAACTGGGCCTACTCAGGTCAGTCATGCAACTTTAACTAGATCTAACGAACGATTGCGGCTGGTCTCACTCAATGCTTATCTATTATTATTTACAAACGACAAAATTATTTCACAATAAAATAACAACTAAATGTGACGTCATTCTTAAGACGAACGTCAATAAAATTTACCTACTGACGTAAATTATTGCCTTATTCTATGACAAACTTAGAAAAACAACATTTTTTTTTTATCTCCAACAAACCTACGAATAACAAAATCTCGAAAACTTTAGCTCGAATATTTTAGGGTTCCGTACCCAAAGGGTAAAAACGGGACCCTATTACTGAGACTCCGCGGTCCGTCTGTCTGTCTGTCTGTCTGTCACCAGGCTGTATCTCATGAACCATGATAGCTAGACAGTTGAAGTTTTCACAGATGATGTATTTTTGTTGCCGCTGTAACAACAAATACTAAAAACAGAATAAAATAAATATTTTAGTGGGGCTCCCATACAACAAACGTGATTTTGTGCCGTTTTTTCGCGATAATGGTACGTAACCCTACGTGCGCGAGTCCGACTCGCACTTGGACGGTTTTTGAAACAAGCGTCGATAGCGTGATTGTTCGATACCTCGGTGCGTTAAAAACTTGAATAGTTATTCATATGTACTTTCTAGGTTTATCTTGGAAATAGCTGACAACAGTGAAGGAAAACATCGTGAGGAAACCTGGGACATATAATAAGTATGGGTTTGTGCTCCTATGGTGTAAATTGCTGCAAGCTGTTCCAGTGCGAGGATAAACGGATAAATTGAAGGGTACAGGCAAAAAACAGGGAATGTCCTAAAACAAGATTTTGAGAAAAACGCAGTTAAATGTTTAGAAGTACCTATGTAATTTTTATCCTCTTCTTTACCGGTATGTACTGGTATGTCATGGACATTCGTTCTTTTTGTTTTGTCCATAAACAAAAATGACTTTTTGGCGCCTTACGTTTACTTTAAAAAAAACCGGCCAAGTGCGAGTCGGACTCGCGCACGAAGGGTTCCGTACTTGGTAAATTGCGGTTTACGATTTATGACGTATTAAAAAAAAACTACTTACTAGATCTCGTTCAAACCAATTTTCAGTGGTAGTTTACATGGTAATGTACATCATATATTTTTTTAGTTTTATCATTCTCTTATTTTAGAAGTTACAGGGGGGGGACATATTTTACCACTCTGGAAGTGTCTCTTGCGCAAACTATTCAGTTAAGAAAAAAAATGATTTTAGAAATCTCAATATCATTTTTGAAGAAACAGGTAGCGTACATGACGGTTACTCGAAACATCATTCCATCACACAACAGATTGTTAAGAGCGGACTCTAGGAAACAGGAATTTGAAAAATAGGTATTTGAAGAAACTATTGCCGTCGCGTCACCTCCAACCTCACCCCGTAAAGTGCGAAAGGGACAACTGCAGCTCAGGCTGATTTTACCTACAAAAACTTTGACTAAAAGACGTTTCGTATTCTGCTGTTTTCTTCATGAAAACTGGTTTGATCTAAAAAATTCTTATATCAAAATTTCGAGTAAAAGTATATCTATGTATTTCCTTTTTTGTTAAAAACTTATAAATTTTGTCTGAAAGTCTTCTGAACATGGCGGTAAAAACGGGCATTTTTTTTGGATTTTTGGATTGTCATATTTCTTTTTGTGATTATGTTTTGGAAAAAAGGAAATGATACAGGCACGTATTAATTAGACCTAGATTTTATGGAAAAAAATCATTGCTCTAGAGGAAACAGAAAAAAACAGCAGAATGTGTTTGTATGGAGAAAGTCTCACTAGAGTCCCCTCTTAATTTAATCATAAATACCTACATTCGAAATGAGTCAATGGTCCTTATCACGAAATAATAAACAACTTTGTTTTTGTTTCACATGATCTTATTTGTATAGGAAAATTCTAAGTTCGAGAAACGTAACGGTTTGGATAAATACTTTACTATTGTGTAAAGAAAAAATGATGCCCTTTCATAATAATCATTACTTCATAACGAGCTTTCTTCAGGTTCCTAAGATGCCCAAGCAAACCCTTTCATTCGTTAGGTACCCATACAATGAGGTGCATAAAATAAATTGGTCCGCCAACTTTGGGCGTTCATTATTCTGGATTGGAGATAGATATGATATCACCAATGGTATTCAAATAAACAGATATGTTATAAGCGCGCGCATTGTGACGACTAGGACACAATTGTGACCTTTTATCTTTAGTTTATGTCACGCATGGCGAATAGCGATAGGCTTTGTTGAAACAAAAACAAAATAAAAAAATGCTATCGTGTGTATTTAGAAAGTGTACGAATTAATATACCAAAGTAAATAAAACAGCAGGGATCTCATACCATAACGTAAGTACGCAATACACCTCAATTTACTAATTTATTTCATTTTTTTTTCCTAATTTTCTGATTTTGGAGGTTAGAAAAAGAAAAAAACATTGCTGGTCAGGATAATGTTTGTTTACATTCACACGCAAGTGACAAACACTAGCTGTCTCTTTTTTTCTTGTTCGTTTTATCAAGCCATCCCTTTCGAATTTTAGTGAAATGTCAGATGAATGAAAAGTGTGTATGTGTGCTGCCGCTGCTGCGCGGAACACTTATTTCTATTGTTTTGTGAGTGTATAACTTAACTGTTTATTTGAATATCATTTTGATATCACTTATAGTCCTCGCCAAACTTCTGGGCCGCCCTGAAGTTGGTTTACCGGATGCGCGTGGCACGAAACGGTACTGTTTTTGTATGAGATTTACTACTGCGCAGCCATTGTAGACAACTTCAGGGCGGTCAAGAAGTTTGGCGAGAACTATACTAACCATACACTGACATCTAAACCAAATGTGTACATAAGCAAAATTTTAGCTCAATCGGTTAGGGTTATCTGTTTAAAAATTCAGTTGCAATATTTGACTAATTGCTTGTTGCAAGAGAAATAAAAGTTTTACTTTTTAAGTAGGTATTCTTTCTCTTTTCTCATGCTATCAATGTTACAAAGATAATTATTGTTTCAAATGTTTTACCATCTACCTAATTTTATTGCCTATTTATTTAAAACTAAAAGTTTTTTTGTCCGTGTTAGACATATGATCTTCAAAAAATAATTACACTATGTTATACGAATAAAACGCAAAATTTTCTTAGATCTAATTTTTAAGAAAATGCTCCTAATCTATATTTATTTTTCCAAAAAAATTGCGATTAGCCGTTAAGCCTTGATTATCATTTTAAGATCAGCTACTGAAGGATATCATAGCCACGTTGAGTGTTTTTTTTGTAGGGGCAAAACATATGGATTCGCGTAAGCGTCATGCTATTTTGACGCGTCATGGACATGCTAATGTGACGGCAGTACCTGCCATTTCTTTTTCTAGCCTTTTCTGTCTCACTTCTGGGCAGAAACCTTCCTCCACTCATTCTACTTATACCGTATAATATCTCAACAAAGTATGGGTAGGTAAGTATAGGTCGGTAACTATAAGTATGTAAAGTATGTACCTACCCTACCCTATATATGAATAGGTAGGTATATATATATATCCTCTATAGCTCAAGTTTTCCATGTCCTATCGAATAATACATCAACACAAACAAAACATCTCCTCCATTCGCTGCACGCCTGGTACAAAGGTTCCGTGTATTACATCAGACACATAACACATGTAATAGTTAGATACTGCACCACAGTATTCCTACTGTCTATGTTTGCTTGTCACATAAAAACTAGGTCTAGTTTTCGGCAATGCCTGGCGTTAATTAAATCGTTTGGTTCAATTGTATCACATAATTATCTCATAACTAATGCTGACTGGTACCGTACACACACGTTTCATCACTTTCTAGAGGACGAGCCAATATATTTATTGAAACAATAATTAATGACTACACTAGAGATGCCACGAATAGTGAATTGGCCGAATACCGAATACCGAATATTCGGCAGCGCTGTCGGCCGAAGCGCCGAATATTCGGCCGCCGAATATTCGGCGCGAAGTACATGCTTGGTGGGGGCGCGTTAGCTGAAATAAGACAAGTCACAACCTGTTTTTCTCGTTGCGTTCGCGCGGCAGTGACGACGGCGCGCGTGCGGGGCGGGGTGCAAGCAAACATTGTTTGTATTTGTTTCAATTGCGAGTAAATCGCGTCACGGAGCGCTTTGTTAGTTTATAAATAATACGTAAAGTGACACTTAATTACTATTTTGCTAAGAAGTTTGTTCCTTAGTTCATTTTCAATTTTTTTTTCGTCAAAAGGCTTATAAAATGACACCGGCTGATAAAAAATCGCTGCTAATTTTCTGGATCCTCGCTTTAAAACGAGTTTTCTAGGATTGGTTCAAGCAGAAAGAGCAAGACAAAAAATTCTTCTAGAAGCTCTAAAAAAAAGTTGTGATGAACCAAGTAGTACCGATGACGATTCTTTCACAGCGCGTAAGAAAAGAAGCTTGAATGAAAATGATAGGACTGTTGAAATACATGACAGTTTCTGGAACTGCTTTGAAGAAGTCGCTACAGATAATATGGGAAATGCTTATGATAAGGAGGACGTGGAGAAGAATGCTGTGGCAAACGAGTTGGATTTTTATTTGAAAACAGTTCGCCTAGATCGGAAGGCCGATCCTTACAAGTGGTGGTCAGCAAACGAAAAACAATACCCGAACCTTTCGAAATTTGCAAAAGTTTATCTTTCTTCGTCTGGAAGTAGCGTTTAAAGTGAGAGTTTATTTTCTGAGGCTGGTAACGTTTACGATGAAAAGCGCAATCGTTTGCTACCAAAAAATGCTGAAAAGCTCGTTTTTATCCATCACAACTTACCAATGATTAATTTTAACTACTAAAATGTTGAAATTTGGAAATAAATACATAATTTGGAGTAAAATAACGTGTCTTTTTTACATGATTTGCTATTCGGTATTCGGCCGAATAGTACGTACTATTCGGCCGAATACCGAATAGCAAAAAAGTGGCCGAATAGGCCGAATACCGAATAGTTGCCGAATATTCGTGGCATCTCTAGACTACACCACAGCACAGACTACACAATAGCACGGATAAATACAGGATGTAACGGAAAAATGCGATCATGTTTTAAAAACTGCTACTGCCCATGAAAATAAATAAAAGAAAGTAGTAGTAGTAGTATTTGTGAATGATTTTTATTTATGATTTTGTTTTCTTTTTCGCTGCAACCCACACACACACACACACATTGTAGTTCAATACACTTATTCTTCTATTATTTCATTGTACATTATTTATTTACACTTTATACACATCCTATTGTATCACCTAAGTCAAATATGTATAAATTATATTTTTTATTTTTTTATTTTATTTTGTTACCCACGTCCGTGTGTCGCTGCGGGGTGCCAACTGAAAACCAGCGCTGGATGTCTGACGGCCAGCAAATGCTGAGTTGGTAACCCTTTCGGTATGAGCACGTTCAGCGCAATTTGTCTTTGCATTTCTTTTTTGTCTTTTACTCCATGTTTGTTGCTGTTGTGTTGTGCCTGTGTCGAATAAATATATTTCTATTCTATTCTTTCTATTCTAAAAATATTTATTTGTGACCCGCACAGGAGACACGAAATAAGCATAAAAAAAAACAATAATAAAAAATAAAAACCCTGTGCGTGACCAAAAAGGCTCCAATCTAAAACAAAAGCACAAGTTGAAAATGAACAAGTTTTTCCAAAGAAGTCAGAAAATTCTCAAAAATAAATATTATCGCCCATAAACAATCAGCAGTCAATAATTTTCTATAGAAAATTGATTTTTAGGGTTCCGTACCTCAAATGGACTCTCTTTTCCGTCTGTCTGTCCGTGTGTCACCACCGATTTTCACAGGAACAGGTGGACCTAGCAAGTTGAAATTTATACCAGATACTGAGGTCTAAAGTCCCTATTTGGTATATAAAAATCATGGTTGAGTTGCTAACGTCTGGTCCTGAATCAACACGATAAAAAGATATGGGCAAATTTAGATTTTCACGAAAACTTGTAAGTACCAAAATTTACCTTAATTTTACATATTTAATATTTTTTGGAATTTTTCCTATATTCGTGCTGTAAGACCTTAATTTTTGGCAAATTTTGTAATTTTTCTTTTTTGGCAAAAAGTACACACACATTCACTTAAAACAGAGCCACCAATAATAATTATACCAATTTTATTATGGCGGTATAATGGGTAGGTACGGAACCCTCGGCGTACGAGTTCGACTCGCACTTAACCAAGTTTTTCCTTTGATTTTTTTAGAGAAAGTTGTCCATTTTTATGTAAATTTAACTATATGGCATTCACGTGAGCTGTGTAACTACTGGCACCAAACCGACCAACAAAAATAAAATTAATAACAGTATTTTTTTTTTCATATAATTAATTCGTTACATCAATATTTAAAGGCCATTTCTGTCTCTTTCTAATGCAAGGCGTCGCCATGTTGCATCAGGCACGTTGTTTGCTCCTAGTCAACAAAATTTCTACAACATATCAACAATAATGGCTCCACTTTACGCATTTATTAGCATTTCGACACGCCTCTTGTAAACCGATAGTTTATTTCATCAGATTTTAACTATTGCAAAGTAATATTAGATTATTGAAGACAGAAAATGTTATTAAGTTAAATTTTGCAGAAACATTGTCAATTTTCTTTAATTGTCATAATTTGGGACAGTAGTGTTTATCCGTCCTTTTGTTAGGTACTAATAATTCATAGGTACCTAGGTAAATATTCGATTGTGAGCAAAAACAAAGTACAAAAAATTAGATAAAGTTTTTCACGTTCCTGTAAATATACCTAAATATGTGTAGGAAAATTGACACCACTGTAGTATAAACCTAGGTAATTCAACTAGATAAGGACAGCGCTATTGTTTATATTGCTATCTCGCTCACACCGGAAGGCGTCTATGCAAGGCGCTCGGCTTGTTTCGTCATAAATTGCGTCCACTTTAAGTAGACCTCTCTCAACTCCCTTCTGCAAACAGTTTTATGAGAGACCCTATAGTATTAGAGGTTTTGTTAAAATAGCTACTAGGCTCGCAGCAATATTTAGGACAGTCTGATCACGAGGTTGCTAATAGCTTCGGCCCTTTTACGAAATTACCTATCTATTATAAATTAATACTTATTTATTACTTGTAGTTTATTATTAGCCGTATTAGTAGGTCCTATGTACGACAGGATACAAAGTCCTAAATGCAACAATTTTTTTGCCTAACATATTATAAACGCGAAAGTTTGGATGGATGGGATGGATGTTTGTTACTTCAATCACGCCAGAACGGCTAAACAGAGCTGGATGAAATTTGCCATAGCATAGATTATAGTCTGGCATAGCACACAGGCTAATCCTTATCCCGATATAATTATATTGTTCACTTAAGATAAAAAAAAAAAAAAAAAAAATCCGCTAGCAGAAGCTAGATCACAAGATCACGGACTCTTTCGAAAAGACTTCACCAATGAAAGCGTCCAATAATTTTTGGCAATACCTAATTATTTAAAGAGAATTTGTCATACTCTTTCATGGGATCAAACCCTTTGCCTTGCCGAATTGACTTACGCAATAAGGCTAGGTTCTACCCGCGGCCACGATTGTAACAATGTGGAACTATTGCATTATATGAAAATTCATAATACTAACTTTATATTAGATGACCTATTTTCACTGATAATTTGAAATCGATTGTCAATAACAATCTATGTTTGGGCGGGAAACGCGCCTGCAGTTGATGGCAAATAAAACCGCATCGCGCATGCGTCAGCCGCATTAGCTAACGAAACGTCGACCAGTGCAGTCGTGACATACGCGCCACTTGCAGTTATTGGACATTTGTGTAATTATTTTGTTATTTGTTACCAGTGAATATTTTTGAGAAAAAAGGTAAGTTCAATATTTTTTTAAACCTTAGTTAGAAATTCCCAAATAAAGAAACACACTGTTTTTGGCTGAAATTATTAATAATAAATATTAGTTTTTTTTTTCTTTTTTACATAATTAAAAATATTTACTTTCACACCACGTCATCATCATCTGCCTGTCCTTGTCCCATGTAACTTGGGGTCGGCGCAACACGTTTTCTTATTCCATACCGTCCTGTACCCCGTCACACTATCTTTGACTCCCTTTTCTTTCATATCACTCCTCACACAATCCATCCATCTCTTCTTTGGCCGTCCCCTCCCTCTCCATCCATCCACATTTATATTCATAACTGTTTTATTAACATGCACTTCATCCCTCCTCATCATATGACCATACCAGGACAAACGGTTTCCTTTCAACCTTTCTGTCACTGACGCCACTTTCAAACTTCCTCTAATATATTAATTTACGGTACAGTTGTTTTTATCAATTTAATATACTTAAAAATAGATTCCGACAAATTGAGAAACTCCTCTTTTTTTTCTTTGAAGTCGGTTAAAAATAACTCAGACCTATCTCGCCTGGCCTTGCAAAAGGTACGAAAGAATCCCTCTCTCCGATAAATACCTCGTGAAACCAGTTTTAAAATTATTTAACAAAATAACACGGAAATAAGTTTAATTTATTTCTCATAATTTATCTGTCTATATTGTCCCACGGCTGGGCTAAGGCAAAGCGATCGATTTTCTTAGAAAATAATCAGTTTTATCAGACGAAAAACGCTAGTTACGTGGGCACGCGGTTTCTTTGTATGAGATGAGGCGTCTGTATGCTAGTTTTATATTATCTGTGGCTAAGGTTTCCTACATAGCTGTCCACTCTACCCAGTGTGTTATTTTCTCTGGTCCATCTCTCGTAAACTCCTCTAAGTTGTTTCCTAGGCCATCAGTGACGTCACCCGTCTTCTGATTCCCTGTTTTAACTCCTACCTATCTCAAAAAAGGGGGCTAAGAGCTAAATATTTTATTGCAAATATGAAAGCAAATTTTAATTAAAACGAGTGCAAATTTTTCCTTTGAAAAAATCCAGCAGTTTTTCGGTTTTGGAATGGACCCTGGAAACCTACGCAACCAATAGAGCCAGGGGTCTCCAATTACTTTCATTTGGGGTCCGTTTTTTTAATCATATTACCGTCGTGGTCCGAAAGGTTTAAAGCCTATCCCCCTCCACCCCGGCCTTTACAACGTCACGAGTACCTGTTTACTTTGTGAAAATTGAAAAAATAAACTTACCTATAATGTCACAATTATAAGTAATTTAGAATTTTAGACGACGATTTTGATGACATGATTCGTCCGGTGTCGAATCGGCAGTAAAGACAAAGCGCAGGATAAATAATTAAATTAATTACTTAAGGAACACAAGTAAATTATATTGTAGGTACTGTTTATTAAGGTCCACACTAAACCCCACTAGACCCCTGCCAACGAGGCAGTCTTTAACATAACTGGCCTATACGTCTTCCTACCCCTTTAGATAACATATTATAGGCGTGATGTTAAAGTATCACGACTAGCTAGATAAAATAATAGTTCATAAGGTCACTCACTCGGTCTCGGTCATACTGACAGAAACCAACTCACGCGGGAAACTCAGCCATTCCGGAATTCCAGACGTACCGTGCCAAGATAATAAATACTTACCTACCTATTAGTAGACCTGGTGAATCCAAATAAATTGAGATGGCTCCAAACAAATTCAATTCAGTCAATTAACAAATAGAATGATTGTAGCTAGGTTGATCTTCGTTGATTTTTAGGGTTCCGTAGCCAAATGGCAAAAAACGGAACCCTTATAGATTCGTCACGTCTGTCTGTCTGTCTGTCTGTCTGTCTGTCTGTCTGTCTGTCCGTCCGTCCGTCCGTCCGTATGTCACAGCCACTTTTTTCCGAATCTATAAGAACTATGCTGTTGAAACTTGGTAAGTAGATGTATTCTGTGAACCGCATTAAGATTTACATACAAAAATAGAAAAAAACAATAAATTTTGGGGGTACTTGTAACTGAAACTGAAAAAATATTTTTCTATGGGTAGGTCTTCAAAAATGATATTGAGGTTTCTAATATAATTTTATCTAAACTGAATAGTTTACGCGAGAGCCACTTCCAAAGTGGTAAAATGTGCCCCCCCCCCCTCCCTGTATCTTCTAAAATAAGAGAATGATAAAACTAAAAAAATATATGATGTACATTACCATGTAAACTTCCACCGAAAATTGGTTTGAACGAGATCTAGTAAGTAGTTTTAATACGTCTTAATCGTAAACCGCAATTTACTATGTACGGAACCCTTCGTGCGCGAGTCCGACTCGCACTTGGCTGGTTTTTTTGTTTGGCGCCTCGCGCCGCCACAAAATGCTAGACCAATGTTATTTTTTTCCTTTCAGTTCGTTATTTCGTCAGTTCAAATTTTTATTCAAAAAAGGTTTTTTTACCTTATTTTAACAGAATCGGTACATTTGAATTTTTTTTAGAAAAATTATTAAGACATCCTATTTTTGTACCTGTAGGAGTAGCTTTTTTTACCCGACTGCCGAAGGAGGGTAATGTGTTTAACAGTCTATGTATGTATGTAAGTATGTATGTATGTTTGTTCCTATATGGCGTTCCATAGACCAAACGCGTTGGCCGGTTTTGATGATTCATACGTCAATCGATTCGGCATCATCATAGGCTACATTAAAATTGGACAATAGAAAAATGGCGGATTTTGGGTGCCAAATTGTTTTTAAATTTAAATGGGACCAACTTTTATACTCTTTCCAGTAAAAAAATTTTTTTTCCTATAAAAGGTTTTGCGTGGTCATACGTACGAGTATAACACTTGGCAAAAAAATAGGCTTACATTGTGCCAGAAAATAGTGTAGCATTTTTGAAGAATTTTTGTAATTGAATAATACTTCCGGCAATTACAGGCAACATAGAATACAAGATATTTTTTCATATACATTTATAAAATTACTAGCAACCCGCCCGGCTTTGCCCGTGACAAATTATACACAAAAGCCTTCCTCGTTTCTTATTCTTTGTATTGGTGAAAACAGCATGGAAATCTGTTCAGTAGTTTTAGAGTTTATCGCATACAAACGCAGTGAAGATTTTTCTATATAATATATGTAGTGATAATGTCCGAGAAATAAGAGTTACTTAGGTAGCTAGATTTGAGCGGCAAATTATAGCCTAGCTCGGACCCTACCTAATCGCACAAGACTTACGAAATTCTATTAAATGTAATCGCAGGAAACTTCATTAACTTTCCAAACTACACTGAAATCAATCTGTAAATTATGGTTGAGCAAGCTTTGGCTTGCTTAAGATGAACGATCTAACTTGGTGTAGATTACTAAATCTCCTACCTCATAAGCAAGTGATTTAAGGTTGAACTAGTCGATGGCACGAACAATTTGGTGCGCGGGGTTAAAATGCATGCTATCTTAACCGACAACACGTGCGAAAGAAATAGATGCTGAGATGAGCAGTAAGAAGCTAGTTCGCGTACGAAATAGCACTTTTGCAAATATTTATCAAATGGATGATGATTTAGGACGAAAACGGGCGCGTGAAATTTTATAAACAGACCTTTGGGAGTCTAGATATCATGAAAAAACAACTAAATGTATATTTATAAAATAACATTATTTGCATTGTTGAATTACTACTCTATCCCTGTATGGAGGCCGTTTTGCAATTCTCCTTCTTCTTATGGTATTTATTTCCGCCCAAAGATGCGTTAAAATTAGTGTTGAAATATGGAACTTTCGACGCTCATAACTTTCAAATATATTATTTTTTTACTTAATTGTTATCATTTTTTATTTTGAACTTACATCGTCAAACTGTGGAGTCTCTAGTACGTTTGTATGGAAGAATTTTCGACTAGGGTAACCTTAACACGTCATATTCACTGTTTATTGAGTTTTCCATCTGGAGTTTGCGCCCAGTTGAAGGAAGGAGAGTGTCCTATGCACCTCTACCTAACCCTTCTAGAATACAGGCGTGATCATATAAGATGTTATGGTAAATCCCTATATTTAGGTTTTATATTAAAGTTAAAGTTGTGATTTAATACAATCGATGATCCTTGGAAGGTTCAAAGTTCCAAATTAACTTGAAAGAAAAAACTGTTTAACAAAAAAACAAACCGACTTCCAAAAAAAAACACTGCATTTCGAAAAATAACTTTCTTTTACGAAGTCGTTGTCTTTGGTACCTATTGTTTTCCGTGTTTCGACACCAACTTCGGAAAAGAAAGTAATTTTTTGATATGCAGTGTTTTTTTTGGAAGGCGGTTTGTTTTTTTTTTTGAAGTTTTTTATTTATCTCTTTTTAGTTTTGATAGGTACCTCCAATTGCCATTAAAATCATATATAGCCAAAGTAAATCTCATGACGATTGCAATAAGCCCAAACACGACTAGGATACATTGTTTTATTTCGGAGTTCCAGTGCCGACCTGCCGGCTTCAACATCAGATCAGTTCGATGGTAACATTTTCATCAGTACTATTTATTTATAAGTATTTGTTTCATCATATTCGTTTATCTACTCCAGATATCTTATACCCATAACATACTTAGCATTAAGGAGTTCCATTGGCCATCTGTAGCCTTAAACACCAGTTCCGCTTCACCAAATGATACTTTCTGAGTGCAAATGATTGCATTGTTGATGAAAATACCAAAATCGCTATAATATTTGAAGAGTTCCCTCGATTTCTCCAAGATCCCATCATCAGATCCTAACCTAATGACTATGGGACCAACTTGGAAGTATACCCTTTCAAACAAAAGAAGAGTTTTCCAAATCAGTACAGGCGTCTTTGAGTAATCGGGGAACATACATTAAAAAAAAAGATTCCGACGAATTGAGAACCTCCTCCTTTTTTCGAAGTCGGTTAAAAAAGAGAAAGGTGTCTTCTGGAGACCCAGTTGGATGGAGGACAGCTGATCCTCAGTGTTCACAATAGCGGCTGCTAGAGTAGGTACTGTAGGTGTCTCGTCAGCGCGCGTCGTCGTCGTTCGTACGTCTTCGGTTTTCTTCTCGGCGTCTCCCTTTTGTGTGGATCTTTGCTTGTACTATCTTGCATGCAGCACGCTGAGCCTCGCACAATTTATCACGCAAAAAAATATTATTTATATATATATTAATAAAAAAGGGTAGGTATTATTTATATGTTAAAATCATATACAAAATATTTTTGCATATTCTCAAAATTGACGGCCAGCTGAATCGATTGAAAATGTTTTAGTTTCCTAGGTGATCAGGAAGTGCCTCAAAAATGACTGCAAAAAGATGTCAGTTTTTGGTGTCGTTTTTTTAATGTAATTTTTTTTCGGTCTGGCCTAGAACTCCGTTCCAAAAAATCAACTAAAGTCAGGACGCGTAGGTACTATATAATTATGTACTGGGCGCGTATGGTGGATTACGTATTTTCAGCCCCCACTCAGAGGAGAGCAGTCGTATTCGGAACATTATATATTATACTGATGTTGTGCTCTATTAAAGTTAGAATTATAATAACAATAAACATACCTTAAGCAGTTATCAGTGACGCAATCCGCGGATGCATCAGTCTGCCACTAACTAGTTCTAATCGCCCTTATCACGGTTTCTTCACACGCATACTTTCATTGAACTTATAAGATCAACTGCAAGTTTGTTCTTATCGAAACATATGACTATATGACGAGATCTTCACCCATCTTTCGTCATTCTAGGCAGTGGACCAAATTGTAAGGGCAAGAACTTGATATCGGGAATGGGTATGTATTGCAATATCTAAAACAAAAGAACTGACGTAAAATAAGCTACGTTCAAAATCCCTAAAATCTAAATACCTAATGATTGTTTCACTTATAATCAAAATACCGAAAGCTTAAAATGTCAAATGGATATTGAAGCGCATAAAGCTAAAAATTGAAATTCCTATGTACAAAGTTCCTTAAATTGGTTTACCTCACCGTTTATTGACCAAAATGAAAAATAACGATGTAAGTAGGTACCTATGTAAAGTTAAATACCCAAATAAAAATACAATTATTATTTTTAATTTTTAATCGGGTACATATTTGAACATCGAAAATTAAAATACCTACGGATGAAATGTCACTGTTGAAAACATCGAAATTTTAAATATCGAATGATCATCCGAAAATTAAAATAACGTAAGTTTATAATGTCGAATGGTTAGATAACTTACGTCCAATATATCTAAAATCTAATTATCTACAAAAGTGACATCGAAAGACCTTAATATCGAAAGTACAGGGTATCGAATGTCCCAAATATCGAAGCACAGATTATCGAATGTCCTAAATATCGATATTTATTTAGTATGTATGTCACAGGGTAATTTGATAATTCGGATATTGCGAAAACCCAGATAATTAGAAAAACTATTTTCGATATTTTGTTACAATCGTTATTATAATTTTCGATGTTTTGAACAGCGACATTTTATATATTAATTATCTCATCGTTCTGCAAACAATACTTCTTATGAGATAGCTTGATCCCTGCGACAGCTGTCAGCATCAATACAGGAACAATAGCGCTTGACAGGCTAACAATAACGTAAACGTCAGTTTGACATATGTCGCAGAGATCAAGCTATCTTTTATGAAGTATATTGGGTGAATAACAAAACTGACAGAAAATATTTAAACATAGACAACGATCAATTTTATCAATCTACCCTCTTTTACGCTCGCGGAACCTGATCTACTACCACCTACTACTACATACCAATAGCTCGCAAGTGATGCATCATTTTAGGTAGGTACTCATTTGGTATTTCAATTGTTGGTGTATCAAACTTAGTTGTAATAACTGTTGATATATTTAGTCCAATCAGTATTTTAAACTTAGGTAAATCGTAAGTAGGTGTTAGTTGCTTAGGTATTAACATTTTAGGGATTTTGAACGTAGGTATTTTTTACGTTATTTCTTTTAATTTTAGATATTGCAATACGTACCCATCGGGAATCATGTATATAATCAAGTTGTTTGTTTTTCTTCTGAAGTGATTTTGTAAATTAGAAGGCTGCTGTTGTCCTACACGGTGTGTAGATCGTAGCAGGTGGCGTTCTATATGTTCTGCCTACCCCATGGGATAAAGGCGTGAGTTTTTGTATAAGGTATGTGTCTTGTGTGTGTAGTTGTCTTACATTTCTAGCACAGAACTAATATGAGTTATTTGATTCTGCACGATATCATATTCTTGCCGTTGGTTCCACGTTACTGGGTCGGCGCTATACGTTTTCTTCTTCAATTCCGTCCTGTCAACCGTCACGCTATTACCGACTCCCTTTTCTTCTCATCATTTCTTATACAATCAATCTACCTCTTCATTGGCCTTCCTCTCCCTCTCAATATTTTATTTTATAACATCTGTTTTGCACGTGTAGTAACAAACCAGTACTTAGATCAATTATTATACCAGTAGTGACGTGTTCTGTCCTGCATTGCATGGAATATTATGCCCATAGATACGATATCTTTCCATAGTAAATAATGCATAGCAGTAATGCATCATGTTGTTCGACCTTAACATTAGATCGCTTCCTTTGTGCCCTATTCGGATCGGAAGCAGTTTCTTCACATCGCAATAAGAATATAGCGTACCGGATTGTTTTTATTAAAAAAGAATTGTTTTGTTGTGAACTTACGAGTTTTTAAAACAAGAGCTAAGCAAAAGCATTTAATTAACAGACAGAATCAGCACCCTTAATTAGTTCTCTCAACGAAATCCATACGAGGGCGGCACTGAAAATTTCGGGAATCAAGGTAGTGACACAACATTACTATTTAAAAATGTATTTATTGCTTTTCGAAGTATTCTCCGCGAAATTTGACACATTTTTCCATACGATGGAACCAATCATTGAAGCAACCATTCCATTCGGAAGTTGAGGTCTCCAAAATGGCCGTTTTGTAGGCGTCCACAGCTTCTTCAGGTGATGAAAATCTCTGACCACGCAATTTATTCTTTATTTTAGGGAAAGTATAAGAGTTTTTAGTTTAAGAGATAGAAAGGAGTTTTCAATTAAAAAGATTTTAATATGACAGAAACAGTGGAAATATTCCATTCCCGATACTTTTAGTGCAGCCTATGTACAAATAAAGTGATACTTCTCGTTCTCATTTAAAAAAAATGTTGGGTGGAGTTATACGTACGATCGCCGTACCGTTTTATTTTGCCAATTAATCAATTCATTGCGTGTTTCGTGTCTGGCAAATTAGGTACTTCTTTTTGTACGAAACATGTTTACGGTTTGATAAGAGTTGCCAGGCTTTCCTAACAATAATATTTTAAAATATTGACGAGACAAGTCTGATAAAAGTATCTATACCATACCAATAGTATAAAGAGGAAAGATTTTTTTGTTTGTTTGTTTGTTTGTACCGAATAGGCTCCGAAACTACTGGAACGATTTTAAAAATTCTTTCATCTATGGAAAGCTACATTATTCCCGAGTAACATAGGCTATAATTTTGACGGGAGCGAAGCCGCGGGGGTCAGCTAGTCGATAGATATGCTTTGAATGATCTCAACTTCTAGAAACCGCCTAGAAAACGATGTCCTAGAAAGTTTTTGATTTATAAACAGTTTGTTATTTTTTCTAAAAGTGTCCTATAAAAACTTGATTCTTTCACAGTTTGAGAAAGGTACTAGGCTCTCATAACTTCACTGGTCTTCTTTTCAGCAATGGCTCGTGTATGCGTGATCGGAGCGGGCGCGGCGGGCTTGTGTGCTGCACGCCACCTCCTCGAGGAGCCCTGCGTCAGCCAGGTGGACATCCTGGAGCAGGCTCCCCAGCTCGGAGGCACCTGGGTCTACACCGAGGACGTTGGTTACGATGACTTTGGCCTGCCTATTCACACCAGCATGTACAAGAGTTTGAGGTGGGTTGGACAAAGCGCTTTCAGTTTTTCACTTGTAAGTACCTAATCAATCTGAGTAGCAAACTGGTGTCTGGATTTGTATATAACCAGTTTTTAAGCAGACGGAACTATAGTTTTTTCCTTAAATTATAGGCATATTATGGCAACAGTGTTTTGCGAGTACCTAAGGACAAAAAAAGTGGAGAAAGACCAAGGGCAAAAACTCAAACAAACATGACAAGCATTCGTCAAATTGTTTTGTTTGTCTGGCAGTCATTCTGTCTTTGTTATCAGGATATTTCCACTGAATATTCCAGTACAAAATAATGTTTTTATCGTAATTTTATTTGTGAAACTCTTCCTACACCAGCATGGCAACGACAATAACAAGATCTCAGCTTACGACACGTTCGTATCGAGGGTCGAAGGCTATCAGGGCAGCATAGCTTGCTTGGAGATATTTACGAGCATTTCGTACATTCTAGGAATGTGTGTTTAGAAACGTGATTAGGGTAGAGAGTGTTCTATTTTCTATTATCATCGTGAACGTGTATAATATGTACTGCGGAATCCTGTCCTTTATGAAATTTATATTCTATAGAAATTTGAAAATCTGTTTCCATTCCAGTTTTGTCAAACTCCCTAAAAGACCGGACACGCGTGTAGATGCTTACACTCAACACCGTTGCCTTCCTTCTATAGAGCAATTTTTTTGTTATAATTTCTAATTGCTATGATATAGTACCTAGCTCGACATACACTTCCATGTTTACTTGACCACGTCCGTATAAGTATTCCATAGTAGGTATACTGTTCCGTAAATATAGAAATTGATTTACGATTCCACGTGGTTCAAGGTAGCGATTACAGTCTCCAGATTGTTTGTTTCATATTAATTATCCGTTAATTGTAGTTTTATGAAGATAATGCGACAAACAACCAGAGGTCAAGAGTAGTGAAGAAAAGAGAATTATTGTAAACATTCCAATGATAAGCAATTTATGGATCCGCTTCTTTCCTGTATCCGTATCTCCTGCATTTTTGTATAACCCTGGTAGATGTTTTTGATTAGAACATTATAGCTGAATTAACGAATGCAATCAATACTAATAGGGTATTGTAAAACAGCTATCTCAGAGTGCATATAGATAATTCATTCATGCATGGGCCAAAAGTTTAGTCGGCACTAAATTAGCCAATGATAGAAGCCCGAAGGTTTCAGGTGTCAATGAAGTCTTGATTTTCATGACCATCATGATTTCATCACCTATCACTTGTTCTTATCTATACCATCTATACCAATATTATAAAGAGGAAAGATTTTTTTGTTTGTTTGTTTGTGTGTTTGTTTGTACCGAATAGGCTACGGAACTACTGGACCGATTTCAAATATTCTTTCACCGTTGGGAAGCTACACTATGCCCGGGTGACATAGGCTACTTTTTATCCCTGTATTCCTACGGGAACGGGAACTACGCGGGTGAAACCGCGAGGCGTCCGCTAGTCTCACATAATTTTACTTTGAAAATCAAAAGACGACTAAAAGGTTGAAATCTAACTGACTTCACATCTCAACAAAACCTTAAACCTCTTTTCTATTTCAGGACTAACCTTCCAAAAGAAATAATGGGTTTCCCAGACTTCCCAGTACCGGAGAGCGACAAGTCTTACCTGCCCGCTAAAGATATGTTGGCATTTCTGAAGCTATACGCTGAAAAACATGGTGTCACCGAGAAAATTAAGGTAGGTAAATTATGCTTAGATACTACACTCAATCTATGGCTGAAATAATCTTGACAACAGAAATTATTCGAGACACCAATCAGAGGGGCGCGCATTTTTATTTAATCATCTTTCGTATTTAATTATCAGTAGTAGCACTCAGTCAAAAACACCGCAAGAAACAAAAACACACAAGTTTTTGCCTTCCGAAGTTACCCCGTAACAAAACAGGAGAGTCCAAGGCAGCAAATAGTAGATTATTAACCAAGGGGATAAAGCGGTGTCTTCTGTCGCGGGTGTAGATTTAAATCGCGAGCGTAACCAAGGACTCGAGGTTTAGTCCCGAGCGTAGCGAGGGTGTTAAAAACTTAAATCACGAGCGAAGCGAGGGATTTAAGACGAGTCCTGAGTGTAGCGCGGGATTTAAGTTCACCCAAGACTAAGACAGCTTTATCACCGAGGAAAATACTCTACTTTTCGTACCATTTGCGAAAAAATTAACACAATAATAATATGAGATAAGCATTTATTTAAAATAATGACATATAAAAATAAATTAATAGTAGATTATTAACCAAGGGCTGTATGACATCAATTGCATACGAGGTTTTTGGCGCCTGAGCGAAGCGAAGGCGCTAATTAACCCGAGTATGCAATTGATGCTTACGCCCGAGATAAATACTCTGCTTTACATATCGATTGTGAGGTAAGTAAACAACAAGACAGCAGGTTTCAATGAACATTTATTAAGAAGAAAAAAATGTGTATTTAATTAAAATTAATAGTAAAATTATTACAATTTGTAAGAGATATGGTCACGTTCTTTTTAGGAATATTTATAGTTTGAATATGAGTTTGTGATGATAAGACTTGAGTTTGAGTGACTTGAGGTTCTTGCATCGTAAATGGCGGCAGTTGACTGGTACTATTTTCTTCATTAAAAAATGGCTCAGATGATGTGCTTTGACGTGTTGATTTCAAGTTTATATTTTCTGTTATTTTAGAAGTAATTTTGCTTTTGTTTGCCATCGAATCTTCGATATAACCTTCGGCCACTTTGCTGGACTTCCAGCCGCCGTGCCTTTTTAACAGAGTGAGGTTGGCTCCCGAATCAGCCAATAGAGTCGCTGATGTTCTGCGAAAGCAATGCCCGGTGTATAACTCTACGTTACTCAGTTTTAAATATGTGGCTATTTGCTTTGGCATGCCTGTACATTTGTTTTTTCCTATTACTTGTCTGTGGCATTTTCCTTTACTGTAATTAAGAAAAAAACGATTTGTATCCACGTTTTCAGGCCGAAGAGCTTGATATTTTTCAACATAATTTGCAAATTCTTCATGCACAACAAATGACCGGTTAATTTTAGTTTTCGTGTTAGGCAGTTTTATGAGTAGTAATTTGTTATGTTTTTCTACATTTTCTATTGTCAAGTTTGTCAATTCCACGGTTCTGCAGGCTCCCGATATCCCAAAAATTAGAACAACCTGTAAAAAAGACATAAGTTGTATTAAAGGCACCAAATTCGCATAGTATTTTTGTGAAATATTTTGGTAACTTATTAAAAAGGGCAAGTAAATACGTAGGTACCTTTATTGCTAAATAAATTTCATCCGGAGCTTCATTTAAGAATTTCTGTACTTCTTCTGCAGTAAATACCTTCGATTTCTTGCTTTTAAAGCCGTCAGACTGCCTTTTCAAGAAAGCAGTAAGTTTAGAAAAATCTTTCAAATTCACGTCATGTTTTGTCATCATTGTAGATTTTAGCATGGAATAAAAGCACCATAAACTGGAAGGTTGTAGCCTCTTAGATAATTCATCAAAATATGATATAAAAACACTTTCAGAAAGAGATTTCACTTTTTTTTCTGACCGCCATTTCATAAATTCGTCGTATGCCTTTACATATCTTTCTTTCGAGTTCGGCGGTAATATATTTTCGACAACTGTTTTTGCCCTTTCTTTAATAAAATCGGGCGTTAGATCTATGTCTTCGTCACTAGACATGTTTAAAACTTTTGAAAAAGAACTCAAACAAGAAAATTAATTATTTTCGCGATGCTTTCGCGCCTACTAGTAGACTGCCTTTTTTTTTTTCACGCACGCGAGCGCGTCAAATCTTGCTGGCCAGTTTGATTTTTAAATCGATTCCATCTAACATACGATGTGGAAACAAATAGTTCCATATTTAAAATAAAATCTTTATAAAATAAATTGTCTAGATTCCGATTCGAGTAATTAATGGATACCGAGAAAAAAAATATTAACTTTTTAAAAATATTCTTCGTGCAGTAGAGTATGACAGTTCTTTTTTCAAATTCCAAAACCTATGCTGTAATGATAGTCATACACCCCGGCATTCAGGGGTGTAAGGGTGTACTTACAAAGCAAGAGATATGTAAAATAAACTTAACGTTTATGTATTTGAAGAAAACAAAAACGCGGCAAATTCCTAGTCTAAAATTTTTGTCGAAAAAGCAAAGGCATGAAGCTCATACGGCCTCGTCGGTTTTCGTAATTTTATTTAATAATCATTACTGCATAATAAATGCGTATTCCTTTTTCAAAAAGATGTATTATACTTTATATACAAACTCAATGGTGTAAACACAGATGTAGTTCAGTATAAATTTCGGTAAGTATTCCAAATTTAAATCACATTCTCCCCCTAGAGGATGAATGAAATTCAGTACAATTTTCTTTCCCTGTTTATAACAGATTAAAAATGACTATTGTTATGTTCGCTTTTTGTGGCATAGAATGTCACTTTTTTGAGCAAGTGGTACGAAAAATATATTTTCGTTCTTTTACAGTTTAGCCACCATGTGCAACTAGTCATACCAAAACAAGGTCCCTCCGGGGAGCTGTGGGATGTCACCTTCAAGAGCATGCTCACCGGAGTCACGGAGACCAGGGAATACGACTACGTGTTCGTCTGCAACGGGCATTACAATACGCCGTTTATACCACGCATACCAGGGTTAAAAGAATTCAAAGGTATGTCAAGATTAAGTGCTCAGACATCTACTTCTTCTGTAATACATTGTATTACAGAAAATAATAAATAAAAATATGAAAGGTGTGATCATATTTTAATAACTGATTTGCTCATATACAATTTTCTCCAAGGAAATCATAGAAATTTAAAAAAAAAAAAAAATTGTTTCAGCCATAAAAATTTTGGTCTGCTCAAGCTGACGACAACTTTCAATGGAAAATCCACTTTCTTGGAGAAAGTTGTTCATTTACATGGGCAGAAATAAGGGTTCCGTACCCGAAGGGTCCAAACGGAGCCCGATTGCTGTCATTCACGTGTCTGTCCGTTTGTCTGTCTGTCTGTTGTGTGTCACACAGGTTTTACAGCCAAACGGTTTAAGCAACAGTCTTCAAATTTTCACAGTATATATACAGCATCTTGTTGACCCAAACCCAAACAAATTGTCAAAATATATTTATAAATGAATTTTGACCTTCCCCATCGAGTTGGACATCACTGTTTAGAACTCGTTGAGAAGATAAATCCTGTATTTTTTGTTTAAAGAGCCGCCAAAGTCAGTTTTTAAAAAAAAAATTGTTCCCAAAAATTCTTAACTTTCCGTTTAACTTAAAATTTGGTGATAATGTTTATTATTACGTATATTTTATTAACTAATATGTACCAATATATTGATTTTGTCGATGAAATTCACTCATTTTTCCTATTACAACCAACTTGATTTTGCGGTTTGGTACGGAACTCTAAATGTGCGAAGACCGACACGCACTTGGCCGGTTTTTTAAATATGGTCTCACTTTTCGACTAGGGTAAATCCAGGATAAATGCCCCAGGGGTATAAGTTGCCTCGATTGTAATTATCTAGTTTCGCGAATGATTCGCATGCTAATTTATTAATCTATCGAAAACTTCTCCAACTACCACGAAGTTGCCCGTGTCTCATGTATCTGTGCGATTGCGTGGGAAGGCAAAATGCGATCAAAGTTTTTGCGGGATAGATGTCCTGGTTCTCGGTGGGGCATCTATCCTAAAGTTAATTTACATGGATTAGGCACTATCCCCTATGCGGGATAGATGTGCTAAAATATAGAGGTCCGCAAAAATCGCTAATACTCTGGAAATATTAGTGATAATGTTTTTAGCTTTCATAAATTTGTTGATAAAAACCAAAGTACCGGCCAGTTTTACAAATTAATTATTTTGCTTTTTGTATTGAGAGATATAGAGTGATTTCAAAAAAGGTAGCAACTATCTGGCTTTTGACCTCCACTGAGAACAGGCCTCTCCTCTGCACACCAATCAACTTAATACTCGGCTCTGTAAAAATCTCGATCTAGTCTTCATTTTAGGGTTCCGTAGTCAATAACAAGGAACCCTTATAGTTTCGCCATGTCCGTCCGTCCGTTCGTCCGCAGCTTAGCTCAGAGACTCTTAGTACTAGAAAGCTATAATTCGGCATGGATATACATATTAATCACGCCAACAAAGAGGTAAAATAAAACCATAAAATTGTTATAAAAGGTTTTATAGAGAACCTCCTGTACCTACACGTAAAGCGGGGATGTTTTTTTTTTCGTCTATCCGTGGTGTGGGGTATCGTTGGTAACTAGGCCTTTAAAAAAATACGGGTCTGTGAAAAGCATTTTTCAATTCAGGGATTCGTTCACGTAAAATTAAGCTTTAAAAGTATTTTTTTTGTTAGAGTCAATTGTGTCCACTCCCTTCAGTTAAATGGTTTCTTTTGGATATGTGAAAAAAATCACGGCGGTAGTATATAACGAAATTAAAAGGAAATCTATCACAGCATAGTAGGCTTTACAAGTTTACGAGTAATAGTCGATCAAATTGTAAAATGTAATTAGAAAAGAAAAATAATGTATATTGATCTATGGAGACAACAATTTTCGAACGACAAAGTTAATTTTGTCCCTTTGTTAGAGCAATGTTCGGTGCTTTCCCTATTTATGAACGTTAGTAATGTTACCTATGTATTTGGCTGAATGTAGCTGTTTATACGGAACCCTCTGTGCGCGAGTCGGACTCGCACATAGCTGTTTTTTTCATTTGTATATCACTAACATACAAACCAATCCACAGGTGACGTAATGCACAGCCACGATTACCGAGTCCCTGACGTCTTCACCGACAAACGAGTCCTAGTCATCGGCGCGGGACCTTCAGGCATGGACATCGCGTTAGAGCTCACCAGTGTCTCCAGGAAAGTCATCCTCAGCCACCACTTAAAGGAGCATCCTCGTACGGTGTTCCCCAAGAATTTGGTGCAGAAACCTGATGTGGACCGGCTTGAGGACAATAAAGCATGCTTCCTTGATGGCAGTGAAGATGAAATTGATGTGGTGTTCTTATGTACTGGTGAGTAACGGTTCACTGGTTTTTAGAGAACTAAAGTAATTGAGATCTAAAGATTAGACAATTATGATCCATCATAGTTTGTAAGCAGAAAAATCTTACCGTAGGCAAGACTTACTAATATTTCTATTTAAATCAAGTATTTTTATTTTACATAGGCCTACATGGGCACTTATAAAACGTCGACAAAAGGTGCACGGTTCGGGTTGGTCGTTTCCTATGGAGAAGAACCGGCAAGAAACTCTACGGTTACCTCTTTTAGAAAATGTTTTGGTTTTACAATATTTCCATATTACAGAACAGCATTAGTACTTAGATATGGGGGGACAACGTAGGCCCGACAATAAGTCATAACAAAGTAAAAAAAAACGATTATATATTATATAAACGAAAAAAAAAGAAAAGAAAAACAAGATAAAAAGTTAACAAACGTTAACAAGCATCTAGAAATCTAGAAGGGCTACAATGTTCACACATTCACAAAACAATCGGTAAAAGAATCTACACAAAGGTAAAAAAAAGGTATAACAAGACTAAATTTAATAAGTGGCACAAATGTTGTTATCACTCTTCATAAAGGGCTTTAAGGGACTGAAATCCATTGTAAAAAGTCTTATTAAAAGAAGAGAAAAAAAAAAAAGAAAAATGGGCTTGAGAATAGTTAGAAACATCCACATATTTGGCCCGTACCATATTTGTGCCACGTATTCGTTTACTCTTTAATTAAGATTCATCATCATCTGCCTAGCCTTTGCCCAACTATGTTGGGGTCGGCTTCCAGTCTAACCGAATGTAGCTGAGTACCAGTGTTTTACATGGAGCGACTGCGTATCTGACCTCCACAACCCACTAACTGGGTAACACGGTACCTCTTGGCTAGACTGGTGTCAGATCTCAAGCGTCTGACTATTCGTAACGACTGTCAAAGATCTTCAAATGACAGCCGGGACCAACGGCTTAACGTGCTTTCCGAGGCACGGAGGAAACTCGGTATGTTGAAATGGTCACCCATCCACGGACCGACCTCGTCAAGCGTTGCTTAACCTTAAATATCGACCCGTGCCGCTGTTATTATTTAGCCACGAGCTTTAATTAAGATTATTAACTATAATATACTGTCAGTCGGTAACTTTAGATCCTTATTATATAAGTTTACTTTGCATAACCACGTCTGCTATCCCCCAGGCTACCTGTACAACTTCCCGTTCCTGCACGAGTCGTGCGACATCGTGGTGGAGGACAACTGCGTGGAGCCCCTCTACAAGCACATCGTCAATATGAACCATCCCTCCATGTGCTTCATCGGCGTGCCCTACTACGTCTGCGCCTTCTCCATGTTCGATTTACAGGTAAACTATCACAACTTACCTAACACTACTAAACACCCAACGATACATCATCTGCGAAATTTTTCTCAACTCCGAGGTTGCGGTCTGCTCCCGGACATCGAACGATAATATAATGTGTAGTGTATCTATCCGAGATTTGCTTGTTATTCCTCCTATGTTATTGAGGTGCCCACTTAAAAACCTTCAAGTACCTCATTAATCAAACCAAATAGATTGATGACAAAAGAAGGCGATCCATCAGTATTAAAATTTATCTATCACCTGACATCAAAAATAATAATTTAATACTTAATTGTTGGTTTTGAAAATCAAAATCTGTCCAGAAACTTATACCACCAGACATCTGCAAAACCTCCTATTCACCATAAACTCCTATTAATCAGGTCCGCTACTACGTGCGCTCAATGAACGGCACCTTCAGTCTCCCGACTCCTGAGGAGATGGCCGAGAATTGGGAAGAGGAGAAGCGGGACCGAGCGGCCAAGGGGTACACCAAGCGCCAGGCGCATATGATGGGGCCGGACCAGGTAAACACCACGAATTATCTCATTTATTTAAACACTAGCTTCTGTGGCTTATCCCACAGAAACCTTTATTAAATTGCCCGGGTTCAGTATCAATGAGTGAATTTTCGGAGTCGGTTGAGGAGTTTTGGAGATTACCGCCTACATCCAAACTTAACTTTACTTCTTTATAACGCTAATGTAGAAAATATGCTCGTAATTCAGTTGAATGAGTAAGCCGTAATGAGAACAAAAGCAAATCAAACCAAATCGAGTCGAACGCAAATTCCCTGGCTAATTTTGTGGAACCCTGGTAACCCAGGGTTCCACAAAATGTTCGATTTGCTCAGGTTCATATACATAACTCTAAGTTCGTCTTAGTGGAAATACCTAATACGTTTTCACTAGTCTAATTTCTGCCAACCAGATTAGGATATGACTTTTGATTTTTTTCTTAGAACTTCCGCCATGTTTTAAACATGAACGTTTCAAATATGAAATCGTCGCTAAAGCTCTAACACCGCGTATTTTAAAATCGGAAACATTTCAGGAAAGCAAAAAAAAACTGTTTTACAGTTCAAATACAGTTGAGTTACGCGGATTTGCTGTGGTCTTTCTGTGCAACACTGACACACGCGGTTTATCTTTTTACCTGACTACGGCGAAGCCAAAAGGAAGGGTTATGATTTGAAAAACGACGAAGTGTCCATTTGCCCCTGTACAGTAATTTACACCCATCGAACTCGTCCGTTATCCGATAGATAAGGAACACAATTCGCTACTGATTATCCATCAATACAAGTCTTGGCTTTTGACATTCGACACACTTCGTATTATCGCCCTAATTAATTAAAAGACAAAGAACTAATTCAGTTATGTAAGCTTAGTTCACACAGCTGAGGTATTTCAAGCTTGCCTTGCCATGTTAATTATTATGTAGGTATGGGTCAAATCTTGCTACTGAAATTTAAATAAAACAGTTATCCCCTACCGATTAAGATTAAAAAAGATTTTCTTTTTTATTAAAACAAATAATACTTTTGTATCACCATTTGCGGTTTGCATACTGCATACATAATATAAAAAACTGCCTCTGCTATGCAGCTAAGCTAAAACTAACTTAGCTCAGCCCTTGGTTTGCAACCGGTTGTATGGTCTTAAACTATCCTATTTCATCATCGGAAATCTGTGCGCAGTTTAGAGGCTAACTAGGTACTCAATATAAATAGAATACACTGGCTAGATAGCAAGCAGTGCGTGTGAAAGGGAATGCAATGCAACCTTTACATGGTCGCCGATAAACTCAACCAGCTTGCGAATGGCGATACATGAGAAGTGTTGCAATAATTTAGGGTCGTAGTTAGGCTTGAGTACCTAGAAAAAGAAATTTTCATAATATCTATCCTAAAGAAAGGTCTAGACCTCGAATTCGTCGATGGGAATTGAAGGTTAGGGTCTATGATTACGGTTGGGTACCATCCGTCCGTATTTGACATTTGGCGTCCAGTCCGGACTTTGTCCGGCCTCCTTATTTGTCCGGATTTTTGCTTGGATGACAATTTTTGTTCAAGCGGTTTTCGTCCAACAATCGATTTTATAACTAAATTGACCGGACTTTTTTAAACTCCGGTTTTTTGTCAGGCTTTGCCATTTTCGAAAAGCGGGCCCGGCCGGTCTATTCTACAAAATTTCTACCGTGATTTAAGTTCTGTAGTTTGACAGTTCACTCCCAACTAAGTTTTCATAGCGAGATACATATACACGATTTTACACAATATCACCACAGAAAAAAACCCGACTGCTTCAAAAGTGAACTAAAAAGTCGTAAACAAGGAAAAAATCATGCTGTGCAGTCGGAGGATACATACGCGCGAGCTGGCTGACCAAAACCAGCCTCCTCCTGCACAGCATGATTTTTTCCTTGTTTACGACTTTTTAGTTCACTTTTGAAGCAGTCGGGTTTTTTGATTTTTTGATTTAACTTTTTTTATTTATAACTTTTTAGTTAAGTTTTTTTTTTCGAATTAGATACATTTAAACATATAAGTGTTATATATCGTCTCTGGAACGCCATATAGGAACAAACATACATACATACATACATATATACATACATACATAGACTGATAAACACATTACCCTCCTTCGGCAGTCGGGTAAAAATGAGGCACTCTCTTGAAGTGGAGGAAGTAAGGTTATAGGTGGTAGGTAGGGAACACAGACGCAGGCAAAGAGTTCCTCACTGCACACGCTTGGTCCAAAACAGATTGTTGTATCTATCAGTCCAGCAGCCGTAAGCAAATTCAGCTGTGAAGGCAAATGGTTTGACCTCATGAAAGAGTATAACAAATACTCTTGAAATAATTAGGTATTTCCAAAAAATATTGGCTTCTTTCGAAAAGAGTATCTATCTTCACCAATGAAAGCGTACAATAATATTAAACTTACGCAACTAGGGTGCTGGTCTAATATCTAAAAACAGAAGATTAGATTTGTGTGCTAATTAGTTGAAAGCCGTTTTTTTTATGTAATTTTTTCTCTCTTTTTAGTTGTGGTTCTATAGTAACTAAGGTACCTATAGTGCCCAAAGTAATAGCTCGCGTGTTGTTATGTTATGAAATGGAATAAAAAATATACAGACATGCGATTGCAGCAATCCCGAGAGATTGGTTGAAGAGTGCCGTAGTATTTCGCCGAAGTACTTCATCAGATCTTAACCAAATTTAAATGGGACCAATTCGGGAACATACTCTTTCAAACAAGAATTTTCAAAATCGGTCCACAACTGACGGAGAAATCAGTGAACATACAAAAAAAACATACACTCGAACATAGAACCTCCACCTTTTTTGAAAATATAGTTAATAAACACATTACCCTCCTTCGGCAGTCGGGTAAAAAGGGGAGATGCCTAGGTACATAACAATAATTAACAACACTGACTAGATCATGAAATAAAATAATAAAGTAGGTACAACTTCTTGGCTTGGCGTATATACTCGTAATAAGCATTTGCGAGAGTCCATCAATGTGTCCTGGTCTATAAACCTCTTCATCCGATCTAGGCTGGCTACTACGTCGCCCTGGCCCAGGAGTCAGGCACGGCCCCCCTGCCGCCAGTCTTCACCAAGGTGCACAATGACAGCAGCCAGAAATTCCTGGATAACCTCTCGGACTATCGCAATGACCTGTACCGTATCTTGGATGATGATAATTTTATCTGTTATTAAGATATTCTGTTATTCGTAAAATCTTAATTAATTTCGACATAGGTATATACCAGGCTAACATAAGTTACGTTACGAATTCTATTCTACACAATATATTGATGTCTTTGTTTAGCTACCTATGGATAGTTCTAGTCTAGTGTTATCATAAGCATATTATAATCACTAATGTAATAAAGTCCTTTACGTATAACCACCCTTTAAAACATACTACTTAGGTATTACTTGTAGACATACTAACTAAGTAAATTAATAATATTTTACTAACATAATTAACGTAACAATAAAAGATGCCACGAAAATGTTGTATCCTTTTAGAGTAATGCAACAGCTATTAATAGGACACCAAGCAGATGTCAAATAAGATATTTAGGTACATAGACAAGTTTTGAGGTAAAATGAAAACAAGCAGAGATTTACACAACATTTATTTTGGAAACATTTCTTTCAACTGCAGATCTCAATATTCATACTATCGTCAAGTATGAACCTACTTTTATCATCAAGTACCGGCTAAGCTACATAAATAATCAATTGGTGAAACGTTTACATGCGTTTTATTGCTAATCGAAAATTGGAATTCATTAGAACAGGGGTCACCAATTACTGGGTCTGTGCCCACTCGACCCGCTTAGACTAGACCCGAAGAATAATATCAGATGTTTTACTACCAATTCAGTGCCATTAGTAACATAGAATATTTTGTTATGATACATATTTTATCCTCGTAGTCAGTGATTTCGTTTCAATAAATAAGGAGGTCCAAGTTATTACTGACGTTAATACTAATATTAACGTCAGTAATAACTTGGACCTCCCTGTAAGCACAGTATAAATATGGACAAACAGTAGCTCGCACTACTGACAGCACTGCGGACGCTGCTTAGGGGTCTCGTCGATGCGCATGTTTGTGTGAGTGTGCTGTTTCGAGCGTTTGTAGGTAGTTGCCGTACTGTTTGTCCATATTTATGCAGTGCTGTAAGGTCGTACGGTAATTATCCTTCCTGATAGCTCAACACGGTTCGATTTAATTATGCCAAACCGATTTTTACTAAGCGAAATTGCAAGTACATTCACAGAATCGTCATCAGAAAGGTCCCTTAAATAATTTTCTTCTACCAATTTCAATATCTATTCTTGGGCTTTCCAGTTTTTTCAGAAGCTTTCTGTGAATACCTACCTACTAATTTTCCCTTCATCAATTATTTTATTATTATTAGTCGAAAGACTTCCACTACTGGACATAGGCATACAACGGACCTACATGGTCTTCACCACCGGTCATCAGTCCATTTCGTGAGACGCCTATTTCACTTTTCATTTCTAATATCTTGAGCTTCCTTATAGGACTACTAAGTAGGTATACTTACCTACCTATACTTACCAATATCGTGAGCTAGTCAAGCTTTGTTCCTAGGCGATCTTGCAGTCCGATTCTTCGTCTGGCATCATCAAGGCAGGCAGTCAATGGTTGTCTGACTTCTGCGGTCACCATGTCTTGAATATCATCTGTTGGCTTTTTTATTACCAATAATGCAAATCTCTTCCTATAATGTATTCCTATAGCAACTATACCACGCGTACTGCCCATACCTACCCACCTATCCACTGTCGGACTAAGCAGGCCACATTTTTTTAACCGACTTCTCAAAAAGGAGGAGGTTTTATCTTCGACTGTATGTATTTTTTGACCGAGCGAGCGCGAAGCGTCTCCGTTTCCAGCTTAGGCAAAAATTCTTTCGTATGTCTTGCCGGATGTCCGGCTATTCTCCTATACAGGTCGCATTTCTCAATCGATCCTCGTGAAATTTTATTAGCAAGTTCGATAATTATATGGATTTTTTTGTCGATTCAGTTTTTTGAAAGACAGACTCGCGAGGTCACTAAGTTACCAGTTTATGTATGTTCACCGATTTCTTCGTGAATTCTGAAACGATTTTGAAAATTCCCGAGGTGGTCCTATATAAATTTGGTGAAAATCTGATGAAGAACTTTGGACATATACAACTGAACTCTCTTCAATAAATGACTGCAAATCTCTACATTACTATAGAACTTGCTCACTAGAATGTCACTAGAAAGTCACAACAAAAAAGTGAAGAATAAAACTCTTTTCCAAAAATAATACAATCGGCTTACAAATAAAAACAAAAACAAAGTGATAATGATAAATAACCTCAATTTCGGAAGGTGACAAAAAACATAAAATTGACCACGGTAAAAATATCTATTTATCGGATATCTTCATCAGATATCTTTATCATGACTATACTGTCAGATTAATTAAAGGTTTACCTGAAGTGTCCCACTACTGTTAGCAGGTACCTAATCATCGTGTGTGTATTGATTTTGTACTGGTATTTTATATTACTAACTACAATTATACACAGTAAATGAATTCAATAGCATCAGAATATTAATAATAAATTTAATAATAGATTAGGTACCTACTTACCTCATTAAAGGGTGTATATTATTTGCCTATTTAAATTCCAATAAAAAAACAAAAGAAACAACAATTTATTTTTCATATACACAACAATCAATTATATACAAATACCAGGAGTTCAGAAACCGCAAGCGATTGCAGAATGTTCAATTACAGTATTACACTACCCACTGTAGCCCGTGCGCCACGTCTTGATACAATCTGCACTTGTTTCACACTACTGACTGACTGCATTTACTTCAAGAAAGTTTATCTTGTTGTACTATCGTTCACCTAGTTGGAGGTTATCGAATGTTTGCCTTGGCTCGACCGTTCATTGTTAATATTGATCCGTCTTCCTTACTGTAGTATAAACAAGGATATGTTAATAGCTGACCATGTTTGCCGAGTACTTCCTCTGCAATAGTCGTTTGTTAATGTTTATCGTTTCATTTTGTGATTGTTCTATCCGCTTTGCACGTGTGTGTATGTTATTTATATACCAAATTTTGTAGGCAAATGATTACATTCATCAGTCGTTTAGGTACTTTGTTTAATAGATTTAAATTAACAACTATTTCTTAGGAGGCATTTCATGGATTTGTCTTACTGATGAAAGCCTTCCCTGTGACAGTTAGACCTTTGATTTTTATCTTAGCATTTTTACTCAAATGGTAAAAACGGGACCCTATTACTAAGACGCCACGATCCGTCTGTCCTTCCGTCTGTCACCAGGCTGTATCTCATGAACCGTGCAGATGATGTATTTCTGTTGCCCCTATAACAACAAATACTAAAAACAGAATAAAATAAATATTTAAGCGGGGCTCCCATACAACAAACGTGTCTTTGCCGTTTTTGCGATAATGTTACGGAACCCTTCGTGCGCGAGTCCGACTCGCACTTAGCCGATTTTTCTAAAATATTGTTATTTCAAACTTGTTCCAGGAAAAATACTACGCGTCATTAGCGACAGAAGCAAAAACAAAAACCCTGCCGTCAGTGATGACGAAAATTAGAGATGAAAGCTCAATAAGGTTCCTTCACAACCTGAAGAACTACCGGCAAGATGTGTACAAGATCATTGATGACGACACTTACGAAATCATCAGCAATGGGACACGGGAAGTTATTTGTTGAGTTTTCACTGAGAACTAAGTTTAGCATATACAGGATGGAATTTTGTAATGCTACCTGAAGGGAAAGTACTCATACTGTAGATAGAAAGTAAACATTGCTTTATTTTTGAAAAGAAACAAAACTGCATACAAAGATTTTAGAAAATTCACATGCCACACCCGAAAATCGACCCGACTAAAATCTTAAAAAATTACACCCTGTACTTTCTTTAGGGTTAATTATAGGGATGAAATCTCTCTAACAAACTTGATACGTTAAATGAAAGGAAAACCATGAAATCTGGACTTATATATTCAATGGGCCAAGTTAAAGCACATTTACTCAAAGAACTGTATCCTTAAGTGAGTAATTTAATCATTATTATTGACGTCATTTATCCATTAAAATGACGAATTACTATTTAGATAAGATTTTGCAATCAAAAATAATGATATTTCAATTTGCACGTGATTGTTCAAGAAAATGGAGCCCATTTCGAGCAACTAATTAGTTAACAATTTTTTTTTTTTTCCTTTGAGTGAAATTTTCTATCTACAGTATTAAGAATAATTTTCCTTCAGGTGGCATTACAAAATTCTACCCTATATATAGTTCATAAGTTAGTATTATTCCATAATTTACGTTAGATTTTATCATTTTCATTAGATGTAACGGTCTGGTTTTAATAATAAATTCACACAGTGACTTATTTATAGTTAGTAGGTGAGGTACCTGTACTTTTTCTTCTGCTTAAAGTTGACATGTATTTGTGAATATTAACTTATATAATTTGCTACAGTCAGACATGTATTATTAACAACCATTTTACAAGTACAATAAAGTTTGGTATGGTCAAAAAGTGCAGTTTCAATAAAACACCAAATTCAGCCAAAAATATTTTATTTAAGCGTATTTATAATCTTTATATTATCAATGCTGATATATTATTAATCTTTAATTCTAATATTTTTATGGCTTTCCCCATTCTATTACACGCTAAGATTGATAGGAATAATTCATAAAACTTACAACAGTCTTATATTGTAGCTTGCAATATATCGTCCGTGTATTGCTTCTAAGGCTGTTTTAACTTTTGATGAATTAAACCAGTGTTAGTATACGTACACTGGGCCGAGCCAAATATCTTTCATCAACAAGTTTGTACTTATTGTAATAATAACTTCACATACCTACTTTAAGTTTAAAAATAAAAATGTTACTTTTACGTTTAATATAAAAATACCACATTTTTCAATATTGTTACCGAAATTCGCACTTTTGTTTATCTAATATATTTGTCTCAATTTTGTCACCAATATATCTTTTTTTGTCAGAATGCAAAACAATAAAGAAATTAACTTAAATCTTAGAACAAAACTTACATCTAAAGCTAATTTATTCGTTAACAAAAGTACGACGCACGCCAAATAAAATAAAAATGTGTTTTTAACTAAAATAAATTGGAGACTTGATTATTTCAATCTAAATTAACTGCCAGCTTACACTCATTTGGCCACATTCTTCGATAAATACCATTCCCTTGTTGATTGACTTTTCATTTTAACAATAATACAACCAGCTGAATCATTTGCAACATTTTCTTATAAACCTCCCTGGCTTTTCGTACAAAACCTATCCTACAGTCCTATCCTTGGTTGACCTACCTACATCCCTGTCTTTTCAGTCCCTTAAACTTCAAGATATGAATAAAAGGCTCAAAAGAATGGCTCAATCATACCCTGTCGAAATAATATAGTTATGTACTAATTAAAAATATATATAAAAGTAGATTTTACAGTAAAATGGCAACGTTTAGAAGTACAAGCAGATGAAATGAAAATTCAGAACGAACCATAAAGTTATACATACCAACTACTTTCCAAACTTATTTATATACAATCTTAAGTTACTACGGCGAAACGTAAACGATTAGCATCAAGCGTCTAGCACCATTTCGATATAAAAGTATATTTCAATTAACATAATATTATCAACCAAGAAAAATATAAAAATCACTGATAAAACAATAACAAACAGCTCCAAGAACCTCACGCAAGACTTTTTATTTCTTCAAAATTTTACAATCCAAAACAAGACTAATGTAGATCACTGGTAAATTTTGAATAAAAGTGGGGACTAGCTGAAAAAGTATTGCATTTTAAGATAATAGACATTTATACCAAGGAAAACTACGTATACATAAAATCTAATCGAATAATATACATGAAAAATACATCTATACACTGAGATTACAGCGTTACACGTATAAAAAATAAAATCACATGTCATCACCTTCGGTCGCACTCAGTCGACCAACAGCACACAGATCAACACTCCTCGCACTCGGCCCACTAACAGAATAATTCAACATTCCACATGGATACCACTAAATACAACGTAACGAGGGTAACTTTTAAAGATAATTCGAGTTTTATTACGTCAATATAAGTCGTCTCCTAAGGACGGGTGAATGTGAAAAAATTGCCACAATTTGAGCCTCAAAAATCTACAATTGTACTTTAAGACCTGTATAGGTGAATCTCCAAGCTACGATCAGTAAATGGAAGAAACACATTAATATTGCAAAAATCTATTTAAACACGCTAACACCGAGATAGATAAAACTGTGTACTTTTAAATTACGGCGCCACGATACAGTGACTGTACTGTGACTTTAGAAAATAAAACATTCAACGATCAAGATCGTTATTGCACTCTGTAAAATTAAACTTGCAATTTTTATTACATTTTTCCTTGACACGATTACAATGACGTTGATGTCAATGTACCAGGATGGCAGCTTCGCTTAGGAGGTCGTTTTGTTCGCGAACGGTATGTCTGGTTCCATTCGCAAGGTCTGCGGCGTTGGGTCGTAGTTTCCTGCTAGGTAGTACACGTCATTGTTATCGTAGACTGTGCTGTACTTGACCGGGTCGTCGCCCATGCGCTCCTTGTACTGCGCGAGCGGCAACACCTCACATTTGTGAGATATCGTTTGAACATCGTTCTCGTCCGTATGTGGAGATTCAAACAGGCCACCCTGGAAAAGGAGAGAAAAGGTATTATTGTAGCTTTTTAACTCCTTACTATCGAGAATTGAGATCAATCGTCTAAACAAGATATAAAATAATAATGACGTTAAAATTAACAATAATTTTAATGGATACAATAATAGAGCGATGGATAAATGATCGCTAAAGTTTGCAATCAACTGCATAGCCTTTCTCCAACTATGTTGGGGTCGGCTTCCAGTCTAATCGGATTCAGCTGAGTACCAGTATATTACATGGACCGACTGCCTGTGACCTTCACAACCATACCGGGTAACACAATACCCCTTGGCCAGACTGGCGTCAGATCTCGAGCTCCTGACTACCCGTAACGACTGTCAAAGATCTTCAAATGACAGCCGAGACCAACGACTTAATTTTATTTCCGAGGCACAAAGGAAACTCGCAATATAAAGATGGTCAACCCATCCATGAAGTGACCTCTGCAAACGTTGCTTAACCTTGAAAATCAACCCATCATCATCATGATTCATCATTTCCGCCAACAGACGTCAACTGCTGTACTAGGCCTCCCCCAAGAGTCGCCACATTGATCCGCCTTTCGGTAAGCGGTCGCCACTCCAGAACTTTTCGTATCTCTAATATCCGTTCTGCAAGCAATGTGTCCTATCCACTGCCACTTAAGTTTGGCAATTCTTCGGGCTATGTCGATAACCTTGGTTCTCTTGCAGATGTCTTCA
The DNA here is from genome assembly GCA_949775005.1 of Orthosia gothica. NCBI lineage: Eukaryota > Metazoa > Arthropoda > Insecta > Lepidoptera > Noctuidae > Orthosia > Orthosia gothica. Next base: position 4,028,856 of record OX459036.1, on the reverse strand, counting down.
GTAAAGTTTGTGGCTGTTATTATTTAGCCACGAGCTCTTTTCATCACTAAAATTCTAGTTGAATTATTTTTACCAAAACCTGTACATACCGGGTAGAGCAGCTGGTCGGCGCAGCCCACCGTCTCCTCGGGGTGGTAGAACCACTTGACGCGCACGGCCATGGCGCCGCGCGCCTCCCACAGCGCCACGATGCGGCCGATGTAGGGCCGGTCCGGCCGCCCCGTCGACAGGAACACTGCCGCGTCGCCCACCTGGGAGCATCGAAAATATGTAGTGTAGGTATGACGCGAATCTTGTCAGTCCTAAGTCCGACGAAGAAGAATGATGAAGTACTGTTATTTGTTTTCTGGGGGGTGACAAGCTCTTAGATTAAGGTTATTATGAGTGTGTGTAAGGTACAGATGTATATGACTTGTACACATCTGTCCCTTACACTCAAAATAACCTTACTCTAAGAGCTTATGGTCACCCTCCTTATCTTCACTTTCTAATTTACTTATATTCAAGACCTCATCCCTCTGTACAGCCCGGTACAACAGCTTGCGGTGTCTCGGGCGTGATGTAGGTGGTAGGGACACCATTATGAAGTTCTTGCATTCAAGACCTCCTTGCTCCTCGTAATGGCCTAGTAGAACAGCTTGCGATGACAGCAGCGAGGCAGTCCTCCTGTATATCTTGCTTGGACGGCTGACGGGTTAAAAGCGGTAGGGAACAGTTATGAAGTTCTGTACTTACATTCGAGACCTCCTCTCCCCTCGTGATGGTCTGGTAGACTAGCTTGCGAGTACTTCTATACGCCTAGACTAACTGGGTTAGGTGTGAGAGAAGACTGAAGAAATATACTTACATTCAAGACCTCCTCGCCCCTCTGGATAGCCCGGTAGAACAGCTTGCGGTGGCGGGGCCGCGCCGTCCGCCTGTATGCGGCGCCGTGCCAGCGCCACAGCGCGCCGCCTGGCAGGAAGGCGGCCATCTTGCTGACGCCGCCGCCGCCGCCGTCGGAGGACGTCGATGATACGGTGCGACGCTTCACCTTCTGGAAGGGGGTGGATCTGTTAGATGATCCAAATGGACATGGGTATGGAAAAGACTGGGGTGACGAACGTTGCTTGAAAATTGAATATCTTAACTAATAATAATTATAAAGAAGTAAAATTGAATATTTGTTGGTAATGGGCAGTACCTCGAAGTACTAAGATCCGATTAAGAAAATTCTTTCACTGGTAGAAAGCTATACTATCCCTGAGTGTCATAGGCTTAGTGTCGCGACCGTTTTTCGCGGTTTCGCGTTTCCTTACCCATGAATCTTATCGTACGTAGTAAAATATGTACGTCTACCTTCCGTTCACAGTTATTTTGTACCTGTGATTATGCACATTCATCTTTGGTTACTGCCAGAGGTAAAATAAATATGAACGGACTGCACTCGTCTTCGTCAGTTAGAGCATTACTGATGAGTCAGCAGACAATTAAATGCTAGGAAGTCTAGTGAAATTATTTTCCATCTTCTTATTGATTCATTCTATGTTATGTTACACTTATAAAACAGTTTGAGAAAACACAATGAATATTTCTAGATTCACGTACCTTTTTAACGTCACTCGTAGAAGCAGTAGCTGCCTCATCGTCTAATCCTATTCCACTGTCCTTGAAATTGTCTTTACTCTCTTCTCCTTTCTTCGCCGTGACTTTACCCAAATTGCTAAAGTCCAAAACGGCGGTTTTGACCAAACTCTTTTTGGACAACACCGCTTTCTTTATCACAGTCTTCATTTTGTCTTCTGGAGACTTCTCCACTGCGATCAAAGTGGAAAGCCTATCATTTGAGTCGATAGAATCCTCATTAGATTTGTTCGAGTCAATGTAGTCTGAAGAAGACTTGACTCTCTGTTGATCGTCACCAGATGAACTAGAATGTTCCTTGCAGCTTGAGTGATGTCTTTTCCTGTGTTTCCTATGGTGTTTCTTATGATGTCTTCTGTGTTTGCAGTGTTCTTCGCAACACTTATGTTTCTTCTTTTTCTTTTTAACGTAGTCCACTGGGTTGGGATCATCCTCACTAGAATGACGCTTTATTTTGTCTTTTCTATGCTTTTTAAGCTTCTTTCTGTCTTTTCGTTCGTCATCATCTTTTGGAGTCGCGTCTACCGGTTCAGCTGCTGGTGGTTTAGCATCAGTACTTGTACTTGCCGCAAGAGGAACCATAGAAACAACGGCGACTTTCTTCTCTTCAGTGCTTACACCGCTAACACTGGTATTTCTTCTTCTTTTACCAAGGGTGAACAACGGGTTTTCATATTCTGAAAAATAAAGAAGATATATTTAGAACATAGAACTTGAAGTACCAGGACGTTAGAAACCACAAGAGATGAATTCGTTACTGACCTACAACAGGATAGTTTGGTTCCAAGAACCTTATATCCTCGATAGCTATTCTGCCCGAGTCTCCGTCGTCAAATTCCACGGCGACGAACTTGTCATCGTGAGGGTCAGGAGACGAGACGGCCACGGTGCCAGGGTACAGGCAGCGGTACTGTTGTGACCAGTACGCGCACACCCTCGTTCCAGACGGTAGTTCTGACACTGACGTGGGGCTTACTTCCAAAATCTGAAATGGGTGAAAAAATTGATTAATGACTTTGACCATAACAAAGAAGTTATTGAATTATCTTTGTTATAAAAAACTTACAGCATCTCTCAAAGTCTCTTCTCTTGACATAATATGAGGCTTGTTCCCCCGTTCTCCATCAAGAGTGATGGCGTACACGTCGGGAGCGGTCACAGCGCTCAGTTTCCCTGCGTAGAACAAGCCTCCCATCGCAGTAAGTACACGGGGCGACTGATCTACTTTGTCTTCTGTTAGAGTACAATTAGACACCGGTGGCGGCGCAGGCGGCTCTACAGGTGCTTCCTTTGCTTCCTTTTCCGTCCTCTCTTTGGATTTGTGACTCTTTCGCCTCTTTTTGGCGCGACGCCTCTCTTTGTCACTGTCACTTGAAGCACTGGCCCGCCGTAGCGCGAACTCCAGCTCGGGTATTTCATCTCGTGAATGTTTCCGAGCTAAGCGGTCCACTTTCTCTCTATTCTTCTGTCGCACTTCGTTGAGACTCTCCATAGAAGAGCTCGCTGACCGGTTCAGCGCCCACTCGGCTTCCTCCGGGTCAGAACATGCTTTCATTATCGGTTCAGCTTTCAACTTGGGACGCACTTTGCTTGTCCGGTTGACCTCCTCTCTTGAAGGCTCTCCTCTCGTGCACAATATGCCACCACCTGACTTGAGCTTGCCTTTTGCCAAAAGAAAACCAACAAGACTACTTTTGGATTTTGGCTTCTTTGCTACTATTGTCTCGGTGGAATCCGGACTGGACACCTTTCGTGGTCTTCCAACCTTTCGTTTCTTGGAAGATCCTCTGTCTGAATCGGGTGACAATGCTGGAGTGGATGGTGCCGGAGATGGTGATAATATGGGTATAGGCGGGTTCAAAGCTTTTAGCTGGGCTTTCCTTTCATCGAACTGTCTTTCCAGTGCTAATAATCTCTCACGCATGTCTTTCTCTATCGCACTGGCAAGCGCATGCGCTGACCTAACATTAGTGTTGTGCGTACACGTCACAGAATTACAAGAGCATGCCGTCACTCGTCTCAGACTTGTTTCCAATTCTCCTCCACTGCTTCTTCCTTCGTCCCTTTCTCTATCTCGTTTATGTCGACGCATTTTTTCCAATTTGTGTCGTAACCTTTCTTCTCGGTCACGACTTCTTATTTTTCTCCTTTCGCCACTTGAATCGCCATCTCTATGTCTGTGTCTGTCTTTTTTATTTGTTGAAGAATCTGCTGAGCGACTTCTATCTGTGGGACTCAATAAGGGTTCACTTTTAATGAAGGGACGGGAAGAAATAGGCATAGTAGTAGGTGGAGGATTTTCAACGACTTCCTCCCTAAACCTTTGTTCTGCAAGAGCACATAACAAGCCCAAGCCGTCCAAGGAAGGTTTACCTTGTTCACTAGTACAGGGATCTGTGGAAGGAAACTCAAACCGCCTGTGAGGCTCCGTTTCAGTTCTCGGTGGCGATTTGGGTGACGTCTTTATTAATATATGTAATTTCGTCGGTGTTCTCGTATCGACGGTCAGTGGTACCGGATCTAATGCTGGCATACTAGTTCCTGGTGTAGTGCGTTCGAATTGCTCAATACTGTTTGACAGAAGTTCCAAACCACTTACATCAAGTCGGGTGTTTTGTGGAGGATGCGGGACTGGCGTCGTTCTCGCTGTATCTATCACCAGATCATTAGAAGCATTGCTACTGGAGTTGTCTAACCCATCGTCTCTTTCTATTGTATCTGTAGTTTTCTCTAGAGCTCCGACGGTCGTTAGACCTTCCGAAGAAGATTCTTCAGCATGATCAATAGGTGGATGTTGTAATAATTGCGTGTGACTGTGCATCATATTGTCGTCAGGGTAGTGTGCAACACCAACGCATGCTACGTCCCTTTCATCTTCATCGGCGTGATTCGGTGACTCGTCGTCTTCGTCGATGTGATCAGTTTGATTGGACGCGTCCCTGTGCGCCGGGAGCTCAGATGCTTCAGGAGGTGGCGTCGGCGGAGCGGCTGGTGATGTCGCTTGACTCCGACATGCCTGCTCTGAGTAATCCGGCTGGTAATACAAGTGCGTCGTGATCATAGGCTGCTGTACCGGTTCTGGTGCATAACTCGGTTGTGGTTTCTCATGCTGTGGTTCTGGTTCGATTTTGATTAAATGTGGCGTGATAAGCGGCTGCATTATTGGTTTCCTCTTGTCTGCTGTGTGTGCAGGGTGGGGCTGTGGCTGCGGTGCAGGGGCGAGAGTTACCAGGCGCGTAGAATGCGTGTGAGTGTGTTGTAACGTCGCCGTGCTGGCGAGGAGGTCGCCTGGCAGCAGTTGCAGATGGTGCGAGGGGTGCGGCGCTTGAGGCAGTAGTAGTGGTGCTGACTGGTAAGGCATGCCGCCCCAGACGACGGCGTGGTTGAGGTCAGGCGGCGCGGGCAGCAGCAGCAGCGCGCCGGAAGAGGGCTCGCGCACCAGCTGGAAGCCGCTGGACATGCCGCCGCCCATGGACCCCACGCCACCAACGCCCACACCACCCACCATCATGCTTTCCATTGACATTTGAGCTGGAAACAGAGATTGATTGATAATAGATGTTCGAATAAATGTGAAGATTTATACGTAAAACGTAATTATTTATTAGCGTTGATTATTCTTTGACTCATTGTTACAGTATAGTTTTTGCAAGGACTCATTGTTACAAGGATACCAATGCAACATAACAATAAAACGAGTGCCGGCATCTACACTGTATTAAAGACGAATACCACGGCGTATTGAATGAATGGAGTGCCAAGGTAGAGCGATACTCGTTAGCGTCTCGTTACGGCCAAGCCACACAACACGGAGTTTGCAAAAGACACATTCGTCCGCATATCAATAGTCTATTAGTTTATTTAGTAGTCCGTGTGTATGGCTCATCACTTAGTCACAATACGGCCATACGAGCCGGTCGTTTAATATGCAGCGATCGCGCTTCCGAAGACGAGTCGGAATGTTAATGTTTTCGGTGGGAAATTACTTTTTATTTCACGTTTCCTATGGTGGTTTCATGTAGGGAAAACATGAACAGAAACTATGAATTCAAAAAGCAATCATTTTAATAACTGGGTTTGACTTTTTGTTGAGTTGGTACCTGCCGGCTATATTGTCTGTCTATGACACTTTGCTTATACATTTACGCAACTATTCTAAATATGTAATTAATATTTTTCATCGTTACTTCATTCATTATTCATAAGTCTTTAGCGATTTACATAAAATGTGTAAGACCTGAAAGTCTGCTTACCCACTATGTAGATATCATACCTACATATTATTCTACATATTATGATGGGTACTTATCTACATAATATTATTTAGAAATAAACGCAGGCGAAATGCCTGCGTTTATTTCAAAAAACAGTAATTAACATTTTATAATGAATAGCAATTAAGTGCAGCCGTAATAAAACTTTCGCAAATGTAAAATTTATTTCTTTGGAGTTAAGCAATAATGGGTGTTTAGTAAAAAATATTGTTACTAAGGCGTCATGCAGATGCTCAATGAGAGGTTTGTTCAGCCATGGCATTATTACATCCATACTTAGGCTGCCTGTACACCTGTAAGCAACTCGCATGCAAATTAATTACATTGCGAGGTACGATAAAGCGATTTGTCACATTCGGTAGCCCGCAATGTAATAAAACTTGCTAGCGATCTGGTTGCAGATGGAAATGTTGCCTTATGCAGCAATACAAACCGAAACAACCAATAAAAAAACAAACAAAAAAAAATCCCATTGATTGCTTAAAATTCATTTTGAAGAGCCGAGCCTTGCATCGAAACACATCTTAATGACTTGCATTTTACTGTTCCAATTAATCCATTATTCTTTCCACAGGGATACCGAGAGCGAAGCAGATGGTGCATACAGGAAACAGGCGTGTCAAAAAGAGACAGAACGAAACCATTAGTATCGCTTTAATTTTAAACGTTTCTGAAAAGCGTTCGGTTTTTAAATAGGTAGTTTGATTTCGTTTGAATTGAGTGATGCGTTGAATGTGAAATAGTTTGGGTTATTTACGATGGGAATTTTTTTTTTCTCGGAGGCGCCTGCTTAAAATAATTTGAAACTATTTACTAGATTTTAGTAGTTGGTTCATATTATCTAACAAGCCTGACTATTTATGTTTTCAGAAACGTATATGTGGCTAGACATACTTATATTACAGATAACCAATCAATAGATATACCTATACCTATTGGTTATCTGTATTAAATATAGGGATCTAGGTAGTCTACCTAGATCCCTTTTTAAGGTTGTGTACTTAAGGTCATCCATCATTATCATCGTGTTGTTTATTTTTTTCAGTTACATTTATGTATACGAATAAATTGTTTTTAATTTAATTTGTTTTTAACTGCAGCTTTGCTACGAAACTTTTCGTGTGTTTTTAAAACATGAGATGAAACTTTATATCTTTGCTGAATTAGTATTATCGTAAGATTGGACGTAAAAGTTATAACATACCAAGAGTCGGTAACGCAATCATTCTGGTACCAATGGATTTCAATTTACACAATGACCAGCTGCATCATTTAGACGCGTGATTGCCTGGAGCATCTAACACTGCAATACCTCATTGTAGAGTTGGAAGCTAGGCCCAAATTTCTTATTAAAGAGGCGATTTTCTCTTAGGTAACAATTGAGTCTGGCATCTACTTAGATTACTACATTTCGACAGATAGGTAAAAGGGTAAATAGAAGGAAACTACAGATGGTACAGGTGCACTCCTTTCGAAACGAAAAATAACTAGAACATCGCATATACTCGCACCTACTTACACAACTACGTCACAATCACCATATTGTGTCTATTTTAAATTTTAATTCTTTATATCTCTTCAAATACCAGTTTTCCGCCATTCATCGTAACTAGCTTGATAGAACTGTAGATGTCCTATTTTTTTATTTTCGGTTAATTCTACATAAAATGCCAAAATTATCTTTATTCCACCATCATAATTTGGTCCCTACTTTAGCAAATTAAGTTCAGTTTATCTTTAAACCTGGGTTTCGACTCGACCGAACCCAAAAATCTATGCCAATAAAAGATATACGAGTATATTTCTTATGGTTAGGTACTCTTCTCATTATCTTACTCGCAATGGGATTACACATTTTTGGGCAATAAGGCGTAATCCGACTGTCGTGGTCGATGTTTGCAGTGATCTCTCCATGTTCATTACTTACTCCGTGAAAATTGATAAACTGTGAAATAGTTCACAAAATTTCATACCTGATCATCACCATAGCATTTATTTCTTCTAATAAGAACCTAACTTATTAAATCAGTGGTCTACCCTATTGCTTAACACACAAGCAATGACCAATCATAACATTTTTTTTGTGCTGTGGAAAAGACGAATTTTTCCTTTTAAATCCTTCAGATTATGATAGAAAGTGTGTTATGCAATTGGGGTGGTCTTGCATGCGATAGGTACATCTCTTCAATTCAGGTAGGAAATGAGACAAAGCTAGTTACCAAAAAGTGCTTACCTAGCTATCAGTAGTTGTGTAGCCAAAGGCAAGATGTCAATATTTTGTTAAGTTTTATCACTATCACTAACGTGAATCAATCATTTATCATAGTCTATCAAATCAACAGACTATCACAATCTCTAGCAATAGCTAGCTAGAGAACAGCTAGATACCTATTGATTGATGAATTCTAGCAAAGATACCTCGTTAGCTCTCTTTGTTGATTTTTTACGTTTTTCTTAGTAGCAGCTGAAAAAAGTTACTTAAGTGGTTGGATACTTATATCTTTATGACATAAGACTAAGTTATATACAAATATATAGCATGTACTTAGATAGGCAATGGGAGATTATATAATAATTGGCTCAGATCATGAAACAAAAAGTCAAGATGGAACGTTGCAAACAACAAAGTGAAGCCGGTTCAAACTATGCCTTGCCTTAAAAATACACAATTAAACACGCACACGTACGTGTACGTGTTTAATGAGCTTTATTATTTGATCTGTGAGCACAAATGACAAGCTAAGGCGTAATTTCGTTGTACGTGAGTGCGTGTAATTGTGTATTTGTACGGCAAGGCATAGTTTGAACCGGCGGGCATCACTTTGTTGTTTGCAACGTTCCATTTTGACTTTTTATTTGATCTGAGCTTATTGGTACTTAAAAGATGTTTTATTAATGCTAACGTCTTGGAAATAGGTAAGTGTGGTATCTGCACATAACTATCGAAATATCATTTTGTTTTCCTGTTTACAAAACTTTATCGCGCACAAAACGTTAAGTACGTAGCATTAAATAATAATTTCCTTATCAGATATGTATCAAAGCCACCAATTAAGGTGCCATCAATCATTGTCGAGCGTTATTTCTTTAACGGTCGCGTGAGGTGCCAAACGCGGCGTGCGCTAAGACGCGGCAAAAATCGCCATTACCGCACACTTGTGACTTACAAGTACAAGAAAAACATAAACGCAAAAAAGTCATTCACAACACTAAAAAGATCGAGGCGGCGAAGATGAGGCACTGCCTTTAGAGGCGCGACGGCTTCTTATTGGCCGAGATGGAGAGAAGGCGGAGTCTTGTGGGCGGAGCGATAAACGTTAGGGCTGTACGTAAGTCGACTCCAGTTTTATCGATAATTTTTATGTTTTTTTATGGTGTTATAATTTATGGCGTGGAAGTGACAGAGTTCCGTTCGTGGGGAACGATTTAGCGGATGGATGCGGGTGAGCGATGGATCGGCACGATACAGTTTTTTTAGCTCGATTTAAGACGCATGACGTCATGTGGTCCCAGTGGCCAACATGTGAGAAATATTCGGTGATTACGGTATCGCGAGTATTAGTTTACGCGTTCATAATTTTTAAGTGGTTTGTTAGAACCGGTTTGTAGATTAATGTTTTTTTTTACGATTTGTTACATTTTATTTTTATGCTTTGAGTTTTAAACTGGTTTGTCGGTGAATTAATAAAGGAATGTATCTTAGTTTTACTGCTCTTCAGATTACCTAAGAAACTTAAACTACCTAGATTTGGTCGTTTACTGCATTTTCCTATTAAACGGAAAACATAAGAACAGTCAACAGAAAAATTGCTATTATTCACTTTTCCGTATTTTTGTGCACAAAAATAACTATGACTTTTAAACAGTCACTAATTTACCATTTGAAATAAGCAATCCAGTCTTTGATAGCCTTTAACGTTGACCATGCAAATGTAAAGTGCTAACGTAATTATTCAATTGAACAAGCGGTAAGAAATGAATCAAGCGTCGACATTTATATTAACCCATTCAAAATGTCTATGGGTAATATTTCTCCGTAATCCATTAACTTACCTATCTCGTTTATAAGCCATAGATAACCGGACTAGTAGCTGCCGGCTACGGTTTAACTTTGAATTATTGTATTGATTAGCATTGGAAGTGTAATACCTGTCTATAAATTTTTATTGGAACCTTACTAATACTGCTGAGACACAGGAATCCTCTCTGTCAGAAGGGCTGAGCCGAGTGAGCCGTTATCCACCACGCGAACATAGTGCGACTTGGTGGATAATTAACTAAATAATCATCAAATTAGTACCTATAAGTAGTAGTGAAGGGAATAACAAACACGTCCGTCACTAATTTTAAGGTATTTATCTAATTGTAATTGTACCATTGCGATAAACGGTGTTATTCTGTAACAAAATTAATGGCAATGCTTGTATTTCAACAATTCCGCAATAGTCTGCATTATTTATATTGATGAGCAAAACTTAGGAAACAATGGAATTTGTGAAAAGTGTCATGACAGTCTTCGTCGTCCAGACTAGGTATAGATAGAGCTTCCTATGCTAGCTTAATCCTAGACTCCTAGTACTTACGAAATTCTTGCCTTACCTACTTTACCATTGTGATCTATCTACATACGTTTGACACGAACTTCAACTATCATCTAATCGACTCCTTGAAATTCAAAAGTGTGCCTGTAAATGGTCCTTCGACTGACCATCCATCATCCACCAGTCTGCGAAGATTCTAGCCTACTCTCTATTTTCTATAGAAAATAGAGAGTAGGCTAGAATCAGTTCTCTTTAGTCTATAGACTTACCAACGATGAAAAGAGAACTGCAACGAATATTCAATTTTATAGAATAATGGAGCGATAAAAGTACCTATACTTAGAACAGATCATTGTAAAAACGGGGTAGGTTTTTATGCTTCAAGTTCGCAGTAAGAAGTCGTGCAAAAACAATCTATTTTCCCTACACAATGTAGATAATTTCTTTACTACAGTAAGTTGGACTTAAGTGAACCCAACTAGCAAATGCGAAAAATTAATGCGTTTCTTTTAAGTCAATACAAATGATAAAGTAAGCAAATAAAGCCATATATATATCTAAGTGTTTATTAAGCTATAGAATCTATGTAGGTATGTAGATTGGAACAGACAGATGCGTTTTACCATCTGCATTAGAAAATAATAGATACAAAGGCATACAATTGAAAAGGTGTGACAATAAAAAAACATAAAAAGGTGGCTATGGACTAGGCGCGCAAGAAATTGAAGGTATTATAAAAAGGAAGTGCTCACCTTTGACAGCAACCTCATTTAAACCACAAAACTGATGTCGAATACATGTAATCTCGGTATTCTCTCAACAAGCGTTAGCTATCGACTATTTGCCTTCCCTGTTTGCTTGCTCAGAAACCCTGCCAGCTCTCTTTAAGCTACTTTAATCAAGAAAAACAATTTAACTGAAAAGATGAGGAAACAGTAAAAGGACGATTATAAAAAGTAAAATATTGTTCTAGGAGCGCATGAAATTAAGGATCATAGAAAAACACACAGATTGACTCAAGAAATGCTGCTGAAAAGCAGCTTATCTTTGTTAGGAAAAAGAGCAAATTTGATAAATATCGTCCAAGTTTGCCTCGGGCCCTCGGGCTTCAGCTGCCAATAATGAATTTCTCATAATATTTCAACTCAGTGTCGTAAAAGTTGGCCTAAAGGATAATTGCTGGCTTCATCAGTGGCCACTTAGGTATTATGCTACCTATCTAATACCTATTATTTGTCGTTGGTTCAAAGAATCCCTGACGACATTATTGGAGATATTTACGTACCTAACTAGATCGTAGGGTACCAAAGTATTTCTTCCAAAAAGTAAAAAAATGCAACAAAACTACAAGGTATCAACTTGAAGCTCGGGAATCGTGTAATTAGAATCCATATTCCGGCAAAATTCATTCAACTCGATCGTATTTCGCCACATTCACCAATTAACTTTTGTCGTCGAGCGTACCTCGTCCCATTCATTCAACCGGTACAATCGGGTACAGATGAGTGTGAAATTCAACGCCGTCGTTTTAATGGCAAAGGGATTTCATTAATTCCTACCTAATGATGAGAAAGAGATAAAAAAAAACTTCGGTACCCGATGAAAAGACCCGATGTGGCCTGATCGACGTTATAAACGCGATCGGGTTGCGGCGGGCTGTTTTGTGAACTTTATGCGTGGTTCCGCATAAATTATGGCAAAAACTATTTGTGTGTTGATGAAAAGCAAATTTTTTCTTTTGAGTTCCATAAACTCGACTTGAGATGCAGATATAGATTTTTTGATTTTGCTTATTGAACCAGGTACAGTGTTTTTCTACCTTACGGCCGCGGCGTTGGTCTTAGTCGTGTGTGTAGATGCACATACACATTATTTCTGTGTGCTCAGCCGATGCTGAGCGCTCCCGAACTTACGCACACAGAAACAATGAGCATGTGCATCTACACACACGACTAAGACCAACCCGCCGTCGTGTGGTAGAACAACGGGTACAAGGTAAGTAGGATACCTGTTGTACTTACTTACGTTGCATACATTTTATTATGTTATCTATGTTTATAAAATATATTTTTTTTATGATTTGTCGCTATAGAAGAAAATAAAATTTGATAACTACAACAGACTTTGTTGCTAAACTTTGCCTAAATGATGCGTAAGCTTGACCTGTAAGTTTCATGTTTAGATAGTCAATTACCAAAGCCTAGCCAAATTATGGCTGCATCCAGCTGGCTGCCTGGAATTGGATTTTTTTTATCAAAAGAAAAATAAACCCTGAAAATAAAACAAAAAGAAGTAAAAACAAAAAAGAAACCAGCGCCAAAGTAGCCACGCGCGAATTTGCCGTCATTATAAAACCCGTCCGATTTTAAGAGACATCGTATTTCACGCGATCCAGAGAAGGAAGCAACCACAACACTTGGCTGGTTAACCGAAACCGGTCAACAACGACTATTGACCGGACGAGCACAATTGCAATGCTGCTACCAAAGCAACATGACTGAAGAGGTGGTATTTCTGAACGGGCGTCATTCTTATTCAGAATTAGGCGCCTTTTTCCTTAGACCTATTTTCTATCTCTTTTTAGTTTTTGAAACAAGAAAAAGACAGATATACCGGTTTAGGAATTAGTGCTCCGGTGTTTAATTTTCATTTCTGGCCGGGTCCGATGTCGCTGAAACCGCGGTCTCGCAATGCAGTTGGCGCGTAGCTACCAGGGTCGCAGATATCAGTAGGAGGTGACTCACCGGGGTATGGCCAGAGGGGTGCGGGCGGTGCGGCTGGGGGCGGAGCCGGCCACGCCAGGGGGGCGGGGCGCTCGTCGCACAGCACGTTCGCCACGCCGACCGTCATGGCCGCCTGCGCCGCTTCTGCACAACAACACAGTAGTGACGTGGCGGCTGCAACGCGCAACACGCGTAAAGCACATGAATATTACTTCACACGTTAAATAATTACAACTCTATTATGACTTGGGTTCCTAGTTCTTCCAAACGAGTTGCACGCTTTGTTTAAAAAAGAAAAGATGAGTCTCATAAAAGTCAAACATGGTCTGGCCAGTTGTATTCGTTTGAACTGCATTTTCTTTAGCAGAAATATTGCAACAATTGTTAGGTCATCAAGTGAAAGTTAGAATTTGCATAGAATGAATCCAGTTTGCTCGCTTTCATGACTACTTTATCGGAAGGGATAAATCTGATATCCAGGTACTTCCTTACAAGAATTATGAAAGCATGAACTACAAAAGGCCATATCTTTTAACCATTTTGACAAATTACCTTGAGCTTTTACTACCTATACAAACTCTTTCTGTCTCTGTTAACCTCATCAACTCAGCTTACAAAGAAGACTATTTCCAAAATTGTCAAGTTGAGATCATTACATTTCTCTCAACCCATCTTTCAAAGAAGCCAAGAAGTGTAATACTCCTATTTAAAAAATAATAAGTTCCTAAGTATTGCGCTTGTAGGTAATAAGCCAATTTAAAATTATAACCAGTTGAACATAAAAAGGTTCTCGCATGCAAATCCGTTCGCTGTAAACAACGTTAGACGGTTTTTATGAAAGACACAATAAAATTATCGTATTAATTAATAACTATGCAAAAGATCTCGAGGAAAGCACTCGTACAGCCATTTTTCTTACCTATATGAAACGATTCTAACGAATGGGTACGGGCGCAGATTGCGTGTAAGTTTTTTTTTAAATACCGTTGTTAAAGAAATAAGTACCTTATATAAACAAATTAAAATCGGGATCATAATAGGATGTTTACCGATTCTCGATGGATCCCCAGATACCACTCTAATTGCTAAACATTAAAAAACGGTAAAGATATCATACGTAGACGTTGTGAATAAAGAACACTATCAATAGGAAGGTTAGAATTTTGTTAAATTTATTGTAGGTATAGGTCTATTATCCTAAATATTAATGATATGGTGTCAGGTGTGATATGATTCGATGATGGATATATTGGTAGGGCTAAAAATTATATGACGAATGAGATAGAACTGCTAATGCCGTACAATTGGGATACCTAGTCCCTACATAAAAGCATAGTAGGTACGTATGATCAAGGAAGAAGACGATATTGATGAAGTTCGAATGATGATGGCATATGGAAGTGAAAATACGGAGGTCGTAAAGCCTTTTTTCCTAGTTTTTTTATAAAGGTCGATAGGACATACCAGGTCCATGCCATATTCATTACATGAGAACGCATCTCCTCCTCCAACCTATGTATGCAACATGTAGGAGATAAAGACTAGATGACAGAATTCCAAATGCCTATATGCAGCTATGTAAATGCTTCTTTATATCTGCAGTGTACTGAAATATGTTTATTGTTCATCCTAATTTACGTACCTAAACATAATACTAAATTGCTATAAAATTGGTTATATTTTATCTACGTAAAGTCCCGTGCCTATCAGGAACGCATCATTGATTAAATGACATAGATACAAATGAAATCAATTCTAAATAAAGAATCTGTTTTAATTTAACGATATAGGTAAATCAAGATAGGCGTCAGTATGTCCCTTATCAAATTGATTAAGAATACCAAACGATCAAAGGTATTTCTTACGTCAAAGAGTCGATAGCACCATTGGAAATCGTTAAGTGTCTACACAGAATCAGAATTTTTTTTTTAAACACACGTAGATTTCTATTGAGACGTGCTAGTAACCATTTATACCAGATTTATCATCATGTGCCTGCCCTTGGCAGGCTTGGCATGTTCTTCCGTTAACTGTCAACCGATACGTTAACATTCATTCAATTTTATTCTTCTCAATTCTTCACATCATCCATCCAGAAAAACTGAACAATTTACTCAAATAGCTGGTAAAATGATATCGCTTGCCTCTAGTTTGCAAAAATAATTGAAAGAAGCAAGCAAAATCACATCAAATTGCTTTTGAAAGGTATAATTAAAACAAACAATGCATGAAGATATCCGAATTCAAATTTCCAAGGGAATCATAAAAGTGTTGGAGTCACCCCATCTGCGTTCATGGCGAATGCCGATTAAAGGATTAAAATCAGGTGAATGAGCAGCAATAACGTGCTCCCCATTGTTACGAAATACTCCTGAAAAAGGGGTGGTGTGGTCAAGCACACCGCAGTCGCTCAGTATAGCGGAATACCAGAAACATGCCATACCTTTGGAAACAGGGACACAAAACCTATCAAAGTGAAAACAATCAGATTGGATCGAAATGCAAAATAACGTAGTTTTATTGCGCCAGTTAAAACGCATACCAATTCGATATTGACGATGACTAGGAAGTATGAAAATCGAGAAGATGTTAGCGATCTAAAGATTAATAAAGCTATGAGATTATTACAGGACAGTTATTGTTCGCTGGATGCGAGACACACTGTTCTGATCGACGTGGTGACACTTGGTGGAGCCCTATGTCCAGCAGTGAACGTCTTTCGGCTGCAGAAATTATGATAATTATTCTTTAGAAATAGGTTTAAGTTTATGCATCAATGAGTAATTACCTGAACTAATTCTTTATTTGTAAATAACTACATATTTAGTTCATTAAGTTGTTTTTCTCTTGATTAAATGTGAAAATAAAGTCGTTTAGCAACGGCAATTAATCGAATCAAATAGTAGTTGCTGTGTTAATTTCTAAGCCAATCTAATTGCCTTGGTTTCTGTTATTATAATTGGCGTAACAAACTCCTTATTAGCTCAAGTTATTTAACAATTTGCCTCGATAATTTGATGTCATTCAATTAGTTTCAAATGCGTTTCTACTTTAATGGTACTTAAGTACGCTACAATATTCTGACAAGATTCCGTGATACCTAGACTATAGTTGATGTAAGTTTGAAATAGCCAAGTCAGAAGCCTGTGGGGTTCCCAGAGGCAGCTTAATTAACCCTGATACCAGAGTTGGCCAAATCCTCACACGGTAAAAAAAAAGAGACTATCTCGTTATGAACGACTACAGGGCAAAGGGTTCCCTCTGCCTTTTCTACATACGTCTGTTCTTTATTATTGCGGACCAATCGTCCTTGAACTGCGAAGTTAGTCCCACCATCTTCATATTGGGCGTAGATTTAGCTTGCTTCATCAATCATTATCATCTTCCAACCCTTTTTCCCATCTTACTTGAGGTAGGCGCAACACGTTTTCTTCTTCCATACCGTTCTGTCAACCGATACGCTTTCACTGTCTCCGTGTTCTTCCATATCCTCACACAGTCCACTAGATTGCTTCATCAATAAAGTTTGCTAAATCAGTCATAATATTTTGCCAATCTAACCTTTACGTTCACGTGAAATTAACTATTTCCATGCGTAGATTCCCTGGCACACCGTACGTGGCCCTATACCTAAGTAAAATCTGTAGTAGGTATGTGACCTGACCAGGCAGCCCAGCTGATCGGCAACCGGTCCGGACCGGTTTCTGACTAATTTATATTGTAATTCATTTGGGCTCGTTATTAGAACCCAACGGCCCTTAGTGGCCCAATGTGGAGTTGTGGACTAACAAGTCTTGGCCCACTCGTTTCCTAGAAAAATAATTGTTTTGTTCTGTCTGTTTCCTTACCTGGATTTGAATATTATGTAAACGAATATTCTGTCTATTTCAGAACTAGAAGGCACTGTCGCGCTGTTAAGAGAATTAAGATAATCAAAATTATTATCATGAAGTGAAATTTCTAAGAAAACGTAGACAGTAAAATCTACTAGTACTCTCTGGAATTGTTTATGAACTCGCCAAAATACCGAATACGAATTTTCAACAGAGTTTGACCAAGTCCTATTTTGTTATTTTTCTATACAGAAAACTGAAAATAAACAAAAACGATGTGCGCAACTCTCACACATTTTATTATTAATTGGAATTCTCTTATCAACAAGAAACAAAATGAATAAAAAAATAACTGCTATTTCTCACGAAACAAATTCCCACAATGAGATGAAGTATCGGAGTGGCAGCGGGGCGAGGAGCCAAAACGAAAATTATGAAAGGAAGCACGTGCTGGTGCCGCTGTCTCGCTTCGATGTATAGCGCTGTCCTACTCTGTCACTTGTCGTACTACAGAGTAGTACAAATAAACGTTGCCTACGTCATTCTTACAAGAAAAAGCTTCACTTATGTATACGTAATTTTAAAACAAATTGCGTTTTTTATAGTCGTTATTAAGATTTTAATGTCTCATTTGCAGAGAAAAACTTAGATATCTATTAGATTAAAAAAATAATAATAAGAACCTATTTATTAAATAATATAGGTTCGTATCCATTTACTTTATCGTGTCAACAATCTTGATACGACGTGTACGTTTCATCTTATGCTTGAATTACACTGTGTATCCTATCAGTTGACCTTCACCGTAACGTCTCTTTCTAACGCTAGCATTCCACGCGCAAGTGCGTCTCTTTTCCTCCTACGGCTACGCTCGCCACGGCGCTCCGTATAACTCCTCGTGCTTACTGCGAGCCTAGTATCACGCGCGCTGAAGAAAAGGGTTTATCCGACGCCGAATGACCCGGATGCAACTAGGATTTTCCGAGCAAAGAAACTATTTAGTTTTTCGCGGCATAAACTTTATTTTCCGATAGAAAAAACTATGAGTTTTTTTTATTTATTTCGTATTATTTTGATTATTGATAAATTTTACAGGTGAATGTCATACGGTCACACCGAATTGGTCAAGTTTCGGTTTTTTTGGCAAAAATTGCAGTGGATAGTTGCGTTATTTTTCACGCTAGGAAATCTAGGCCATAGTAAATAGCGTCCCTATTCTAGAGTTAAAATAGCTGCACGTCGCATCGTCGCGTTGCGTGGTCAGCGTAGTGAAGCGTAGCGTAAATAGACTGACGTGGTGTCGCTCGCTTTTATTGTGGTCGCTCAGACACAGACAGACGACTAGTTGCTTTGCTAGTGAATTGCGATTCTATTTTAATATTTCTGGCTGAGTGAAATACTTAATTAAGACAATTAATAATGTATCTGACTAAATAAATAATAGATCTAATAATGCCAAAATTTTACTGTGCATGCTGTTTAGTTATAGTCTGACCGGTATCACCGGCCTAACTTCCCAAACCCCTGCCACCAGCTTTCAGAAGAGGCTGCTACACACGAATCGACGCTTTACGTCTTCGATGAAGAATACACCTAGATTCCCGGTCAGCGCTTCAAAAACGGGCCGAAAAATTGGGCCACAAATACGTTTGTGGCCCTATTTCAAAATTAGTATGGTCCAATCATAGCCAACATTAATACCTTAAAAATGCCGCAATGTGCGTTCAAAAACTGTGAAAATAACCACCGTAACACCTTGATTTTGGAAGGAATATCTTTTTTTCGGTAAGTTTATATCATTAAGTGTTTTTCATAAAGTAAAAACCGAAATTAATAGAAAATATGAATTAATTACCAAATATTATGATTGTTTGACCAACGTTTGCGTCGACAAAGCGAACGCGCCAACTATTGTAACAAACATTGACTGTTCTGGAACAGAGAATGAATGGAGTAGTTTGTAAAGCTTTTTTTTTTTAGTGATCCGTCTTTTTTACGTCTAATAGAAATCTCGTCAATAACTAAAGAATAAATTAATTCTTTTGAATTTCAAAGCACACAACGACTCGTTAGTAAAACCAGGCTGTGATCAATACTAAAATACCATCTGCGTAATGTTCTTCTTACATATGGAAAAACTTTATTTAAACATTTACTAACATAATTGTACGCGGCAGGAAAGTGACAACGGAAAGTAAAGACGTAACGGAAAGTACCTGCCCACGAATATATATATTTTTTAAACTGTTTCTTTATTCGAGCGGACAAAACAAAAAATAATATTATTCAAATCGATCCAGCCGTTTTTGAGTTTAAGCGAGACCAACGAACAGCAATTGATTTTTATAGTATAGAAAGATAGGTAGTTAAGTGTTTGTGGCCATTTAAGCTACTTATTTTCGTTCCTGATTCTTAATCTAGAATTTTTATAGATCGATGATATAAAAAAATTATTGAACGTTTCGACTCCACTCATTCCTTGTTCAAGCTCGAACATAAATTTTAAAAATTCGAATTTCGAATTGTTTTTTTCTGGCTCATTGTAATTTAGTCTTTAATACTTGGGTGTAAGACTTAATTTGTATTGAGCTCATAATTTTTTTATTGCTTTTTGTACATCGTTTTGTGAATGCAACTTTAAACATTGCATTTAAGGTTGAATTTGAATTAATGTATATTTATTCCAAGTACAATTCTTAGAATTACCTAAACACAATTGGCGTCAGTTTTAAAGATCTGTTTTGTATGGGATCCTTTATCTAGGTGTATACTTCATCGAAGCTTTACGTAAATAAATAGGGATATTATATAGGAGTTCCTAGGAGTTCCTCTAGATCTTAGGTTTATTTTCCTTCGCCTGACGGAAACTATAACTGAATTTTAAATCCAAAAATTAAAATAGAACATAATTAAAAAAATATATATTACCTACGTACAAAGATTAATTTAATTAAGTACATAGATAAGTTTAAACTCTGAAAACTATGACGTCATCAGTATCCATATTCGCCATCCATCCAACGCTTTTTCACAATTATTGTTCGAAAGCGTACGACGATCGAACTCCTACAAAAATCTACCAGGGCACCATGAACGCGTGGAATTGGTTGTGTATCACCGTGCCGAACTATTTGTTGTTTCCGTTGATATAGACGAATATAAACTTTAATACTATGTAGCAGAAGGTTGAAATTTTTACAATAAACTTATTTATTCGGTTTCAAGTTGCAAGTTCGAAAAGTGCATGGATGTTTAGTAATAAAGTGTGAATTTGTGTGATTTATACCATTAATAATATTTGTTTGTCTATAGATAATTTTACAAAACTTAGGTACCTAAATAAGTATCACTTAATAGTTATATTATTCTAGTACTATTTAGTAGAAACCCAATTTGGCTTTAGATTTGGCATAATATCCAACTATAAAATAAGTTGGTAGTGTGTTTGATATCTATCCCCAATTAGCCATTGTTTAACATAACACTTAACCTCACTTAAGTGGGAACAGATTATCTAAAATTACAATTATAATGCAAATAAATGTCAACATGCACATTTAATAGCAAAGTCAACATTTTTTATCCAAACAACATGGGCTGGGGTGAGATATGGCACCCTCTTTCCGCCACCCCTCGTTATACAAAACTTCGTTGAATTATAGCATTTATTGCCTCGAATTAAGGTATACAATTTTATGGCGAAGTTTGGTAGGGGTTTGTTTAGTTTATTTGAAAATTTTAGGCATGCATTTACGGAATTGAAAACTTTATGGCAGTGCAAATTTCTATAAATAAGTACCACAGGTTTACGAAGTTAGAATGATTAATAATAGCTTCGGTTTTTATGGCTTAACTATTCAGAACTGAGCTTGAGACAACAGTGAATGAAGAGGGTACACTTAAAAGAAAGAAAAGCAGAAAAGTACCCACGATTTAATTCTCTTGCTTTAGACATTTTGCAGCCGTTCGCTTCAAAGAAAATTTGCAAAGCCGCTAGGTATCTGAGGATTAAAAAAAATATTGGTTAAATTAATAAAGATAATCTTATAAATTATCGTTGAATCTGAATTTAAATAAAATGCAATGCAATGCAGTTAATATGTTTCCTCGTCGACAATAAATTGTTATAATCGCCCATTGATCGGACACATTTGATTGCACGCTCGTTAGAAAATCGCCATTTTGTGGTTTGTATCGATCAAATATATACACGTATCGATTACATTATTGATTTTTAATTCAAACATACGATCACTATACCTAATTATTATTAAACTACAAGATTTTCGCGAAAGTGTACAATTATTTGACGAACCATTCAATTTTATTTTTATCGGCAGTTCTTTGTAATTAATAACAGTAAGTTAATTAATATTCAATTAAACTAGAATTCGATTGGGTTATCAGGATAACATAATTAGTAAGGAGCTATCATCACCTCTAAACTATGATTGATGCGGTAGCATTGAGAGCTAAATTAGTGTTAACCGGCGAGCGTCCCTCTGTTTATTATTTCAAACACAATTCGTAACAGTAATTTATTCAGACACCGTGAATTATTTCTTTATTGACCCAATTATGGACGATAGCAATTTCTTGGCGTTTTCATGCTCAATTCGCCACCCCCGGAGAACAAAATGATAACCGTCATTACCATAGTTTTAGTGTTATGTCATATTTGGGGTCTACGGTGCCTAATACATCTACACAATTTTTTTCGTGAATGTCCTGCCTGTATTTAAAAAGTTATAAAATATTGCAATAATATTCATCATCAATTTTCTACCCGAAAAATAATGTATCATAGTATTGGTAAAAAAGTTTCTTCATAAAATATATGCCAAATACTTTTACAATAGGATTCTCGGAAAATAAATAGATAAAATAAATTGTTAACGCTATTACCATTTTGTTCTCGTAATAATACATTTAGGCTCGGTGACTAACATGTCCTTAGTAAAAAGTACTGAGAAAAGTAAACACGGAAACATCTTGCCATTCTTTTCGGTCATAGGTGCATAGGTGCATTAGAGAGTGATAGCACGATAATTCATTGCGTGCGGCGCTCGGCACGTGGCAATGTTTGTTTACCTACTCGACCTTCTCTAGTGCACTTGTAACCGGACGTAGATAAGCAAAAAGGATCCAACCCAAATGTAACATTTTGTGGGGTGGATCCTTTTTGTTTATCTACCGTCAATTTGCGTGAGCGTAATTTCTTTTTAGCTGCGGTTGTTTCTATTATTTTTGTGTAAATTCAGTGTTTTTTTAAAGTGAAAAGTGGTAAACCTAATTGCAATAATAAAATGAATAAACGGAATCCTCGTTTAGACGTTATTATGAGTATGGTGTCTAAAATAAGTGACGATTCCAAACATCTTACTAATGATGGTGAGTACCGACTGTGCCTTTTACACAGTATCATTGTCTTTTAATTAGTGATAGGTAGATAGAATGGCCATAGAATCTTATTTAAGTAAGTAGGTACTCGATCTGTGACCCGATGTTGATAGCTGCAAATTCGACACACCTACCTACCTAGATACCAACTTGCTTATTTTTAAATAGGTACCTACGTGGGACACTCAGAAAGTTTTGCGAAACTAAAAAAAATTTTTCTATACGTACATATATTTTTATTAAATCTTTTCAAAGTACTTTCCACCAGCCTCTATACAAAGATTCATGCGCCTAAACCAGTTTTCAAAACACTTTTTCCAGTCCGCCGCAGACACCTCGTTTACAGCCTGCTCGAACGCAGCCAGCGCATCTTCCGGCGACGAAAATTGTATCCCTTTGAGCTGATTTTTTATTTTTGGGAATAAAAAGAAGTCACACGGTGCTAGATCAGGGCTGTAAGGAGGGTGACCCAGGAGTTTGACTGGCGTGCTGTCCAGGAAGTCCCTCGTTTTGAGTGCGGTGTGCGCAGGTGCATTGTCGTGGTGGAGCAGTAGCCCGCGGAGCCCTGTGTTTGGTCGCTTGTTGCTTATAACAGAGAAAACTTCTGGCAAACATTTGGTAGTATACCATTCGGCATTAATGCTTCTTTGATCCCGTAAGGGAATTGATACCAAGTGGCCAGTCAAATTAAAAAAGCTAGCGATCAAAATCTTACCCCCGCTTCTAGATCGCTTCACTTTGGTAGGCGTTGGCTCATTTTGAAACACCCAAACAGTCGACTGGCGCTTGGTTTCTGGGTCGTATTGATAAATCCAGGACTCATCACCTGTAACGATGTCGTAAACACGCCGAGACGAGCCTGCTTCAAATTTGTTAAGCATATCACGGCACCATTCCACCCGGGCAAAACTTTTTTTCGCAATACTTTCTGAG
The DNA here is from genome assembly GCA_949775005.1 of Orthosia gothica. NCBI lineage: Eukaryota > Metazoa > Arthropoda > Insecta > Lepidoptera > Noctuidae > Orthosia > Orthosia gothica. Next base: position 4,005,529 of record OX459036.1, on the reverse strand, counting down.
GGGCCTGGTACTTCGAGTGAAACAGTTGATCTTCCTTGGAACCTACCTAATGCTCATTACCTACAATGAAGTTTCTTTGCGTTAACTAATCTATATGCATGTCAATTTGTCATCACTGTTTGTTATTATCTAGGTATTAATTCAATGTCATTAAATCGTATCGTTTAAATGTTTTAGATCACAACCCACCCCAAAATGGTACTACAGATCAAGACAAAATAACGAAACATGAATATAATTTACGCGAATTAACAAAGAAAACGTACTACAATCCAAATGATAAACAAGGGAATGAAGACTTCTCTCCGAGTTCATCCGGTGAATATCTGCCAAGTCCAGAGAGACTCCAAATTCTAAGACAGCGGAGTCAAAGCTCATTAAGTTTTGGAGGAGATTCGGACTATTTAACATTAGCTGCTAATAATATTACAAAATCACCATCGAGCATATCAAACATATCTTCCATTTTTAATGAAGTAGATTTTGTAGCATCACCTTTGATAGTGTATGAAAATAGACCATTGTCAGATACAAAAAAAATGCTCGGTAATGAAAATATTAATAGAAAAACTTTATCAAGACGTAGTTTAAACTTTTCTGCTATCGCTGAGGAAGACAATAATATGGTCGACGCATCTTCCAGTTTTGCAAGCATTATCTACCCAGGGGAAGTTGAACAGAAAGACTTAAATATTTCTATGGGCAGTGAACTTACTGTAAATAAGGAAAATTTTATTTCTATTACTTTTGAATTAGAAGAGACTTTGCAACCATGTGACTCTTCCAACGGTAAATTGACTGAGTGCACCTTAGTTAGTTACCAAAATGTGCCATCAAGCTCAAAAGATTTCGATTTGACAAATGTTTCTCAGTCAGAGGTAGAGGTTAACCATTCAGCAATTAATTATAATATTATTAGTTTTAATGAAGATGATTACCAAAGAAATAACATAGACAGTTCCGGTGAAGTGATAACTCAAGCTGAAACTGCTGCTGCAAGCTTAGAACAGGTATTGTGTGCTACTAACGCGAAAAAATTGACAAGAAAACGGGTTCGAAATGAAAGAGAAAAACAAGACAATAAGAGTAAAAGGTTAAAGAATTCAGGAGAAGCTTACGTAGGTTGCAGGTCAAAGAAAGAGTTTAAGAAAAAAACGATAAAGGCTGAATGCAAGTGTCAAAAAAAATGTGGAGACAAGATCAACCAACAGCAAAGAGAAACTATAATGCAGCAATACTATCAACTCGCTGATCATGAGTTACAATGGCAATTCATCGCTAAGCATATAATAGCTGAAGACATAAAAAAAGTGACAATAAACCGAAAGAACAACCGCACTCAGACTATTAAATACTATTTTTATTTAGACACAGAAAAAGTGCAAGTATGTAAAACATTCTTCATTAATACTCTATCTATATCACATCAAACAGTTTATACAGCCTTAGAAAAGGTAAAATCTGATAAAGGTTTGAGTGACAATAGAGGTTGTCATGATAATAGACCTCGCAAAATGTCACTTGAAACCGAAGACAATATTAAAGAGCACATTCAATTATTTCCTACTGTGGAGAGTCATTATACTCGGAAGAAATCGGCCAGACAATATCTGTCCGAATTACTTAATATATCTAAAATGTACCGGTTGTACGAGGCTTGGTATACTGAAGGGCACTATTCTTGACGCATGGCATCTAAAAGACAGTACGAAACTATTTTTAACACCAGATTTAATTACTCCTTTCATCGCCCCAAAAAAGACCAATGTGGTCAATGTGCACTTTACCGACAAGCTGATCCTCGTACAGAAGAAACTCTGCGAGAGAAATTTAACCAGCACCAGAAGAATAAAGAACGCGTGCGTCAAATAAAAAACGAAGAAAAACAATCAGCTGACCTTTCAGATACAACTGTTGCAATCTTTGATTTAGAGAAGGTGTTGAATATTCCTCAATCTCAAGTGGGAATATTTCACTATAAGAGGAAATACCCTGTGTATAACTTCACAATATTTGACAGTACTCGACTGAAAGGTTACTGCTATGTTTAAAGAGGAGCAATAGAAATTGGTAGCTGTTTATGGCAATTTCTCATGGGTGAAGCAGGAAGAGGTATCAAAAACATCTCATTTTACTCTGACGGTTGCGGAGGTCAAAATAAAAATAGATTTATTTTTGCATTCTATATTTTTGCCGCTCAGAAACTGAAAATCAATATCACACACCGATTTTTCGAAACGGGGCATGGTCAAAGCGAAGGTGACTCAATGCACTCTAATATAGAACGAGAGCTAAAACATCAAGTTGTTTATACACCTGAACAGATTTACGCAATTATTTTGAATGCAAAAGTTAATGGTGAGAAGTACACTGTGAAGGAAATGACACAAAATGAGTTTAAAGACATAAAAGAATTAATCAAGAATAAGAACTGGGCCAAAGATGAAGAGGGACATAAAGTAGCATGGTCTAAAATAATGGAAGTAAGTGTCTTGCATTCACAGCCTACAGTTCTACGTTTCAAGTATGATTATGATGCAGATTATTCTCGGTTGAATGTCGAACCGCTTCCAAGAATTGCGCCACGAAACAAGCGGGGTAAACATAATGCTTCAACCTCTCTTACAGAGATACAATTATTGAAACCAGCTTACAACAAACCCCTTTCAATACGTAAGGCTTTACACGGCGACCTTATGAGTCTCTGTAGGGCAGAAGCAATCCCTAGCTACTACCATGCCTTTTATAACTCCCTCACATTTGCTAATTGCTCTGAAGAACTTAATCATGAGGATTCCGATGAAGTTCACGAAGACTGATTTTTTTCTTATGGTTTTTTTCTATACTTATTAATTAAAATAATAGTTTATTAGAGTAACGTTGTTTCATTTTAAACCCTAGAATAAAAGTTTAAGTTTCTGTTACCTAATTATGCAAATTGAAAATTAACTAGAATAAAATTGCAAATGATCTTGTTTTCCATTAATCTGGCATCCATTTTTCAATGAATATTATTGTAATGTAATATTGCAATATTCATAGGTTCTGGTAATTGCCGCGATTAAAATTGTAAGTGTATATTAATAAACTAAAACAGTACAAGAATTTTAGTATCTTTTTAAATTCGAAATATCTTTAGTTCAAATAACCTTAGTAAAACTTCTTTAAAAGCATTATAAAGCATAAAAAATTAGCTACCATTGTCCTATTTCTCGTTTCTCTACACAAATTAGTTGGCAAGATATAGTCGAAAATCAGTTTTTTATTTTTCCTGAAAAGTAGTGATTTTGCTATTACCATTTTATTCTCCGGGGGTGGCGAATTGTAGAATAATGTAAATGTATGTATACGTGCATATTAGTTTAGTGTCTATTAATTAATATGAATCAATATCTAGACGTAAATACTGGCTGTTATAATTTGCTAGTATTTTTAGCAATAACGTCGCTATTTTTAAGGGTTTTGCAGCTTTTTAAGGATTCGCTTCTTCTTCTACTCCGCAGCTTCTTTTTACTTTTTTTTTTGTTCTGCCTTTTGACAGCTATCTATCTCGCTTGATTTTAAGCGATGATGTGGTCGACGGTGAAACACGCTTGCAGGGAAATAACTACGTAGGGAAATAAAATTGCGGAAACATCTCGGAAAACAATAATTTAGTAACGAAATTTTTGTTTTCCGAGACGATACCCAAATAATAACAAAGTAAACACCATATTTAAGCCGTTTATTATAATTACATATATCTTAAGTAATCATATCGTCAAATCAGAGCCTGTAGTATTCTTCTCTACTCTCCAGTTAACTTTATCTTATCACTCGATTTGTATCTCTCGAACGTCTCCAGAGTCTCGTAGACGGATGGATAGAAACGTCACGGAATGTACCAGGGACGCAGTAGCGGGCAGGCGTAGGCGGTATGTGCGATCCGCTCGACAGTCGCCGACTAGGGTAAAGTCGAGCGAGGGTCGCAGTCCGGGGGAGACTGTCTTGTAAGACTTTTAGGGTTGTCACTTGACAACGAACATTTTCCTAATCCGAATTTTACCAACGAGAAAAATCAAACACATCATTTATTTGTTTTTTCTCTTTGATAAGATTCAGTTCAGTTTGAACATTTATTAGAAGCTTTTACTTTTTGTTAACTGCCACAATAGGTACCTATTAAACACATTTAGAAATAATTTTTAACTATGGCTTCGAGACAATGCCTGAGCTTTAGAATCAAAACGAAACACGTCAGTCGTCATGTTCAAAATAATTAGAAAGGTACTTATAAAAAACAAAGCCAAGGAAAATTGTACTACTCATTGTGATGGCTGACTGTGACGGAGATTAACTTAGTATGCAAATGGAAAAAGGGGTTTTTACTGTCTCTTCTGTGAAATCGCAAATAAAGTATTTTTCCTTCTTTCTTTATTTTCTTTAACGTAAGCATAGTTTGAACGCGGCCTAAAACTAGAAAAAACCTACAATCCTACACTATTTCCTCCACGAAATATTACTACATAAACTAAGAGCCTTAATAACCGCTGAAATCGCAATAATTAATGTTATTTGCCGATTGCCATAGCGTGGTTAGTAAAAAACTTTGTAATGTCATAAATTGGCGGGCGCCCGGGCGGCCGGCAGGCGATGCCAGCCCTGGGCTCGGATTGGCGGGAAGCGCGCCAAATGTTTGTGACGGGCGCCCGGGCGGTAGGGGCCGAATTGCTACGACGTGATTAGAAATATTCTGCTAGCTGCAACACGGCCGCTGGCGATGGGGACAACCTCGGGCTTAGGGATGCCTACATTTATTCTCTTTCCCAAGCTCGTCTCGGTTCCGAAGAAATTCACAACTAATCACTAGTAATGTAGGATAATAAAGAATTTCCAAGCCAAGCTAAGAAGGTTTGCTACTCGTTTTTTACCAAACCAGTAGGTACCTATGTGTAATTCATTAATTACAACTAAAGTCAACCTTATCAGAACCGATGCGGTTTAGTTTCTTCTATAACACGAAAGCAAGATCGCGAAAAGAAATATCACATACAAATCTGAGCTTGGGTTAGTTTCTTATTTCTGAAAACTCGCAGTATACGATAAATATCATGTATTAATTTACGACACTTTAACAAATTTTATTAAAACATAAACCTAATAGGTACCTAATATGCACGATGAAAATAAAAGTATAGGTATTAAGACGGTACCCTGACCAAAAAATCGGCATTAGATACGAGCGTTCCTATTGGTCTAGCGGCACTGGTGGCGCATGAATTACAGTAGTGAATACGCCCAGATTTTAGAATAAAATCTTTATAAAATCGAATTTTGGTCTTTTGAAAAAAATAATTCTACAAAAATGTTCGTTATTAAATTGTCTATCCATTAGTGTTAGTACAAAAAATAATCAATGAACACTTTACGAGGAGATGCATAATATCAATAATTATTTCTCATTTTCATGTTTTTTTGGAAGTAGTTTAGTGAAATATATACAACATTTAAAAAAAAACTAAATCTACCATTTTAGAATCAATATTATGTAAAAATTTAATGTATTTTTATTAAACGATATTTCTTTTTAAATAACAAGTAGATAGCTCCTAAAAACAGCACAAAAAACGGCTTGCGCGGCGTTTTGCTCGGGGTACCGCCTTAATTCCCTTATTCCTTATCCAGTTTTTATTTTCTCTACTACGTGGTTCGTTTCGTTACCCGACACTATCGCCAGCTTCTCAGGTAAAATCCTTGAGTAAGTAATACGGGCAAGATACTTTATGTTCTCCACATAAATAAATAATTACTATGAATGTTTCTTAGAAGCCATTCGAATCCGTAACACAACCACCGACGCCTACGTCACTAAAATAAACGAAGTCATTTGAACTGTTTACTACGCTACTACAAAATAATAATTATGATTCATCACATCTGCTACAGTTTAACCAAAAAAAAAAAAACGCAAAATATGTTATATGCATTAATGATTTAAAATGTCAATGAGGTAAATACTAACACCACCACTTCATTTCACCATTCTTAGCACTGAAAGTATCAAAATACAAGGAATTCATAATTATAGTCTTACTTAGCCCACATGTTTTCGAACACTTGCTGTGTGGCATTTATTTATCTAATCGCCTTCGAATATTTTGAAGCAAAATTAGCCTTTATTCTGAGGACCGTAAGGATAAATTTAATATTTTCGATTAATTTAAATGTGCATTAATTTGACTATTAACGAAATGTATGACTACTTCTCGAATCTGTGTAACCCTGGTACATAAAAGTCAACTTTGTTGTTGCGACATAAAATCTCATTTCGCGGGAGAATAGAACAAAATGATGACGAATCTCTTTCATTGCCTGGGGTAAGTGTGCCGTAAGTTTTGGGGTGGCCTGTGATGTGACAAAGTATTGATTTTTAATTTAAATCTATTTCTATCGAATGACATTTAATATCCTGAATAAGTAGATGGCAAAATTTAAAAAAAACGTAATGTCTAAGTTTTCAAATGAAAACTGTTATGACTATAACAAGTAATTTACTTTAAGTGGGGAGCTAGAGATAAGTACCTATTGCTATTAATTAAAATTATTATACCTATCATTTTGAGTAGGCACCCAAGACTAGGAGAACTTTTCAATACCAATTAAGACAAAGGTTGTCTGTAAGAGATTGCCCTGTGCGATAAGACCGCCCATTGTACACTTGTTTTTATGTCCTGTATATATATTTTTTGGTGTACAATTAAGAATATAATAATAAGACAAGTAAACTCATCCAATACAGAAAAAAATAATCAGCTGCTCTTAAATGCGTATCATAAAATAAGGACAGGAAGATGATTTTCGTGTGTGCACCTAATGCAAATGCTATTCCGCAACATGAAAAGGAAACATAATTTGTAAATTCGCATGTCGAACACACATCGACCAACCACCACGCATATACAGCGTGCTCCAAGAATAAAAACAAAAAACGTATTTATATTTTTTATTGTTTCATTCATGTATTATAAAAGCCACCGCGAACGCAGTTACAGTAATTGTAAAACTGCGATTAGCATGTAATTGGTCGAGCCGGTGAGGTTTTTGCAGTGTAAATAATTTTGAACGTGATAATATCCGCTCGCTTTCGCGATGTTATCTGTGTAGAACGGGAGCGAGGTCCGTATTCCGTGTAAGTATACGAATAATGTTTCGTTATGAAGCTTATTTTTTATTTGGTGCAAATTAGTTACCTGCAATGCTAACATTAAAAAAATATTATTGTTTTATATTTGAACAATAAATTATAGGTAGGTTTAGATGCTTCAAAAGGCAACATCAAAAGGTTTTTTACTAGCTTTCTTAAGAGCGATATATGGCTAATAATGCTCTTGACATAGAACAAAATAATAAAGGTAATTAAGGGTCTACATACCCTTTAGTGCCGTAAAACGGGTACTTTCTAAAGCATACTCCTTAGTAACATAACACAACACACAACATAACAGGATAGGTTAAAAGGTTTGAAAAAAAATATATTATTGATTCATGTACATAATTTTGAACACAAGGTTTTTTCGTGTAACTAATAGTTTTGCTTTAAAACAATAATTAACAACACGATATTTTTTCGCAACTTTTGGAAACTCCTCCAAAACGACTTGGACGTTTAAAATATTTTTACACAGAAAAATTGATGACTGGAATTTCTTCATAACTAACATACATTGATGTATAAAAAACGCAACAAAATGTATATAAACAAGGGTTTTTTATATATCAATGCTAACATAGCATATAAATCAAAAAATATTTAGCAAACAAAACTGTTCAAAAGGAGGTTCAATATTGATATTTTGGCATCGAGCGGGCGCACGGCCAGTACTGCGTTAACATTGGGGCGTATATAGCGCCTTAAATAATTAACTACGTTCATATTATCCGCTTATTGTGTCATGGACACCTTCCTCGTAAAAGGGCTAGTCAAAATGTTAAGTGTAACATAAAATTTAATTATGTATTGGTTACCTGTGTTACTTTATACCTAATATTTAACAAATTTATTACTAGGCTACAATTATTTACGTTAGTTGAAGGTAATGACAGGCAGCTTTTGTGCATATTTTGAAAGGCGAGCTTTTAAAATTTACTGCTACTACTTTAAAAATACTACTGCATGAACATTTTACAACTAATCTTCAATAACTGAACATACAAAAGTAGCATTTGCAATAGTATTTTTATTTCAAAATAATAATTAAAAAAAAAACATTATTTTTTTAATTTTTTAAACTGAAACAATAAGATTAATGGCACATATTTATATCGAAATATTTATAAAAACATTCATACCAATTAAAATATAGAAAACGTTTTTGTGACTAAATTGAAAACCCTTGTTTGTACGTAACGAAAGATTATTAAGAAATAAAGACAATTTTATGTTATAAAAAATAAAGGTATAGGTTTATGAAGGCAGTTGCAAGCCATTTTAGTAATAAAATTGATCGTAATTTAGACATTGAATTAACAAACGTCGTCAATAATACAAGCATTGACGTCGACGGCAGGTGTCGTTGTAACCTCCTACATTTATTCACTGTTCAACCCCTTCGTATCGATTTGGTCATGCAATGGCGTATTTGTACGTTTTATACGGTTTATTTTTATTAAATTGCCACTTTATTTTGAACTGGCTTGTAAAACAAGCGAATATTGTAAAGATTTTATCGGAAATTATTCTTGGAGCACTTTTTATTGCATTTTATGGTACGACATGTGTCGCTGTGTCATAAATATCATCTTATACCTTAAAACGAGCAATTCTTGCATATATGTATATATAATCTGAATCTCGGCAACGATTTTCATGAAATTTAGTATGCAGGGGGTTTCGGGGGCGATAAGAGTGCTTTTCCACCAGCGATATGCTATGCAGCTACGCTGTGAGGATATGAAAGCTAAGCTACAAAACTATGTGACCGTTTCCACTGATGCTAAGCTATGTAGCGGGCTTAGTAAGAAGCGCTATGAAGATACACCGCCGCGAAAAAATGAACTGAGCAAGCTAAAATGTGCAAATGTAAATGCAAATAAACATACGATTTTCATTCTGAAATCAACTGAACTGAGCTGTGCGAGGAAGATGCGCAGCTCGATCTATGCGATGTATCGACAGTAGGGAAGGCACGTGGAGTGGCGCGGTGAGGGGAGAGGCGACCATCCATAGCACGCATCCAGATCATGCATCCATCCATATAAAAACATAGCTTAGCAGAACCCATTTCCACCAGTGCTATAAGGACTATAGCACTGGTGGAAATGGTGCTATAAGGACCAATGAATATGATTGGTGGATACCAAACGCATCCACAGCAACGTATCATAGCATATCTCTGGTGGAAAGGCACCCTTAATCGAACCAGCTAGGTTTCATTTTTAGAAAACGTCGGTTTCTCTATTTTCACCCGAGCAGAGTTCGGTCGCCCCGGTACTAAATATATAAATAAAATAAGCTTTTATTTGAGATAACGTAGATGCGTTGTAATAAATTCAAATAAATAGTTTCACTTAACAGAACTATTTAGTGGTAATGATGAAGTAATTGAATCACCATATTAGATTTTATTCGTAATGACGTTTACTGCGTGCAAAATATAATTAATATATTCTGTGCACGATTGTTGATACCATCTATGGGTAAGCTATTCACATTAACAAGGGCCACTAGATTATTAAATATTCATTTAATAATTGCAATTTACAGCCGAAACATTGTCTGCCATTTTGTAATTATTGAAAAACCACCTGCTTGCTGAGTTAATTGTTTTTTTTATGAGGTTAATCAGCAACAAAGTGGCTTTGACTTAAATTTTGATTAGCTGTTCATTTTATTCACTATGAAACAGGTGGGGTTTTAATAGTTAGGTACAAAATCAAAATTCGTCTACCGTACTTCTAAACTTGCAAATTTTGCTAAAAAAAATATCTATAAAGCTACCAAACAATTATTGAAATCTAAATGACAGACGGCCCGCGGAGTCTTAGTAATAGGGTCCCGTTTTTACCCTTTGGGTACGGAACCCTAAAAAAGCAAGAATACCTCGTGACCACTTTCAACATAGAACTAACAATAGAATAGAATAGAATAGAATAACTCACGTTGCATACACTACAAACGAGCCCGTAATATCTGATTAGCATATAATTGTCGGATACAGACGCGCTTTTATGCCATAAATCTCTTTTACAAAGGCCGATACGCACCTATGTACATGCACATAATTATAACTATACTTATTGACTATAAATTACATGTCAAGCTATGTTCTCCTGGTACTGTGGAGAAAAACCTCACTTACAGTAGCTATGGCGTTCGACTTGATCGAGCATAGTGTGTAAGTTTTTTTAATAGGGAAAATTATAGGCTCCTAAGATGTAACGACTTTTTGAAATTAATTTGCGTTTCATGAGTGGGGTGTAGGACCTGTTTGGGTGTGTGGAACATGCATGGTTGTTTCAAAGTGCCTGCAGTTTATCGCAAAATGCATAGGAGTGCTAAACACTTTTCATTTTTCTAGACTATATAGGTACTATGTAATGTATAGATTATATTTATATTTAGAATATATTGGTTTCTACTCGAACTAGCTAGATAAGTTCACTTTTATATAAGTTATAACTAGGTACATACTAAATACTTTCCTACGAGCAAGGGAATAAATTAATGTGGTTTATAATTAAGCCAGGATCCAGTTGTAATAATTCCTAAGCATTGTATTGAATGCCTGCCTAAGGGCCTTTGAATTCACACTATTTTTTGTAAATATTTAGTCATTTAAATCTAAAATTGGCTGGAGACTTGTCAGAAAGTCTAAATCATAGTGGTAACATAAATATCGTCGAACACGCGATCCAAAACGGTGGCAAAACAGAAGCTAATTTGAAATGATGGCGATTCGAATTCCCAAATACGTTACGATTTTCACATTCGATCGATAATGTCTAAGTTGTCGATGCCTAACGGCGCTGTTCAAAACGGTAGCGAGCTATTAATGTATATGTGCCGAATTCAAATTGAGATCCTCGAATAAAATTAAGTGTAGAAAGATTTATTTGTCTTTTACCAACATCAAGTTTGTTAATGTTCTGTTTTTGTTGAAAGGATTATTGTAACAATCAATGTGATACAATAAGATGAGCACACAAAAATATATGTATGCAATGAAACATGTAGTTTACCGAGTTGAAAGCATCGTAATCTGTTTTTTTTTTATTATTTTGTATCAAAAATATATAACTAAGTATAGTAACTAAGAAACTGAGAGGCAAAGACACGAGTTATTGGATGATTCGCACGAATTGAACTACTCGCACGATATGTGCGGATCGTCAGTTTTAGGGTTCCGTAGCCAAATGGCAAAAAATTGAACCCTTATAGATTCGTCATGTCTGTCTGTCTGTCCGTCCGTATGTCACAGCCACTATTTTCCCAAAACTATAAGAACTATTCTGTTGAAACTTGGGCAGTAGATGTATTCTGTGAACCGCATTAAGATTTTCACATAAGTATAGAAAAAAAAACAATACATTTTAGGGGTCCCCATACTTAAAACTGAAACTCAATATATTTTTTTTCATTAAACCCATACATGTGGGGTATCTATGGATAGGTCTTCAAAAATGATATTGAGGTTTCTAATCTATTTTTTTTCTAAACTGAATAGTTTGCGCGAGAGACACTTTCAAAGTGGTAAAATGTGTGTCCCTCCCCCTGTAACTTCTAAAATAAGAGAATGATAAAACTAAAAAAAATATATGATGTACTTTACCGTGTAAACTTCCACCGAAAATTGGTTTGAACGGGATCTAGTAAGAAGTTTTTTTTAATACGTCATAAATCGTAAACCGAAATTTACCAAGTACGGAACCCTTCGTGCGCGAGTCCGACTCGCACTTGGCCAGTTTTTTATATTATTTTTTCTGTGGCGATTCGCACGAAGTTTAACCAATCAAAAACAAAAGCCCGACTGCCGCGCTACCGCCGCTGGACTGAGCAACAATCTTACTTTTATTTGCTTGTATATACCTTATTGTATATCGCTATAATTTAGCTAATACATCAGGCTCAGCCGTCATTTGATTTTAAGAAGAAAGCAATGGCTACGCTTTTTAGTCGCAACGCAAGATTTGTGTGAGTGGAGTTTAAAAATGGAATAAGAATTTTGAAGGAAATCGTTTTAATTTTTTATTTCGACAGTTTTTTCTGTTTGTTAATGAAACCTCTTGCTTTCTCTTATTTAAACATATAGATATGAGAGCCGTTCTTATAAAAGCAACACCCAAAATGACCGGTATTAAGGCGGTACCCCGAGCAAAACGCCACGCAAGCCGTTTTTTGTGCTGTTTTTAGGAGTTATCTACTCGTTATTTAAAAAGAAATACCAATTAATATAAATACATTAAAATTCTACATAATATTGATTCTAAAATGGTAGATTTAGTTTTTTTTTAAATGTTATACTAATCTCCTTCCAAAAAAACATAAAAATGAGAAATAATTATCGATATTATGCATCTCCTCGTAAATTATTCATTAATTATTTTTTGTACTAACACTAATGGATAGACAATTTAGTAACGAACATTTTTGTAGTTTTTTTTTTTCAAAAGACCAAAATTCGATTTTATAAAGATTTTATTCTAAAATCTGGGCGTATTCACAACTGTAATTCATGCGCCACCAGTGCCGCTAGACCAATAGGAATGCTCATATCTCATGCCGATTTTTTGGTCAGGGTACCGTCTTAATTAGGTCACTTTTTAAAGGGAAAATCGTCGGTATCAATACTCTTTTCAGACAAGTTGGTTTTTAATTTCTAATACTAAAATATCTATAATCAATATCTATATACGCTTGGGGGAGGCCTATGTCCAGTAGTGGACGTCTTTCGGCTGATATGACGATGATGACTAAAATATCAGTTGGTCAGTACATAATACTACCTCGGGCCAGCGTGTATCAGGAGCGGATTGTAACAAGTAGCCATAATTAATGTTACAAGCAATTAACCCATTCTATAGTTTATAACATATTTTGTTTTTTTTGTGTCTCATCATCTTCAGAGTTTTATTTGTAATTTAACTTCATTATAAGGATTTTTTATCGCTTTCCTGTTTGGTGACAAAAAAATAATTTGCATTGTGATTATTATATTTTAATTGTGGCATAATAGGTAGTACTTTATAATAGGTAGTACTTTTTTGTTATTACTTTGTAATTTAATTTACTTTCAATCTTGATTTAATTCTAGTTTATATTAATTCAATTGCGAACTAATTTTAATATTGTATCTTATTCTTATTTATATTTTTTTTACTGTAAAATAACTTTTACGTAGTCCTAATCTGTGAGTGCTGTACATTCCTATATCTGATGTATTTGCACAGGACTATCTATTAAATTTCTGTCTACATAATGTAATTGCGAATATGTTGTTGGCATGCCTTATTTGAATAATTAAATAAATACGGCCAAAAAATCGCCCTACGCCTCGCCTGTTGCTCGGTCCGGCAGCGGGCGCTAGCACGGAACACGGAAATCGGGCTTTTGTTGTTGATTGCTTTAACTTCCTGCGAATCGCCACAGAAAAAATAATATTATTAAAGAAAATGCCGATTCGCAGATTTCGTTTTTATTTCACATTCGTGCGAAATGTGCGAATCATCCAATAACCCAAAGACACACCTAATACTCGTAACTTGCAGGTATGTAGCGCCGTATTATATTGCACATAAATAATGTACATTATGCTAGGCACAACGACTGTTGTTATTTATTCATTGAATGTAGCTATAATTCAAGGTAGTATCAAAAACTCCACTCGCGTGATCGAAGCGATTCGGCGCAATGCCGCGATAACAGGGCGATTTCATTTCAAACGCGCAATCAATTAAACTAGACATTTGACTTACGAGTCCGCAAGATCGATTTTGTTTTTATTGGTTTCAGCGGAACGAAAACTACATCGATTTTTTATTCGAACTTACGAGCAAATAATAACGGAACACGGAAGCTTTTGCATAAACAACAAAGAGTGGAGCAACCTGTAATTTTGGAGAAAAAAAAACATACAATTTTGAGCTTAAGCACGATAGACTTAAGCTCTCTTTCTCGAATAGACAGCTGAATGCGGCCTTCAATAAAGTTTAATTTACTTTTTTTCATTACCAAGCGCATCTTAGTAAATACATAGAGGTACCAGGTTAACAGAGACAGCAAAGAGTTCGTAGCAAGCGTCAATGGCGCGCTGTCGGCCGGCGCTATCAATATTGACTGCCAATGACAGTGAAGATAAAAACAGACTGTTGCTACAACTAGACGTATACACACGGTATATCTTTCCGTGTTTTATATTCGTCGTGTGATAAGAAGGAAAAGGCAATCTGTGTTATCTTTTGTCTACATACAAAATAACTTACCGATATCGTGCATGCGCTGTTGGTTGTCTTTTTGAGACAACGCTGCTAGAAGACCTGCATCGCCTACTCGTTGTCGGGCGACCGCGATTCCGACAGGAATAGAACCTGCGATAAAATAAAATAAAAATAAACCAAAAAAATAAATGCCAGCCCAATCCTACTAAATAAATTCTGTCCATCAAAAAAGCTACTAAAAATATTTAAGTTACCTATTATTTTTATTTATTTTTGGAGATTAAAGAAAAAAAAATTGTTTAATAATTGGAATTAGAAGAAAATGGCACGACGATGGTAAAATTTTCATCGCTGTCTCGCATAATACGGTACGAATGTACTAGGCAAGCATAATATCGAAGAAGGTAGAAGCTTACCGTTGTTTAGCGACGCCGGTATCGCCGGAGGCGGGTGGTCTGGCTTGTTACCAGGCGACGCTTGCTCAAGCTTGACGGCAACCAGTTCTGAAACTTGGACATGTTGCGGTTCCCGTTTCACCTGAACTTGCACATTTTGTCCCGCAACCCCAAGCCAGGTTACAGGATTTGTTCGACTACAACCACTGTCTCCGTGCATCACCTATAGAGGAAAATCATTTGATCAGTAACGTATTTGTAACGAGCCGTTTAAAATAAAAATAAAAAAGACCTAAGCTAAAAATAAAAAAAAATAGTTTCTTACAAAAAATATAGCAGTATTGATATCCATTTTCGCTACCTTTTTAGGAGAATTTGTGAGGCAAGTGTTGCATGACCGTTTTGCCTGTTCGGTCTTGATAGTAAGCGGCTGCATAACGCCAATATTGTCCAGCATCTGCCGCTGGTCACCGGGACAACATAAAGAATCAGGAAGACAAGCTTTGCCGAGTTTAGCTTCTTCCATCTTATTATGATCCCTGTCCATGAGAAAAAAAAATCTGAATTAGGTAAGCACTTTTTGTAGGCAGTACGCAGTTTGAAAAGCATTTTTAGTAGCTGCCATTAAAGATTTTTCATCTTTCAGTACCAACCTGGCCAGCCAGTTGTTGAATATCCCTGATGCCCAAGTAGGTCATCCCAAGTTTTTATAGGCAAGCATTGAATTCATTCCAAAATTTTCCATCTCTTTTATACATCGTTATTGTCAAAAATTCTATCAATGCTACCGGTTCTATCCTACCGCAAAATTGGATACCTTATGGGAGGACCCCTATCCTTTATTAATAAACGCGGAGTAAAGTTTACAACCTTACATTTTCAAGGTTTAATTTTGGCATAACTTTACTCCGGGCTTATGAATGGGGTGTTAAATTAAATAAACCTATCTACTAATAAACCCAATAAACAATAAACCCATACCAAAATCTTGCTATTTGGCAAGGACAGACCAATGGCAAGCATTTGGAAAATCAGAACAGAAAATAATTTCGAAACAATAAAACTTATACCCTCTTACTAATAAACGCGGAATAAAGTTATACCAGGTATAACTAAGGTATACCCATACATTTTCATAGGTTTATACCTGGTATAACTTTATTCTGCGTTTATTTGTAAGAGGGATAGTGTACGATGTAGTGATTAATTTTACACCAAATCAAACAGTGAATCACGATTCTCACCGTAGCGGAGTCTGCCGAGACATCACACAATCAGGTTTACCAACCAATCGCAGACGCGCCATTCCACTTCACGATTTGTAAGCAAAAGTCCTTAAATCACAGAATCATGTCATCATCCAAAACTTACTTATCGGTGAGGAGGACCCGCTGCGAGCAGTTGAGCAACTCCAGTTGTAGCGGCGAGTACGGGGAGTTGGGCGGAGGAGTCGGCACGCCGAACGCCGACAACGATGTCGAGAACAAACTCTCCGTCACTGGAACAACTGGATTCATTAACCTTTTGAGTTATGTGATCTTAGTACATCTTAGTATTTTAGTGCTTAAACTACAATGGCGCTGGCTGGTATCCTAGTAGTTAGGTCTTTCATATAAGCGCTAAGGTATTTCTATCTCCCTCTAGCCAGCCGGCGTTTATAGCCGGCTCATGTAACGAAACTTGACGAAACGTGTATATTTACATTTATATGGAATCGTATTATTATAACAACATAACATCACGGTAGTCTCCGAAAGGTGAAGACAGGAGTGTATAGTACTCTCACATAGGTTTCTAAGGTAAACCTACGTTTAAAAGTCAGTAGATTTTCAAAGTTATATTCAAACGAATACGAATGTACCTCATTTATCTTCAGATTCAAAGAAACTACATAATATTGATAAGATGTGAAATTAATTAGTGAGCTATACGAAGGGTTTCAAAAACTTTCATTCACCTATTACAACTTTGCACTTTCTTTTCTTTTTTTTTTTTTTTTGACCAACCAAATCAACTTCTTCCGTACGCTTATCAAAGCAAGCCAGCCAGTCTTTAAAAATCCGTGCTAAAACCGGCCCAGCGACTAACAAAATAAACTAAACGTGAACTCTTTGGGCATTAGCGCACAAAGAAGCTATTTCTGTCGAGGCCCAAGGGATCTAAGACCTTAATTACTGAGTGTCACTCGACAGCCGGCTACTCCTGCGCACACATGTGGTCTGGTCTTAGTTATGTCGCATACTTGTCAAGTGTGATCGTATTTTGTAAACTCATTGGTTTATATTTGGCATTATATAAACCATTAGTATTTTCTTATCGAAAAGGGCGAAAAGTATTTGAAAGAGCCTTAGAAAACTTTTCCTGTTTCAGCAAGAAACTTTTCTTTACAAGTTCTTGAAAGTTTTATTGGCTTCATGTTTTGCATTGATATCGTTTTTCTTTTGAGTTAGTTCTTGTTATAAGAGAATGTATGTTAAAAACCTATAATAGATTGGTATAAAGTCGGAGTCAAGGAATTGATGGTTGCCGTTACTGAGAGTGGACAGTGTGAAAAGCGAAATGACGGAAAGAAATTGTGTGCGTCCTTTGGAATGTCAATAACATTGCCTACTCACCCATGTGCCCATGTATGTAGTTACCAACAGTAAAAACAATATTTTGGTAAACGAAAAGGCAAACGTAAAAAAGATATTAAAAAATTGGATCAGGCTGCTATGAGACAGGTAGGTTATTTTTTTTATTTGACTAAAATGTGCTCTAGCCACAAGTGACGCGCAAAATATTTGAAAACGAACATTTGCATAACAAAATTAGTTACGAAACCTATGTAAGTACAGTACACTAATATTATAAAGAGGAAATATTTGTTAGTAATGGATAAACTTAAAAATACGATCTTAAAATTTATTTCGATAAAAACGATTTAGAAACTTGCACCAGTAGAAAGCTATATTATTCCTGAGTGACATAGGCTATTTTTCATCCCGAAAACGGTTCTTGTGGGGTTGGCATTACCATGAGTTCGTGTCATTTCAGCAGAAAATCTGCACCTAATTCATGAAAATTTAACCAAGTTGAGCTTCTGAGCCAGTAATAAAAATCAAGCGAAATGGATTTTTTCAGTTTTTCTAGTAGAGTTGATCTAAATTACCAGGCAAACAGATCGTAAGAGGAGAAACCCAAATTTTCCCGAATCAATACTCTAACTAAATATGTATAAAAGATCGCCAGACGATACCAATCAATTAAAATAAGGTTTTTTTTTATGAATAAGTAATTTTCGTTTGTTAGTCAGTTGGTATGTAGTCCTCCATTTCACGGGTGCCAGTCAGTCGCTCGCGCCGCGTAACGAATCGACTTAATTCGGAACTTCAAAGCATTTCTGTGATTTTGTACGCATGTCTTACTCGAAAAATATCTTAACATACAGCCTTTCAAAGTTTTGGGGTTCCTAGAACTTAAGTCTTAAAAGGAAGGACGTGGGAATTTAATTAAATACGGACAGAAAACGGCTTATAGGAAAAAAAAATGCCTATGTCAAACTGGGGACATCTTCCGGATCATAATTATTATAATTATTATTACTTGGGGAAGAAAAGTGACAACTGAAATGGATGACCCCTAATTAGTGATGTATAGTAGTTGCTTGTTGCACCGATGCCAAACAAAATGGGAAACAATGCACTCCTTTTTTAGGAAGTCGTGTAAGAGGCTGTTGGCAGTCCTAGTGTGGAGAAACGTTTTTTTTTTAAAGAGAAGAGTAAGAGAAGACCATGACAAATTGTCATGAATGCAGATGGATAGGTTTTTTATGATAAATTGGATACTGGATTAAGCCTTGCATTGCTGGAAATTAAAACATACCTGTAGATACGAGATACACATGGTTAGCAAGAGATGAGCAGGTTTTGTTATCGACGCTTATTGTTGTCTGTAATATTCGGGTATAGTCCTCGCATTGGCCGCCCTGAAGGTGGCTACAATGGCTGCGCAGTAGTAAATCTCAGCATAAGTACAAAAACAGCACCAAAATTCTAATGCCAATTAATTCGAAAGCTAATTTCAGAGCGGCCAAAAAGTTTGGCGAGAACTGTAAGCGTATACCGTTGGTCCAGTAAACTCCAGTATTGGGCAGTAATTAACATTTAGCAGTGCAAAGTGATCCTATGATCAACAGGGACCTTTGAAGTCAAGTCATCCATCTTTAATGACACAACATCGGCGCGAACAAAGATAACCTAAGGACGGCCACTCGTTGACACGGATTGTTTACTTATTTACACGAAATAAGTTGAAAAACCAGTCAAATGCCAGGCGCACGAGATGTCGTTCCGTATTTAGAAGAATAGAACCCGTCTGTATCCTCACTCAAAAGTAATTATTGAATATGAAATAAAAGGTCAACATAACGGCCCACGTCTTATTAAAATTGTCAGTTCTGAATTACCGTAACGAAAGTATTTTAGATGATAATCCTTTTTCAGGCTCTTTTTATGTTTTACGTGTGACGGACAGACATACCGAATAACCGAAGGATTAATTCTGTGACTTATCGTTACTACTTTATTTTGAAAGTCGCTTTGTAAATAGAGATTTGAGGACGGTAATTTTTTAACAATGGGATAAACAGTCTTATCTTTTGGTCAGCTCATCAACTCCCTTCATTAGTAACTACATTTACGCATAATTATGATACCAAGCCATCACATTCATATATTATTATTACGGTTTTCTCCAAGAATGTTATGCATCCCTGATCACAACGATCTCTGCCCTCAGGAGCGTTTACACTCCAAACATAATGTTATATCGCCGCTACACCACCGGTGAGGCGTCTGTCAGAAACGTCACGTCAAACATATCCTCACGCCTGTCGCCCGGGGGGCAGGCAGGCATCACGCGATGTGTAACCCGGTTACGAGAACAACATTAACTCATACATCCTTTGTTTTGTTTTTGTTGTGTTCAAATGAGTATGCGATATGTCCTACGTATTTATGTTTGCCTGGTAATCCAAGATCAATAGGGTGCCTCCATCACAATAAAGACGAGCCTATCTCGAACTATTTCAAAAATGATATTTATAAATTTCCATTTCATGACTATTAAACATTTTATAATAATTTTATTAAGCACAAAATAAATAACCGAAAATGCATTACCATAACCATGATTTGGTTATGGTAATGCATTTTCGGTTATTTTGAATTTTTTTAGAAGTAGTTTCTTACAAATATTTTCATATTATTGGTCAATTATACAACAGTGGGTGCCTAATGTCTACGAACTCACATAGGTACGTTCCCTAAGGTTTATTTCAGCGCTTCAGCGAGCGCATACAGTTTTAAAACTAAAACAAAGGAAGCCGTATTCACAGTACGCTGAGTCAATGTCCTATGAATAAAAGCTAATAGGTAAGTTAGTTAACAATTAAGCAGCACCTTGCAGTTTGAACCCACCTTTGTGTATCGTGGGTCGGTTACCGGCCTGCGTCGGGAACAGAGAGTACAGAGGGAACCGGGCCACACCTGTGGAACAATAATTTATTTAAACTACGTACTAGATCTGTGTTGTTTAAAGTAATAATTATTAATTGAGTAGAACGTAATTAAAATTTACTACTAATTGAGACAAACAAAGAAGTAATTAGTTGTAGAATTAAAGTTACAAATTTGATGCTGTTTACTGAGTATTCTTTTGATATTTACTTAAAAGATGGGAAATGTTGGTAGTTTCTATTACTTTCTAGCTTGTTTACTTACACAAGTTTCAAGATCCGTTCATACTGTTGCAAAATGTTTTGGGTGGCAAATAAAAATATTAGAGATTCAGTACGGAGGGTACTAGGCTGGCATACCTTGCTGGAGATCAGTGGGCGGGCGGGAGCGGGCGCCCCCCGCCGCCCCGCCCAGCATCGCCTCTCGTGTTGAACCACCTCACCACCTGTGAACATACAACACGTTATTATTGTGGCCATTACAAACAAATATTACAGGGGCATAAAAATATCGAATCTGGTAAAGTAAAAATACTAAAATTATCCCGAAAAAGCGAATTACGCCTTTTCTGTAAAAAGTTCTCTGGCTTTCCATAGCATTTATGTATTGATTAGTCCGGGCGTGCATTTGACACGTGTATTTAAATACCTAGTTACAACGGCACGAATTTTCCTTATTCGTTCCAAGACTATACCTATGAGTCCCTAAAACTCTAGTATTCGAACAGTACCGACTTCTTCTAGTGACTAGAAGAATCTAGTCCCTACCGAATTGTTCACGTGCATTGTTCTCAGAATGTTAATATTCTGAGAACAATGCACGCATCTTGTAATTTTAACTTTATTAATTAAAAGGTTATTTGCGTAAGTAACTACTGTATTAATAAATAATAAAAATTACTATAATATGTTAAATCGATAATACAATTGGAACCAATCCAACTGTTCACATGATATTTAATTAACACGCTGCTGTAACAATAGCTTGAAATATTGTAAACAAACTAAAATGCCTAATTTAGCAGTGAGTCATCATCAACATCAAGCGCCAAGACAGAATAAGTATCTACATAATTGAAAATTGTATAACGATACTCTTTTGATATCTGTTGCCTTGGTTCAATGATGCTTTGTTCACTTTCAAATCTAAAATAATTAATTCGGAGGCGCACATGGAGTTCGGGATCCCTTTTCTTTCATCAAATTTTATTTTTCAAACATTCAAACTTTTTCCTAGGTACCTAGGGTATTATATTTTTAATTTCTTTTTTTCTGGACTAGTTAATCTTTAGGATATTTTGTTCGATTTAAAAGTATCAAATAAATAAATAAATGATTAATGTCAATAACTTATCAATAATAGGTACCTAACGATGAAAAGTTTCAAAATATGTAAAAATAAAATAAATGAACCAATAACCATATTCGGTTATCCAGTCACTCGTCGCCATCACCGTTGGAGCCCGATACACCAGAGCCACAGTAACGACAAGAGGTAGCAATTTGAAGAGGTCGATCACTGATCGGCGCGCGGCGTGACATCACAGTTATCGGACAATACTGAATGATGCGCGGAGGCGCGTGAACAGTGAATAGAAAGTGTTTGAGTTTTTTTTTGCTGCCATTGGAGATCGATGGACCAGGAGTTCAGTAGAAAGAGAAGATTAGAAATTAAAGTTTTCAAATTCATTGCAGAAAGTTGAACGGAGGCAGCGGTTAGTACTTGGTTGGTTTGTAGATAAAGTGACCTAGTATCCTGGTAGATTGGTAGCATTTGTTAGGTTAGACTTATTGCCTTGCCAGTAGGCTGTGTAGCCTGTCATGACTCTATGCAGGATTTAGTAGAAACGTTTTGACCACAGGTTTACGTCAAATCCGTATCGTATGTCTGCCTACCACTAGTGTGGCTATGTGAGCGGAGCCACGTCTATAGCTAGTTATCACGTACCCAAAGGGTAAAAAAATAAATAATAAAAATCTCAAAAAACCCGACTGTTTAAAAAGCGAATTAAAAAGACGTAAGTAAACACTCGCAGGATACATATTTGCGAGATGGCTGACCAAAACCAGATGTACCCTCCGACTGCACAGCATGATTTGCTTCTTGTTTACGTCTTTTTACCCGACTGCCGAAGGAGGGTAATGTGTTTATCAGTCTATGTATGTATGTATGTATATATGTATGTATGTATGTATGTATGTTTGTTCCTATGTGGCGTTCCAGAGACCAAACGCGTTGACCGATTTTGATGATTCATACGTCAATCGATGCGTCTTAACCCTGCGAGTGTCATAGGCTACATTAAAATTGGACAATAGAAAAATGGCGGATTTTGGGTGCCAAATTGTGGAGGCCCAAATTTTTTTTCTTCTTCCAAACCCATCGTGTCGGGTATCAAAATAAAGGGTTTTAAGAGGTGATTTCAAAAATATATAACACTTATATGTTTAAATGTATCTAATTTGAAAAAAAAACTAACTAAAAAGTTGTAAATAAAAAAACTTAATTAAAAAAATCAAAAAACCCGACTGCTTCAAAAGCGAACTCAAAAGTCGTAAACAAGGAAAAAATCATGCTGTGCAGGCGGAGGATACACCAGATTTTGGTCAGCCAGCCCGCGAATATGTATCCTCCGACTGCACAGCATGATTTTTTCCTTGTTTACGACTTTTTAGTTCGCTTTTGAAGCAGTCGGGTTTTTTGATTTTTTTAATTAAGTTTTTAGTTCGCTTTTTAAGCAGTCGGGTTTCCTGAGTTTTTAATTAACTTTTTTAATTTACAAAATTTTAGTCATTTTTTTAAAAAAATTGGTACATTTTAACATATAAGTGTTATATATTTTAGAAATCACTTCTTATAACACTTTATTTTGATACCCCACACGATGGGTTTGGGAGAAAAAAAAATTCTTCGCCCACAAAATGGCGCCCAAAAATCCGCCATTTTTTCTTTTCCAATTTTAATGTAGCCAGAGACACTCGCAGGGTAAAGACGAATCGATTGACGTAAAAATCATCAAAATCGGCCAACGCGTTTTGTCTCTAGAACGCCACATAGGAACGAACATGCATACATAGACTGATAAACACATTACCCTCCTTCGGCAGTCGGGTAAAAACGGGACGCTATTACAAAGACTCCACTGTCCGTCAGTCTGTCTGTCTGTCTGTCACCAGGCTGTATCTCATGAACCGTGATAACTAGACAGTTGAAACTTTAACGGGTGCGTCTCACATCATATAAAGTTTTTTGGTATATTTTCATTTCAATAATGTTCACAAGATATAATAAACGTGAGTTATACCAACTGTTGATATAATTTCTTTAGATATGACATTTATATACTCTAAAATTTATTTCGTATAACGTTATTGGATATAACGTTTATTTAATCGAAAATCATTAGGCCTATCTTAAAATATATAATATTGATACCATCTTTATCGTTAACTCCCCGATTCAAAGCAATCCGACTCGGATGGGTTATGTGGAGTGCCAGGTCCCCTCTATGTTGCTGAATCATTTGGGTTAGGTTTGGTTAGAACAGTGACCATTAACGCGCGAAGGCGAACAAATGAAGCGAGCGTGGTGCGGGAGCGGCGTGCCAGAAACGAATCCCTGCAACACCGACTCCACGAAGTCTTGTCTGTCCTACCCTAGAGTGTTATTTAAAATCGCGTAGGCGCGGAGGGTCGAGGCGGCCCGCGAGTTGAGATAAAGATAAAGATAGATAAAGATAAAGATATTTTATTTTGCAAAAAATAAAATAAATTTGATAATAAATTTGAGGAGCAGGTGGTGAGCGTGAAACACAACTGCGACGATGAGCTCGCTTGGGGCCGCCGGAGCCGTGACAGAAACCATGCCTGCTGCATGTTGCATGCTTGCTGCATACTTGCATGCTGCATGCTTGCATGCAAATGGTAATCTACCTATAGATTGACAGATTCCTAACCCGCCATTGCTAAAAAACTAAACCAAATGTCATATTTCCATTATAGAGGTACCTTTAAAAAAATAACAATATAACAAGTGAAATACATTGTAGGTAAATAAGCTCAAAAAAAAACTAAATTAGTTTATCATTTTTCGCTCAATTTGCCACAGTCGCTCGTCAAGCGATAAAAAGAGATATTTCTCTTTACATTCTTCTTTAAAACAAAGTAATACATTGTGAGTAGTTTGGAGGCAATTAAATTATCATTTAATAAGGAGAGATGCGCCTAGCGGAACAAAACTACGCGGACACGGAGTAGCAGGGATATGGAGTGATATACGACTTACGAGGTGATGCGAAAGACAGTATCGTTTACTGGATAAATATCGCGAATATGGCGGTTGAGGTAACCGCGGGAATTGATATTTGAACTGTCCTGAAAAAAATATGTTAGTTCGACATTCTTTACTACATAAATCTTACCGTCTCATTATTATATTTCGACTACAAGGCAGAGAAAGGCAGCAAACACGCTGCAAATATTTTTTACAAGGATAAAATTATTTGCAGCATGCTTAAAAGTTATATTATGATTATTTTCGGGTTTCAGTACAGTTAGATTATGTCTTCATTACAAGATCTGTAGCTGGAAGACAGATTCTCCGTGCATATTATCTGTTTACAAACGCGAGCGCTCCACCTACTAAATATCTACTCCGTGGCCTCAGATACTATGGGAACGTAACGGTGTTTGTATGAAATATTACAATCATGTTGTTGTAAAATATTTCCACTAATTACCATATTAACTGGATATCCCTAAGATGTATTATGGCAGTTCTCCGAGCCGCCCACTTACTAGGAATGCAGAACTCATAAAGTTGCACAAAATTACGGCATAAATGCAGTCATTACGCATGTTTGTTCTTGACATAGAGAGACAGTGATATATTGTAGGATATAGACTAATATAGTTAATGCATGGTTATTTCTAAAACAGTATTTCAGTAGGACTATAATATATTGTCTCACTGAATTTGCGAGGGAAAACGTTGTAACAAAGTCAATAAGATTCTTAATTATACAAAAAAACTACACCACACTTGGTTGCTTTTAATAAACATCATAATCTTCCTGTCCTTGTCTTAAAATACTTGGGGTACGCGCATTCAGTTGTCTTCATTCATTCCAGCCAGTTACGCTATCACATACTCCTTTTCTTTTAAAATTCCTCATAAAAACCCAACCATCTTTCAAGCAGAATAATATTGAAAATATCTCGGTCAGTATCGCGTGAGCGTAACCATCCAGAAAATCGCAATCTGCAACAAACCATATCCCTTTCCCTTTCCAAACAACGCTAATAAACTCCACAAGGTTCAATTTAACAAAAAACGATTGTTAACTGCGAACGTAACAAAAAACGGATCAAAAGAACTAATCATTCGAAATTGTGAAATAAGAAAAACACGGACATCCTTCGTTTAACAGACTCGGCCCGGGACGGTTGAACAAAAAAAGTTAACAAAAAAACTGGTGTCCTATTAAACAGTGAGAGATGCAGAGAATAAATTATGCTAACCCATTAGAAGTTAAGGGCATCGCATAAAAGGCCGGTGTTAGGGCCTTCCCGGAATACCGGCGCAATTTTCGCTGCGGCATTAGAATACCATTTTAGAGTAGTTCGTGAAGTTAATTTAAGTGTTCGTGTTGTTTCATTCGGAGATCTGTCACGATTGGTGTGATTTTGCAACGTTTTGCGCCTGAAAACTTGTGTTATATATAGGTTTTAAGGCCTGAATTGGGCGTTTCAAGTGCCTTGTTATCTTTTTGTTTACCAGCTTTGGTGCTGATAAGCTTTGCGTTTCTTAGACATAGGTTCCATTCAATTTGAATCTGTTCAACTTCCTCAATCCTGCTTCAATTTCAAGCCACTCTATCACTACTTTTTCAAGAAACTCGACCAGCATCAGCATCTAAGTCAGCATCCTATTTATACCTACAAAAAGAACAAAACTTATTCGCAAAGTGGGTCCCAGTCCCAGCTTAACAGATCAGTGACGTAATTTTAAAAGCCTCCTTTATACCAAGTTCACGCGTGAACGAACTGAATCACAATGAGATCCTCCTCAGAAATATTCCTCAAGGTATTTTCTAATTTCCTGACCTATAAGAGGCAAAGGCTAAGGGTTCCTCTCAAAAAGAGATTTAAATATTAATTCGACTATTTTCATGCAGACGCGATATGTAGCCAATGATCGACCACGGACGGGATCTGAAGATAGCCGCTACTTGATTGATCGCGCATGGTCTTACACAAACGATCCTATCGCTAAGTTCTAAAATTAATGAACCACCATTATTATTTCAGAAAATTGGAAACAGAGACCATAATCTTGAAATCAACAGCTAAATCTTCAAACAGTCTAGTTATAATATGGACAGCTCGGCGTTAGTAATGGTATCGCACGATCAATTATAATTATCACAAGATCTCCACGCGATCGATCGCACGATATTATCGCGTGTGGGTTTATGCACTAATGAATGATAATATGAAGGGCAACACGATTATAGTGGCAACAAACATAACAAAGTAAATATATCGTAAACAGCTTTGGATAACTTAAAGCTTAGACATGTATTGTTATTGGTATCCATTCCTTACCCATTTATTCAGTCTATGTCTTTCATTCGGTGTCGCCATATACATGGAAACCGAGAATGATAAAGGTATGCATTACGGGTGGATTCTGCTAATCATATCTCTATCTCAAGAATTTATTTGCAACTCAACCTGCAAACCAAGGTGGTCCATACATAACTCAGAAAGACATGTAAGACAAATTAATATAACAAAACGGGCAATAAAATCTTTAGTGCGTATACCGTAATTCGCGTTTACATCTCGAAACAATGGCACAGACAATAGGTTCTAATAAGCTGTGACCAGGAGGCCAGGAGATGTGAGGATGTAAATGTGTGAGGTCTCGGTGCCTTCGGTCGGAGTGCCTCGTAAATGTTCAAATGCCTATTCTTCAACGACAAAGAAGTTCTCTTCGCTCACAATCACAATAAGTATTGGATTAGTCGTCACTCGTCAGTTTGCCAGTGGCGATGGCGTACTTACCTAGGAATCTAAGTGTAATTTATTTAGCGGTTACGTGAATATTGAGGGTTTTCTTTTCTAATACATATTAAGTATTACAAATATGAATGACATCAGTTTTCAGAATCTACGTGAACTGTTTATTGTTGAGTCTACAATCTTGTCTCTGTTAATCTTGGAAAATGAAGTACCTAATTTTACTTATTTATCTACTAATTTTACTATTGTCCTCAGTCACTGTTGTAAGGATAGGGTATTTAAAACCAGTTTGAAGTTAATAGCAGAAATTAAATGACACATCAGAAAATTCCGCCACTAAAAACCGTAAGCAAAGTTGTGCAAAAATCAGAGCTCTACTCGTCGAGCTCTCTCACTCTCGAAATAAATGCGGTTCCATTACACACTTGCCGAGGGACAAAGTAAAGCGAACTCATTTAATTACAGGCAGCAACGCGGGCTATATGCCGGGAATGTGCCCTTTATTACTAGGGCAACATAGTGGGCCAACAAATATCATGAAGACTATACGGAAGGAAAATATGCAGCGAAAAATTACGCTAACTATTCGGCAGGCCCAAACGATAAACAGAAAAAGTATAACATCGAACAGCGGTTCCATTTTCAAAATATTTTTCCTTCTCTTTTCGAACGGCATAAAAATGATAAGTCCTCTTCGCAGCTTGAAATAACGAAAGCAAACAGAAAATGCTTGGGCAGTTACAAAAATTGGAAAAAAATTCGCTGAAGGTTGCTACGTAAACAAACTTTGTGTTTACGTTTTAGTAACTTGATGAGGTTTAAAGTATGAATGTTGTTTATAAGTCTTATAATACGTTACACCTGGGTGGTATGCATTTACCTACGTAGATAGGATTATGTATGCATATATTTTGTCACGTACAACCTAAATGAATGGACCAAATTGGTGTACCGTTGAATTCATCATGCATAAGCAACGAATAGTAACATTTTGGAGAGCTATTTTAGAATATGAGCTTTATAATATTTTAAACTGGATATTTATTATTTATTTATATTCGCGTTTTCTTCTTCTTGTTAGTGGAGCTCGTGGCTAAATAATAACAGCCGCATGTGTCGATCTTCAAGGTTAAGCAACGCTTGCCGAGATCGGTCCGTGGATGGGTGACCATTTCGACATATCGAGTTTCCTCCGTGATTCGGAAAGCACGTTAAGCCGTTGGTCCCGGCTGTCATTTGAAGATCTTTGACAGTCGTTACAGGTAGTCAGAAGCTTGAGATCAGACACCAGTCTTGCCAAGGGGTATGGTGTTACCGAGTTACTGGATTATGGAGGTCAGATAGGCAGTCGCTCCATGTAAAACACTGGTACTCAGCTGAATCCGGTAAGACTGGAAGCCGACTCCAACAACAATTGGGAAAAAGGCTAGGTAGCCATTATTATAAGTTTGCAATATCTTAAATAATTATGTGTGAAGACGTTGTTAATAAACAGGCTAAGCCAAGCGCATATGAGAAACTTTTAATATTATAGAACACTAGCCGAGGCCTATGTCCAGCAGTGGACGTCTTTCGGCTGATATGATGATGATGATGATGAACACTAGCTGCCCCCCGCGGCTCGGTCCGCGTGGTATTATTACTTCGCCCTATTTTTTATAATTTATAGCCTATGCAGGGGCGTAGCTACCGCCGTATCTGCCGTATCAATTATACGGGGCCCCTGAGCCACAGAGGCCACCGACGTGCGTAAGCAAAAATTAAAAAAAACTTGCGAACTTTTTTTTGGCCTGTCAGACCTGTCACTATTGTCCATAGAGGCAGAAACTTTTGAAAAACTAAAGTCATCATCAGCTATAAATGATTTAACAAATTAGTTTGCCGAAAGAAGGCAAGGAGTGTGTATATTTAATTTGAATTATTTGTAAAAAAATATGATGAATAAATATTTCTTTTAATTGTATGCAAATTTTTCTTTTCTTTTGTGAGAAATCTTTACCCTTCATAAGGGCCCCAACAAATTTTTATACGGGGCCCCGCCAAAGCACGCTACGCCACTGAGCCTATGTGTTATACTGATTTGTAAGCTATATTTCTATTAAGTTTTATCAAAATCAACCTCATCAATCATCCATCCTCCATACATCCTCACAAACTTTCACGTTTAGGATTTACACACTAATCGCAATTAACAATGCACGATGCCATAACCACCAGGCATGCAGGAACTCATAAAAGCTTTTAATAATATCACAATACCGAAAATCGATTAAATCGGCAACACAAATTGCGGGCGACGATGTCTCTCCGGGGTTGCTATGCGACCCCTATGGGCCTTCGTCCGACCCCCGTGGCACCCCTGTCCGAGCGTAGATTATTTATTTGTTTATTTCTTAGAGCACTTAGAAAATATCGTGATGTTATTGTGTTTGTGATCGTTAATATATGACAAAAGACCCCTTGAGAAGGATTTAGGGAAAAATGGGCGTTTAGTTTTTAGTATCAGTGAATTCAAGAGTTAGAAATGACGAAAGAGCTGTATTGAACAGCGTAGCTTTTCAACTGGAAAAGAAACTAAAATATTGTTTACACACTTAAGATGTATTTATGTATACGTTAGTAAATTTATCTTCGTCTTATGTTTTTTTTAAATTGTACAATGGATCCTGTCCTCTATTTTGTCATTTTTCCCTGTCACTCTAGGGTTTGCTGTAAGAGAACTCAACATTGAGTTAAGCTCGCCTTTGTTGAACATGTTTTTGCTGTACAATAAAGAATTATGATATTAATTTTTAATAACTATTAATCTTCTATTAATAGAGCCAAAAAATAAAGTCAGTAGGATGGACGTCCCTGATGGACTGAAACTAAACCTATGCCTTATAATATATGTAGACTGATCTCTGCTTCTTCAAAGCATGCTTTTAAGACGACTAACCCCAACGACCTTGAGGGAACAAAACGCGCCCTCGTTTCTCACCCGCACGACCCGAAATTTAGTAGTTTTTTGTACTTTTCTTATTATTCTATGACTTAAAAAAAAAAGCTTCAGATCAAAATGTAGATAATTAAATTGTCTTTGATATGGTGTCAATTTCATTAAAGTACGCCCAGCGGTCTTGTTGTGATTGTCGAGTTTTTGTCCGTTTTAGACATAACTTTACAAATTAATTACACTATGTTATACGAATAAAACTCAAATTCTGCTCAGATGAAATTATTAAGAAAATGGTCTAATATAACATATATTTTTTCCAATAAATTACGACTAGCCGTTTAGCCGTGATTCTCATTTTAAAATCAGCTACTCAAGGGAATCGGCGCCTTAACCGCCTGCCAAAGGAGGGTAATGTGTTTATCAGTCTATGTAGTATGTATGTATGTTTGTTCCTATGTGGCGTTCTAGAGACCAAACGCGTTGGCCCATTTTAATGCTTCTACGTCAATCGATTCGTCTTAACCCTGCGAGAGTCACTGGCCACATTAAAATTGGAAAATAGAAAAATGGCGGCTTTTGAACGCCATATTGTGGGGGACGAATTTTTTATTTTCTTCCAACCCCAACGTGTGGGGTATCAAAATAAAGGGTTTTAAGAGGTGATTTCAAAAATAGATAACACTTATATGTTTTAAGATTCTAAAAAAAATATAACTAAAAAGTTATAAATAAAATAGTTAATTAAAAAAAAACAAAAATCCTGACTGCTTAAAAAGCGAACTAAAAAGACGTAAACAAGAAGAAATCATGCTGTGCAGTGGGATACATGCACTTTATTTTTCCAGTTTGGTTGCGGTTTCCCCAAACACGATTTTTGCTAAACGTTGAACATCATCGCTCACAGTTTTATCTTTTAAAACATAGACAGTGAGTATATCTTATGTATATCCCTATATTATGTGGTGTGGTGTAGTCAGAAAATGAAAAGAAAAATACTTATACTACGTGAATCGTTATAATAAAACCCTCGATAAAGGTACACGTCTTTAAGGAACAAAAGTACTGTAGTAATCTAACACTTTTCAAGCATAGCTTTTGAAAAAGCATGAAATATAAAAGAATAGTATTTGGCCACAAAGTCTTAAACGTTTATTTGATTCATTCAAAATCAAAGCATACAGGCATTTTTGACCCGCCAACAAGCCAGTCAGTCAGAAACACAGGTCAGAAAGATGTACCTACCACAGTTCCACTAGCAATCAATATGATCGAACATTCAAATGCTGTACTAGGAACACATATCTAACTGCAGTAACTGATCAACCTCGCGTGACATATCACATGAGCAAGTATCGAACCAGAGAGCTTCATCATACAGGCTCACTTCCAATTGTGACGCCGTTTAACCTCAATTGGTTAATTCACACTTTGCTTAGCGTCAATTAAATATAATTACTTGATTATAGCCGGGGTGGCTCGTCATTGTTACACTTGTTTTATCCCGCGGCTGCGCTTCGCATTTTTTCCAGCCTGTTTGCTATATTGTTAACTTTTTTTCAGGAAGTCGCGAGAATGAACTGAGACATTTTAGTAAGGACCTGAAAACAAAGGACCAGATTTGTGATTATCTATCTATTATATATTATGCTCACAGAGCCGATGAAATATTGTTTTCAAGTAGTAAGATTTGATGGAGATGACATGGGCTAAAAAATGATGCATCCAGGTTTAATGATTATGATAAGGAAGCAGACTTCATTCATAAAGGTAAAGATCCACTGTATGTTGTTACAAATAATAATGTTACAGATGACGAAAAAGAAACAAATAATAATCAAAATCTTCCAATTTCACAAGTACCAGCAGATTTGTAAAAGTCATCGTAAGTTCCCATTGTCTGGCATCACAAACATTTTAACTGCACTCGAGGAGAAAAGTAACAGTTCAACACTAACGGAATTTATGAGCGTGACTCAGCGGAACAAAGTTAAGTCAACACAGACAGCAACTTTAGTTAACTTTACGAATACTTTACAAGAATCTCTTGACTAAAAGTGAGGTATAGGTTGGGAACTATAAGTGGAAAGTTAGGGCAAGTACCTTCGAATAATAAGAATAATTAATGATAGGCCTTAATATGAATGAAATTACTAAGCTGATCCATCAAGGATCATCATTTCAGCTCCCCAAGCGTCACCACATCGACGTTGGAAGTTTTCCGAAAAGGTGAACCGATGGCCGGGTGAGGACCGCGGGAGTTCGCTGGATCTGTACTGTTTTTTCTCGCAAAAACAGTACAGATCGATGTGGCGAGTTGATGGATTGCAAAAAAATGGCTGGAACGTGAAAACATATCCTGTAGATATAGCATGTGTTTAAAATGGAAAAAATAAAGCTTTGTAAGACATTACTCACTATGTTTAGCACAGCCATCCAGACAAGCAATCTAGTATACTATATATTGCAGTTAAGGTTCAAGCCTTAGCGCTGTTTAAGCGACACTAGTTAATAAAAATAGACTGTCTGGCCAAATATGGCGAGTGATGAAAATAATGACTTTAATTAACTGAAGCACAGAGCAGGATTATACAAAGAAAGGAAGACCTTTAGATAGCCAGACGAAAACAGGAAATATTTCTAAAAATAGTATAGATTCTAGTTTCATATATCTGGAATCAGACATTCGATGTCTTTCAGAGACGTTTGGCGAAACTGAAGAGATATTAGGAATGAGAGTAATATGTAAGGATTTAGGTCCAATATGACTTCTTTTAAACTATCTTAGACCTCTCGATGAAAGTTTGTAGTAGTATCCCTAAGTATATGAAAGTTTGAAGACACACTTGTGCAAGTTTCAGATATGGCAGAAAATCTTGACATATCGAGGTTGAACAGGTAAGTTTGGATGAAATATGAAATGGAAAAGAAACTTGTGACTGGAGAGATTTTTGAAGTTTGGTGAATGTGTCAAAAACTAATAAATTCGACGTGCAGGAGGATGATGATGATGTTAGAAATAATGATGAAGTAAATAAACAAATACACGGAAAACGGTATGCTTTGGATATCTTCTACATCTTTGTTCGTAACATTTGTTAGTTTCAGTAAGAGCTGAACATTACTTGTTTATTTAATCATTATAGACAAAGAAGTATAAAGGCAATGCCATGCGGCTGAAGAAAGGGGAGTAATTTTATCTTTAGAAACTATGTGGTATTCTGATATATAAGCTTACTGTAAAGTTTCATCAAAATCCGTCCAGTACTTTTTGCATGAAAGAGTAGCAAACATACATCCATCTTCATAAAGTTTCGAGTTTATAATAATAGTAGTAGGAGATTAGGATTTAGCATTCACAAAATTGTACAAAAATATGCGTTGCGCCGTTCTTGTAATAACAGAAATAACTAATAGGAACAATGTGCGTTATTTATTGTTTCACGGGTACATGCTCGCCTGGTACGTTACGAGTAACAATAATATTTATTTATCGCTTTCCCGGAACTGCTGATAACGACTATCAGTCAGGGCTGCCACGTGCTACGATTATGGTTTTATTTATAAGTTGTTATTTATATTAAAACAAATTATGTAGACTATGATAGATAAGAAACTGCTTCTTCTTGGGTTGGTTGAAATGTGTGGTCTTCCTGTTTGTAATGGTTGTCACTAAGTACCCATAAATTAAATTGGTACTGATTTTTTGTGTGATTTTAGTAAATTGCAGAGATTTTATAATGTTCGTATAAGTATTTGAAGTGCATTTTAATTAGAACCTAAAGTAATTTTTAAAATTCAATTAGGTACACTAGAGTTGTGTGCGTTCTGACTTTCAAACTGAGTGATTAGAATCCTTCAGTGTTATTATTTATTCATTATTGATGTTGACTTTATAATTACTTACCGGACTATAAAATTACTTTAAAGGCTACCAATCACAATAGTCAAGAAACATAATTCACTGATACGTAAGTAGGTAAAAATAATTGAAAACAAAGAAGCTGCAGCCCTAATTGATAACGGCTATAAAACGCTCCTCAGTGACCGGACAGCCCTGCGGTGATAGTATAGTATCGCAATCGCAATATATAATATAATATTAAAGTGAGTCGAACGCGTGACACTCGAGAAGGCGACTCATATCGCCATATACCACGAATTTCCACCAGTGGTCGTAAAGTTTTCGAAATGGAGTGCTAAGAAGCGCAAATTGTTAATATTAAAATACGCAGTAATATGAGTCAGTCAAAAACAGATTGTGGAGCGAATAATAAAAATATACTTTTATAAGAATCGCGATCTCTAATAATTTTTTGAGTGCGGTGATGAAGCTTATTGCATCGAAGATCTAGTATATGAAAGACACGATAGGAACAATTCACATTTTACGATGTCAGTTAGTAGTTAATAATTCCTATTATTTCGGTATTTTATTATTTCAGAAGTAGAAAACAAATAGGTAGGTACATTTTTGTGTGGCGAGGTATATATGAGTGCGTATGCATTTATGTCTACGTCAACTTAAAAGTTAGTGCTCCCTTTAAACTTACTCCATGACAACATCTGTACCTACCACCTACGTAATAACGAAAATATCAACGTTCAGGATTATAAATATTGTAATTAAAACGGGACAGAAAGTTCCGTTGCTCATATGAGTTACTCGATACTGAATCGGATTTCAATGGTTAATGAAAAGCTACCTACAGAAGTTTTACCACGGCATTTAATATAGGCAAGTGGCATGTAAGCAAATATGTCAGAATGTTCATTATTTACATTGGTAGCAATATTTTGCTATTTGTCTGCTACATCATCGTATCAATCATGCGAAGGTTTAGGCATTCGTTCCGATTTCCGCTTCAGTTTGCTTAAAAATACTTTCATTGTCATTATATAAAAGTGATCAATCTTAAGATATTTTTATTGATAAGAAGATTCCTTATTCCGTCAGTTTTTTATATCTTTTTTCCTGCTGAAGTAGGAAACTCATTTCCTTTCATTGGGCTCTGCACACAAACGTCTGCCGTATACGCTACTGAGACGAAGTACACCTCTATATGTATCTGTGAGCCTAGTACTAGGTATAGCTAAGCACCGGCGAGACACGAGCGAAAGTCCCTCGCTACGCTATAATTCGAATACCTACCTACGCTACTGTGTACGGACAGCAGATTAAGTTTGCTTTGATGTTTCTGTTTAATAATTTGCTACATTTAATGCAATAAATAAAGCTATTAATTTAAAGACTTTCCCCCCAAGAGAAGCATGATTTGTTATACATGTTACATTTCCGAGGTAAAGTTAATGAATGACACGAATTATGCCAAAGAAAAACTTGTAAACTATTATGAATAATGGTATACCACCTACCATTTCATGTAGAATTCAATTTTCCCAACATATTTGCTATAGCAAGAGATAGGTGTATCTAATATTGCAATGCGTTCAATACATCGCGCGTCTTTTGTTTCAGATGACACTGAAGTAAAGTTTCAAGATCTATCTATTTAGTGATGCCCATTTTTCCAATAAGAAATTAAAATTAATAACGAATCAAGCTATAAGAAGTATAAAATTAAGTATTGTTTCCTGTTTTCCTTGCAAACATAAAATTTACGCTTATACACTTACCCTCTTACAAATAAACGCAGAATAAAGTTATACCAGGTATAAACCTATGAAAATTTATGGGTATACCTTAGTTATACCAGGGGGGTGACCACAAGCTCTTAGAGTAAGGTTATTTTGAGATCGAGTAAGGGACAGATGTATCTGACTTGTATACATCTGTCACTTACTCGATCTCAAAATAACCTTACTCTAAGAGCTTGTGGTTACCCCCCTGGTATAACTTTATGCCGCGTTTATTAGTAAGAGGGTTATAGTTTACTAGCTGTCCCACGCGGCTTCGCTCCCGTCATCACGTCACTGGCTACCTACCTACTCATCTACCCTACCTACCCGACATACATGATTGTTGCGTAACTTAAACCGTTTACGCAGCGCACGCAACGGAAGCTCTCAAAAAGGAATAATTTTACCCGTTTTTGCAACATTTTTCATTTATGCTCCGCTCCTATTAGTCATAGCGTGATGTTATATAGCCTATAACCTTCCTCGATAAATGGACTATCCAACACAAAAAGATTTTTTCAATTCCAACCATTTCCTGAGATTAGCGCGTTCAAACAAACAAACAAACTCTTCAGCTTTATAATATTATTATAGATTGGTCACTACTAGATACGATTTTAATAATATTATATATCTTCTTGTTGGAATCATAAACGTTAAAACAGATAGTATACAAGTCAGTAATTCTAGATAGAATTTACAGTTTTTTTTTTAAATATTTGTGCGGTATCGTTGAAAACTGGCGATGGTTAATGTGACTATGCATTATTTGCAACCAGCTCAGCAATATTCAATTTTATTATCAGATTTACTCGATTTAATAAGCCATGAGTCTTTCTCATCACAAAACTTAATCCGGAGGAATAGTACAACCATTAATATAATTATTATACCAGAAACCTCTTTGAACTCGTAAATTCTATAAAGACGTGTGCAAATAATGCAATTACACTTTTTATAAGAGACGAAATAAAAACAAGAGTTTATGTGCAAACGTTACCGCCTCTCCGCGTAGTTTTTCAGCGCAGTGAGAGTGGAGTGGGATTATACATAATTGTGTGTTTATTTAGGGTTTCCTGCCAGACGCTGCCTGCCTACTACTGCTCGCCTGTGCCGCCCTAGTACCCGCTCACGTAATTATATCTGGTGGGGCTCTCCCCTTGTCGTTTGCCGTAAGTACGTACGGCACTATGTTATTTGTTATGCCTTAGGTATTTGCTGCTTGTCTGGATATTTCCTGGAACTAGTCTAAATAATAACACGTTATTATTATCTACAATACTATGTTATTCTCATCTGAAAGGAATATAATGTTTTTTAACATAAAGCTGGCAAACAGCATCGATGGACGATACCTGTAAAACTGAAATTAAAAAAAAGCATCTTAGCCCGATTATATTATCTACCTATCCAGTTTCCTATTAGTGCAGTAAACTCACATTAAAACAATATACAGAAAGTCATAGAACTTAAAACTCAGCGGTCCAAGAGCGTTGCCTTGTGAAACTCCGCCCCACATTTACTCAAAGCGCTCGACTCGGCAATTAGTGCAGTTGCGTTTTAAATTTTCAACTAATAAAATCTATTAAAATTACACCTTAGTAAGTTATTATGCAATGGCTTTGTTAGTTCCGTTAGTACTAAAAGTTGCGCTTAAAATCGTGCAAACGTAAAATTTTAAAGTATTTATCCTCAACACGGTCACGTAAGGAAGGAAGTGAAAAACTTATTTTCTTAGAACAATGATTATGACGGATGTTGCGTATTCGATGTACGATTTTGTAAAAAACAGAAATGGTTAACATTTTTGAAGTTACCTACTTTTTCAAAAGGAAGCAAAGTGTCATTAAATTACAAAATGGAATATTTTAAGTTCAATACGTCAGTGATTAGGTACTATTTGAAACATAAATCAAACAAATCTGACGATAAATAAATTAAATATGCAAACGCGGGCAACAACCGAAGTACCTTTTGCGGCAACAAAAACACCGTAGAGATTAACATACAATAATAATCAATTTCATTTATCGATTTATATGTGATAGGCAATACAAAACAATAATAATATTAATAAGCAACCTATACGCGATACAATCAATCGGTTCCATAACGGTGACAATATTATCATATCGTATGGAATTATTATTGTGGATGCTGAGATTTAAATACATAGTCGACGGAAGTCAATCAATACCTACGTGGTAATATAACAAACATATCGAAACTACGCAAATGTGAATTTTGTACTCGGGACCCAAGTACTTATTGCCTCACCTTCGATTCGCGTCTCTCTTCCACATATCCTTACAGAAAATCTCTCAAAAGCAAAGCTAAAGCCCTCATTACACGAACCACATTCATCTCCCTTTCCCTATTCACCAATGTGTAATCTCCAGTCCTCCACCGTGTCCCGTACATTAACGATTTTTAATGTACCGTGTAGCGGCCCGGCTAATGAAGCAATCTGTCTGTCCCCGTCATTATTCATTATATTGTGCTCGTCCGGACTCGGCTTTATTCCAATACAATTCTGTCTGATCGTCAGCCGGATTCTAGATAGAGGAAACAAGGTAAATTGTTTTCACTAATGCGGGTTAAAAGTGGGGTTTGGTGTTATTTAGCTGTCAAGATGGGTTTGTAACTATAACGACAAACGAGAATGTTTTGCCTAATTGAGGCAGTGCAAATAATATTTAAAATTAGAAGCTATTGAAAACAGTAATTGCGATAATGAGGAAAATCATTAGCAAGTAGGTACAGAAATGTGCGAGCGTGGATATATCAAAGACGACACAAAAGAGCTTATTAGCTATATATCAGATGCTTATAAAACGAGACTCAAGGGACCAGCAAACAGACAAATAATAATGGATTTAGAAGGTAAGTTTTAAACGCATCATTAATGTGGAAGAAGCTGTGACCACCAATACAACCTCCGTTCGGTATGTGTCCGAAACTTCAACTAAAAACTTAATTCAAATTCATAAGCATTGCGTTAGGATAGGACCGGCCGATAAGGCGGCCTACAAAGTCCTTCATAAAAAATATTCAATACTTATTATTCGTGCGATAGAAAAAACCTATCGTGGCGGTGGGAAGTGGGAATAGTGACTAGTGATGTGTGTAAGGTTTTAGGAATTTATCGATGTCTGTTGTTAGTTGTAACAATGGCTTTCATTTGCTGCGTGAATTCAGAGTTTATAAATATGCGAGGCTTTGTTAAATTCTTTTTACATCGATGGTTTAGTAAATATTGGGAATTTTTATTTGAAATCTACTTTTATGCATCCTTACCAAACGATAGAGCGTAGACTCTGTCTTTCAGTCTGTTGAAATAACCAAAATAAATATGTAGTAAATAACTAGTATTGGCGTGTTCTCAGGCCTCACATTTCAAGACTTGAAGCTTAAAAATTTGCATTATTTTCCAATAATATCGAGCTATAAGAGCCATCATTTAAAAACGCATCAGTAGATATATCGATTTCATTATCGATAACTGTATAAAAACTGATCTGATTTACGACGAGCCAAGTTGTGGGTATGCAAAAACTGAACTTGCTACTACCATTCAAGATTTTTTTTACATAGCCATACCTGTACGACTGGATAGCTGGTTGAAACGGAACTGGTTTCGCGAAATATGCGATCATTGATCTTCTGGCTAGATTTTACATCTGTGCGCTAAACTCAGCTAGTAATCTTCTAATATTGTAAATGCGAAAGTTTGTATGGATGGAGATTTATTACTCAATCACGCCAGAACGGCTGAACGTAGCTGGATGAAATTTGGCACAGGCATAGATTATAGTCTTGAAAAGCACATAAGTTCCTTTTTTTTCCCGGAAAAATTCCAAGCAAACGACGTCGCTGGCAACAGCTAGTCTTTTAATAAATCAACTCATGTAGAAATCTTACGTATTCCTCTATGTTACGACGTTACTTATTTTTAGGGTTCCATACCCAAAGGGTAAAAACGGGACCCTATTACTAAGACTCCACTGTCCGTCTGTCTCTCTATCACCAGGCTGTATCGGATGTATGTAGTACTGTGATAGCAAGACAACTGAAATTTTTACAAATGTTGTATTTCTCTTGCCGCTATAACAACAAATACTAAAAAGAGAAAAAAATATATTTAGGTGGGGCTCCTAAACAAAAAACGTGATTTTTTTGCCGTTTTTAGCGATAATAGTACGGAACTCTTCGTGCGCGAGTCCGACTCGCACTTGTTTAATTACTGTGCTGTTACAACTGTCACCGTATTATTTCAAACACCGTAATTTTGTAAGAAATCTTGCGAGATTATGAAATATCGATATATTGTGAACAAATAACAACAACAAAACAACCTCGGGGTTTTTAAGTCAAGAGTGAATGGGTTTCTTCTAGGCAAGCGTGCTTCACCGTCGACCACATCATCGCTTACCATCAGGTGAGATAGTGGTCAAACGCGAGCCTATCAAAAAAAAAAAATCAAATACAATAAACCCCATAGTTTAGGTATTTTACAATATATCCGTGCATAATTGAGATGGTACAGTTTACAATCCCACTTATGGTGTACCCTATAAACTTATGATATTATTTACTGAATCAGTGTTTAGATATATCAATAATTATATCAGCTACGGGTTTGAAGTAAGTATTTTTAAATAAAAAAAATCAATACGATTTTCATTTTCTATAAACTGTCAGATAAAAACGTAGTTTCATTATAGGGGAAGAAAGTAGATAGTGTTTGTACCAACTTTGCCGAATCTACCTATAAATTAGGTAAGTACCTACCTACCTATGTGGCGACACGTCGATACAAACACGCGACGCGCATCCCTATATTTTTTGTGGGGCTTAGGGCGCTACCTGGCTCCTCGCTCCTTGCAGCTCGTAGGTAGGCGTTTCTGGGAACCGTCGACACTTGATAACTGCGATAAACGCGACACAACGCGCGTTCCCTATGAGAACTGTGCCTTATTATGTAGGTTTATTGGATACTGCGCCATTGTTCATTAGAAACTTTGTGATTTATGAAATGATAGACGTTTTTTAAAAGGATATCTGAGAACAAGAGCACTAAAAAGTAATTTAACGTAATCGAAATTCTACGTAAACCATTTTATAGCTACTAGCTTAGAAAGAAAATACGCTAACTACTTAGACCGACAACAACAAACAGATATCCTAAGATTGAGAAGTACTTAAAAACTAACAGCACACAGTTATTAAGAATCCATAATTTCCTATAATCAGTTGTTTATGAATCTTTAACATGAAAAAAGGGTACCCGCTCGATTATTTTTAGTGCCTACCGGTAGAACCTAGATTCCGTAGTTCGCGTGACTGTAAACTTTCCCGTGATTTAGCTATTTCCCCGTAATTCTAACCTCCTGGTAGGTCCCGTAATTAGTCTGTAATTAATTCTTCTTCCGGCGCCTCTCAATTAGTGATCCATTGAAGGAAAATTTTCTATTTCTTGAATTAATTATTACACAAATTACACAGGATTTCTGATTGAGGATTTTTCCTGGATTCTTTTGCATGTTTGAAAAGAAACGCCTCCACTAAGAATGATACATTCTATAACAAAATACCTTGTGATGTATTAAAACGAAATGGAAGATAATTTAAAACAAGTACATTTTGTAAACAAGCATATTACAAATTAGATGATTATGCTTGGAAACATGCTGGTCCTGCTTCACAGGGCAATCTTTAATGTAGACAAAATCAAACTGGTTAATTTATATACCTAGTCATAATTATGGTTTTGTTTTTTCTCTCTTCTCATTTTGTTTAAATAATTGACTCTCACACTGTTCCGTTGTTGTTGAATTAGGTAATTTACCTATGTTTGCAATAACCATGTTCCTATTTATTGTATAATTAATGAATTTACCTGTTAGTGCTTGTATTACTTTATACCTATATGTAGTACAATAGTGTTAGTCTGGGTGCATCGTTCTCACGTATATGAATTAGGTAATGTATGTATGTAAATGTTGTAATTTGTTTTTTTTACACTGTAAATGTGGAGTTTTGTGTCCGTTCTTCTCCATAACAAGCTACTTTTCCAAATGGACGGTAGAATCAATTATTATTACATATAAATTTAAATGTTTGACGTTCAAAAGTGCCACTTCATGAACTAATTTTATTGAAATAAAGAATTTTGACTTTGGATCTGCTGTAGATATTATTAATGCCTATGTTCCACTAATTATATCATGAAATATGGATACCTATCTCCCAAAATACAATAGGTAGATGTGCCTAACCAAACAAACTATCTACGTAACAGTGAAGTGTGTTGATGAAGTGCAGATCAAAGGGCCGCTCGCAGCAAGCTGTGAACTCGTCCTATTGACTGACACTGGCATCGAACATCACTCGATGTCCTACGACTGTCCGATGTTGACTCTCCACATATTTGACTGAAGTGCCCTCGGTCAAACTGATAAGTGAGGATCGTGAGGAATCTCTACCCAATTCCTTATCGCCTGGTAATATTCATTTGGGCTTTAGAAATTGGAATAGAGGTGACCCTTGTGTTTAATTAAAATTGATAGCATTATACTCCGTGCGTCTAACTAAAGACGATTTTAAAGGTGGGGAAATAAGGAAACCCTCTTTGAAATATATTACTTGGTGTCATTTTTTTATAGAATCCAATAATAATAAAATATAATCACCTTTTAGGTTACCAATTTCCTTATATTTCATGAAATGGTCAGAAAATCAGAATTTTATGGACAAAATATGAAAATGAAACCATTGCCCGAATCGACCAGACAGTAGGGGCAATAAAAAATTGCGTGGGTTTGCGCAAAAGTTGAAAACAGCGGGGTCGGGCTACAAGATCGATGGTGGGTGCATTTTTTATGGTAATGTACTTGCCCCGGGCCACCGCTGTTCAGCGCTGCCCATTGTGTATGAACTACATGCGCTTATAATACCTGCACTGAAAT
This sequence comes from Orthosia gothica, assembly GCA_949775005.1. Taxonomy (NCBI): domain Eukaryota; kingdom Metazoa; phylum Arthropoda; class Insecta; order Lepidoptera; family Noctuidae; genus Orthosia; species Orthosia gothica. Next base: position 3,962,656 of record OX459036.1, on the reverse strand, counting down.
ATGAAGTCCTAGTACTCCCGGTTATGTAGTCAGCTTGCAGTTTATCCAGAAATTCTCAACTTTTCGATATCCAAATATATGAAAGTTCTGTACATATACGACGTTATATTTTTTACAATGCATGTCCTCGAAAAGAGCGGTTTTCCAAGCAGCCAAACTGTGCGGAAAGTGTCACTTTTTTTCACTAGTGCTTTTTACTTTCCTGTACTTTTTTAATTTTTAACTCCAACGTCAGCCCGACGCATAGAGTTTTTATTATTTGAGAAAAGTTTTAAAAATTAGTTATGTACAGATTATCATTCATATAAAAGGTAAAATAAAACTAATACTTCATTTTAGGCGTTTTTAATTACTCTAGATTTAGATTTTGATCAATTAATTAATTTTAAATATTCATTAAATATGTTTGGCAGAACGTATATTTTGCTCGTGCCTTATTGCGTTACGATGTGACAGCTATTTGCACATGCGCAGTAGATATGCCCGAGGAACTATTAGTTAATCTGTGGATATGCTGAACGCGCTTGAATAAGCCCGCCATTTTATTAATTTCATTTTATTAATTTATTTATTTCCTCGCACAATGCATAGTAAAATGTTGTATGATACACGTACGTAAGATGATTTCCGACTCGTGTCGATTTATCCACTCACTCGCTTCGCTCGCTCGTGAATAAAATGCCACTCATCGGAAATCACCTACCTTCCGCACTTGTAGCATAAATAACTATTACAATGCATGTCCTCGAAAAGAGCGGTTTTCCAAGCAGCCAAACTGTGCGGAAAGTGTCACTTTTTTTCACTAGTGCTTTTTACTTTCCTGTACTTTTTTAATTTTTAACTCCAACGTCAGCCCGACGCATAGAGTTTTTATTATTTGAGAAAAGTTTTAAAAATCAGTTATGTACAGATTATCATTCATATAAAAGGTAAAATAAAACTAATACGACATTTTAGGCGTTTTTAATTACTCTAGATTTAGATTTTGATCAAGAAATTAATTTTAAATATTCATTAAATATGTTTGGCAGAACGTATATTTTGCTCGTGCCTTATTGTGTTACGATGTGACAGCTATTCGCACATGCGCAGTAGATATGCCCGAGGAACTATTAGTTAATCTGTGGATATGCTGAACGCGCTTGAATAAGCCCGCCATTTTATTAATTTCATTTTATTAATTTATTTATTTTCTCGCACAATGCATAGTAAAATGTTGTATGATACACGTACGTAAGATGATTTCCGACTTGTGTCGATTTATCCACTCACTCGCTTCGCTCGCTCGTGAATAAAAATGCCACTCATCGGAAATCACCTACCTTCCGCACTTGTAGCATAAATAACTATTGTATCATTATTCATTACGTGAAGTTAGACGAAACTGCTTTTGAAATTGGGAATGGTAATACTCATCAGTGTAACAAACTAGGAATAAGCTATCGAGAATGGAGGCTCCAATTTGTCGATTACTTTACTGCCAATTTGTCGGTTACTTTGTTTAATATACATACTAATGTTAAAAGGCATCAACCGTAAACATTAGAACATAAGCTTAAGTTTAATTATTATTTACTGCTAATTACTATCTACAAAGAAGCAGTAAAGGCTTGCATAAGACACGATGACTTAAAGCTGCAAGCATTTGTGGTTACTGTGAAAATGGCTGCAATTAAACCTTGGAGAGTTTACTCATGACTTGAGTAAGAATGGCAAACCTCATAAACATACCTACCTGTATATCCCGTAAGGTTAGACAGAAGTGCATCAATAGGCCATTAACATCCCACATATGACAGAGGACATTAAAAACCAACTTATTTTTGTACCTGCCTAAAGTTGAGGTACCTTGAGGTACTGGTTCACAATCCATTGTAAAACAATGTCTGTAACGACACAACATCCTAAGAAAAATAATTAAAAGATGATAATCCGACATATCTAGCCTTAACGATAGACAACATAGTAGGTACTCGTATCTAATTAAACTGATTTTGATGCAGATGTTAAAACACAAACACGATAAAATGTTAAGCAAAGCTATTGCTTCTCCACAATACCACAGCACTAATTAACTACATTGAAACATTCGCGAAAAAAAAACTAAAACGCAAAATGTCTATCTACAATCTACATCTTGCTAAAACTTCTAAGTAAAATAAAATATTTGTAAAAAAGTCTCGAGATCAATTATGATTGTCCTTTTTTGCTTTCTTTAATTACAGCAGGGTATCAAATTATAACGGTGCTATTATGTAATATTTCAAAAATGACGAGATTGTATGCTTAGCCATTCCCCACCTGCAGGCTTATACCCCCATCGGCTGCGCAAGCTCAAATATCAGGCATCCGATTAAGCTTGATAAAGTATCAATTAATAACGAGCAGGCTACGTTTACAACGTTGTACACTAAACTTATTAAAAGAGCACCTGTCTGCTAGGGATAGAGTTCGTGTTCACGTGTGTCTTTAATTCTTCCAGCAAATAAGCTCACGAGAAGTTTATTTTTTAATTTTTAGATTGAGAAGTAGAAATTAGAATTAGAATTCTATTAAATTATACTCAAATTGATCCCGAACGTTATCCGTTACGGCTTTATTGGTATACGTCTTCCCTAAATCAGTTAGAATTGTTGTTTACAACTGGTATCGGTAGCTCTCTAAGTTCCAATCATTCGATTCTATCGACAGTGCTGTCGTGAGATGGACATTGGAACAAGGTCTGACAACCAATGCACAAATACTCTGTAATATAGTTAACGATGCACAAAGACCTGGCAATTTATCTAACGAATGCAGTGTCACGATAATCGTGACAGCAGATTAGAAGGTGTAGGCTACAGCCGTTGTTTGTTTGTGCTAAGGCTAAAGGCTAAGGCTAGAGAACGCCTACGCAGCAGTCCTACGACGATTGGACGGAAAATAAGCATAATAACCGACTTCAACAATAAGAAGAATTAATCCAATTTGGCAATGCAATGAAACAATTAGTTTGCGACTAGGGTAGTTGACAAAAAATATCTATTTAGTCCGTCAGTTAGATTACCTAGAAAAAATGGACACGTATTATTTATTTTGTCACGTAAACAAAAAATTACGACGATACAGTGCGTTGAAATATCGCGTGACGTCACAGTGTGCTACACTTTATACTAACAAAGTGACGTCACTCCTGAAGTTTGATACGTTTTATCTTTGTCAGTTTTTATTTATATGACAAAGTAAAAAATACGGGTCCAATATTATTTGATAATCTCACTGACTGACTCAATATAATTATCATTTTTATACTTAGGACACATCTCTATTGACAATATAACCTGGACGGAAAATAAACATAATAACCGACTTCAACAATAAGAAGAATAATTACAATTTGGAAAAGTAATAACAATTAGTTTGCGACTCAGAATTGACCATAACCGATCATGCAAGAATTTATAGTACTTTTACAAAAAAAAAAAACAAAAGCAGTCAAAATGACAGCCTCTATTTAACGCCAGTTAACATAAGAATGCATTGAAAACCTTCAGTAAGCAATCATTATCGGAAACAAAAAACACTGAACTCATTGCGGCTTCCAAAGTGTCCTGCGACACAAAGGAGTGCCTGTGCTTCTGTGTTTCCACGGAACCACAGTCGCAAGTGACCGCAACTACAAAGTTGTAATCGTAGCTCCGTGCCCATAGCCCGAGGCAACACAGTTGCCCGCCACATTTGCATTTACTCTATACCACCGGAAACCAGGCTCGTTCGGACTTGTTGCTATAAAAATGCAGGCACTCCAATTAGAATAATTTCTAGCTTTACTACATGAAATAATACATTGCAACATGCTAACCGAAATCATGCATGAGAAACTTGATTACCTGCCTGATTTAGCACGAGTGACAGTTTGAAAAGAAAATGGCGGACTGGTAGGCGAAAAGAATGTTGACAACATTGTAACTGATATCCATAATCATTATTGACGATGATGGAGGATAAAAACATGAAATGTATCGATTACGTGTCATGCAACGTAAGTAGCAGAAGTTAATTAAAGGAATTGTGAGTGATCGGCAGGCTGGACTTGTTGTCAAGGCTCTGTGAAAGCCAGTCATCACACTAGACAGACTTCACAAACGAGACAAACTTTTAATCAGCGACAAACACGCACAGGCTTATGATACATACTAAATGGTTTCACAGTTCGTGGCGCTCCGTTTAACCAGGGGTTCATACAAGTGAGATGATATATGATTTACAGATATATGAAGTAGTGGCAGAGAAAATAACGAAGGGTCGCACTCAGACTGATCTATCGCGCTACACTGTAATTGCAATTAAAAGTTTAGATGCGCCGCAGTTGTGGACTATTTGTGTAGTGCCCACATCATACGATAGTGTTTCACACATATGTCACAAATATTTGTAAAGAGATTTTAAAATAACCATGAGTGTAGTAGCTGAACCGAGGAAAAGTTCTGCAATTTCAATATAGTGTCTGAACTAACCAAATTAGTCCCTAGACTATGTTTTAGTATTCGAAATCTTCGTAGGCGAGGAGGAATAAGTACCTTGATAATGTAAAGACTTGCTTACAAAGTTACAATCAGATAACATCATCAGTGAAATACAACCTGGTCATACGAAGATTAGGCACACGCGACTGAAAACCAGAACGCATTGCGTGTATGGCTACCTCAACAGTAAGTTTTTCCTAAGAGGATCGCAAGCGTGACTGCAATATTACAGAACTAACCTTTTTACAAGGGAATACTTAAGCAGTCACATTTAAAGAAACTAGTCAATTACTAGTAAGCCATGTTTCCCGTATCGCAGGCTGCGCGTGATTCACTGGTGCACTCAGTTCTCGGTGGCACTGATTCGATTCTTTGCTATTTCCGTCCATTAGTGGAACATTGTACTTTTTGTGACTAATGCAGCTACTCATTGTTGGCGATAAATTGGAAAATTTGTATTTTCAAAGCGGATTTGCTTCGGCTAGAGAAGGAAAACTTAATTAATTGAGAGTTATAGTTCTAAAAAGCTACTTTTCGAGCATTTTTGTAGGTTTGGTCGTTTCAAAATCAAAGGACAGAGTTTTATGATGATCCTGAACAAACTAAAAAGGTTTCGTTATTCCTTAAAACAAGAGTTTCAAAACAAGGCCCCTTTAGTTTTAACAACGATACCACCCAAAAGAAGATAGATTCGCACATACGGAACGCCTGGAGGAAAACCTACACAACTATTACTCATAGACGAAGGTACGTGTATTGCCTAAGAAGGGCCATAGGTGGTCGCCGTCACGATGGCCTTAAACCGGTGGTACCAGTAGAATGCCAAGCGTTAAAATCCATGACTAACGTTCAAGATGTCTCTACGCTAACTGCACACCAAACAGACTATGGGTCTTTGCAAAAAATGAGACTATAGCATCGGCAATCAGTGATTAAGGCGAAATTGGCCGAAAAGCGAACGATACGCATCCAGTCGCCAAAACACAATACAAGTGAAATATTGACGAAGTTGCAAAATCGCCGATCGAAAATGCAAAAAATAGTATATCTGCTAAGGGTAACTTGTATTCCTACTCAATTAAAACTTTAATTTTGGCCTAAAACATATCAATTTCTATTGCTTTTTGGTACACCAGAAGGTCACCAGAAGGTAAGCATGTATATGGGGCTAGCAAACTACCTACGTTTTTACCATCTATACTTGTATGAGATAAAAATCAATACAGCAGTAGTTTCAATATTCAATGCCTGGAGCCGTAAGGGGATCACAGAGCTCGCCAAAAAGCATAGCCCAGACCTTATTAACTCCGTGCAATTTTGAAGGGGAGACGAAAATCTCATTACAGTCCTCCCTAATGGAGAATTAGAGTTTTAGGTGTAACTTACGAGGGGGACTTACATACTTTAAGTATGTCCGGATTAACCATAGCCATGATGTTTACCTGAAACAGAAGAAATTGAAAATTAGCATTGCAATCTAATTAATATTATAAATGCGAAAGTTTGGATGGATGGATAGGTGTATGTTAGGCTACTTTACACGCGGGCGAACCCGCAGGCATAAGATGGTTAAACATAATCAGTCTTATTACAAAAAGCGGTTTAACTAAAAACCCAGGTTTAAATCTCTATAAACCACGGTTTAAATAAAAATGATATTACAAATAATGGTTTAGCCATAAACCATGGACCATATCATGGTCTAACGCTAAACCTCGGCGGCCCCTAGTTTAACGATGGTCTAAGTCGTATTTGTCAGTTTTTCTTTTAGGTTATAGAATCTTTTTTATTGTGTTGTGTTGTTTTTACCCGAAAATGGATATTAACATGGTGGATTTAATTGATATTGAGGATATTACTTTTTCCTCGGTGCTCCAATTCTCAGATGTTTTTTTTTGTTGGTCCATCACAACACTTATATATTAACACATTATTAACAAAGAGGCAATTGTTATAATAGAGACTTGGAGAACTTAAAAATCAAAAGCCTAATGAACTTTGTTCAACGAGCGATGGTTTTGTTTATTGTTATAGTTTCATGTAACGCGCGAGAATGTTACGTTTCGTTACACGTACGTAGATGTATTATTAGTAATTAATACGAATTTAAGTAATGTGCTTAAACCTAAACAAAACTGCAATCGATAAAATAACTAATGTTTTTAAACATGCAAAATAACAAAATGTCAATATTTTAACATTCCTAAACATCATTTAATTCTTATCGTATTATCAACAAGTTTTCTTTTCTAGGCATACGGAACGTTGCAATTGAACGATATTATGGTGAACGAATGATATTTGTTTTAATCTGTGGTTGATATATTGACAATGGTTCAAATGACGGTACTAAGAAGACCAGGGTTTTTTTAAGTTTTGTAATACGGACAAATTTAGACCATGGTTTTGCAGATAAGCCTGGACTTGATAGGCCAGGTTTAAACCAAGGTTTATTGAGTTTTTTGTAATAAGACTGAATATGATTGTTGGTTAAATTCAAGGTGGTCTTAGGAGTTCTATTAGCAGTAAGAAGAATGTTGGCAATATAAAAAAATCAGCCGATGACCGCGACGCCCAAAACACGAGCAAGGAAACATGACACTGGAGTTCACACTTTAACAGTCCAATAAAACCAAGATATCCGTCCGTACGTGTGTACTTCCAGCACATATAATTCCCATCGTTACTGCGGCAACAAAACCAGGACTACATAATAGAGAGGAGCACATGTGGCGAATCGAATTACCCACACATTAGAGTTGTTTAACGTTTTATTTGTTTTTTAAGCGCGGGCGCCGGCGCGTCGCGTTGCTTTATGACCGGTAACTATGGGCACTAGTGCACTAGTACGGGTATATGGGGTCCTGGTACAGTGGGTTCCACTTAAATAGAATCATTGTTTGGTAAACCTTTACATTTAAGTTTGGAACAGTTGAACGCCAAGTTGTTAAGTTTAGCTATTATACTTATTTTATTCTTAACCACGTAATTAAATTAGAGAGATGGTGAATGATGCCGCAAATAAAAAGCTATACTTAAGGTAGGTTCCAATTACTAATTGCTTTCTGGTGGGATTTTGTTACAATCGATGCACAAAAGGCAATACTTCAAAACTTAGAATTTGGTAATCTAACAGTTTTCTGCGTTTTGCTTAACGAAAGACCCTGCACTTCGGCAAGGATAATTTCATAAGCAATGACACAAGCATCTGCTTGAATTTTTAAACTCTCTTATTTTCAGTGTCGTCACTTGCTGCAAAGGGCTGTCCCGCAGCGGCGCGACAATTACCGCGGCGACACATCACCGCGACGCGTCTTAAGCACTGCAATCATTTCGCCAGTTTTCTTCACCACTGTCGGTAACACACAAGTTATAAACGCAAAGCGGGTTTTGTTAACTTCGTGCAGTTGAAAAAAAAGAGACAAAAATGATCTTAGGAGTATGTACTAAGGTAAACCCATTACCAAATGAACTATTATATTAGCGTTTAGCTAAACCATTAACAAACTCTTGAATTAACAAACAATCGGTCTATTGGTTAAAATTTAAAACAATATACACGTTCCATAACGTAGATCTCTGTGGAGACGAAGGTTCAAGAAACTCGCATGGATAATCCGCTATCTGTTCTGCACAATATGACTGGTCTCCTGGCTTAGACTTTTTCGCCTTTGGTGTTTATTTGTTCCAATAAAACAGCTGAGATGAGCGAAGCCTAACTTCAAAAGCCCGAAACTAATACATTTTCTCGGCATCCGCTTGCTCTTATACCGTGCACCACCATCGTCTGGTCCCCTGGCGCTCGTCGCAGGCCGCCACTACGCGACATTACTCATCGGTCAAGTGCGCCTCTGGGACAGAGCAGGATAACACTACCTCCGTCTCCGTCTACACACACGGTCCAAATACTACGCGTTTCTATTGGAACTGCAACGTGAAAACTACATCTAAACTCTGAAGTCCGAGTACTTTTTAGTTTTGGAAAACTCGCAAGTGATCGAAATAGCGAATTTTGGTTGAAACGTGAGTATACTTTTAATTAGCTGTTTGATGGCAAAACAAATACCTAAAGAGGCTCCAAACAAAGTGCCATTCTATCTGCAATAGCGATGGTCAAAATGTAAGGGATTGATAACGTGACATTTCGATACCGCTTGTCATTCACATATTTTTCTTTTTGACAGTCGCTGCCGCCACGCTATCGCTGAAAGAATGTCACTTGTTTAAAACGGTAATAATTGCAAATTTAGTCCAAAGTTCAGCAAAATTAATATGTCCCGAGGCTAGACAAGTGGCATATTCCTATCAACGAATGCTTCGCGATAGCGATTGGAAAAAGGTATAGGAATGACAAACGCCATCGAAATGTCATGTGATCAATCCTTTGACTTTTTTCTTGTCAATCATACATTTGACTTTTTACAATCATTGTCGCCACGCTATCGCTAAAATAATGTCACTTGTCTAGAACCGCCGGAAATAATTTAAAAATATGGTCCTACTTTTGTCCAAAGTTCAGTAAAGTTATTAAGTCCTGTTTTGACCATTAGAACTAAATATAACACTCTGTCTGACATGAAACATAACATAATTACGTCTTTCATCACCTCAATCATAGAACTCTCATCCATGTCCCAGGATTTTGATAAGCCAGACTGTACATCTAATGAAACTATCGTAATGAATCCTAACGACAGTCATTACACTAACAAAGATGAAGTGCATCTATTTCTACAGCTCATCTATCTGCATCAACTATTTGCCTAGAATAGATGCAACTATGTAGGTCTTCCGACATTTACGATCACTATTCGTCGAATAGATTCCATTTCGCCGTCATCTTGTATTTATTGGTCTACGATAAGTTTTATATGTATGAGTGAACAATATGGCGGGAGTCTATGATGTGGGCGTTTTACCTTGAAAATGCAGTCCTTTCCGTCTTGTCTGACAAAGCGTTGTTTTCCTAAAATTCCTTGTTGGCAACCTCCGTCATTTCTGTATATATCAGCGCTATTCTGTGCAATGTACACAAAAATACAAATTATAATATGCACATTGCAAATAATTTGCATTTTGTGTGAACCTAACGAATGCTCGTAGCTGATGATTTTTATATACATATCAGTTACTCCAAACACTTCATAGGTCCTATCTCAGATCAAATAAAAAGTCAAGATGGAACGTTGCAAACAACAAAGTGAAGCCGGTTCAAACTATGCCTTGCCGTATAAATACACAATTACACGCGCACACGTACAACGAAACTACCCCTTAGCTTGTCAGTCGAGCTTTATTATTTGACCTGTGAGCTTAAATGACAAGGTAAGGCGTAATTTCGTTGTACGTTAGTGTGTGTAATTTTGTATTTGTACGGCAAGGCTTAGTTTCAACCGGCGTCACTTTGTTGTTCGCAACGTTCCATCTTGACTTTTTATTTGATCTGAGGGTCCTATTAAGTTCTATCAGAACTGTTATAAACTCGTGGATTAGCCCATTAGTGGGTCCAATAAGACCATTATATCCCAGTTCGAATAAGTGGTTAGCAATAAACTTAGCATTTTCATCGTAACAGGATGGCATGTAGGTGGCTGTTTATTTCCAACTGTCTGGGTTTCTAACCTTGCCCATTGTAGGCGTAGCTCATGTGGGTAAGTCTTAGAAAAACATTCAATCTTTTTCACTTTCTATACAACACCCTTGGAGACAAAATTCTTACTAAAGCTGTCTTTTCAAAGGCTTTTGACACCACTGACACTGTCGATATTCCTAAGCTCACCTTAGAAGACAACGTAGTACATATTGATAGACAAACACATCGCCATAACAACTCAGTAACACAATACCTGATGATGACGGTTGCCCGTCTTGTGTTCAGCCACAAGCATCTATGCAAGGTTTGCTTTCATAGTTGTCGGTTGTTAACCAATGACTTGAATGTATTCGTAAGTACAATGCAATGCTGCTACAACTACTAGCTACTGGGTAGGTAGTCTTACTATAATAGGATTAAACCTATTTTACCTTTACTCAATCAATATAAAACCCTAGAAGACTATTTCGTACAAATGCTGTTTTTTAAAATGCTTTTGATACCATTCATTCTCATTGTCGATATTCATTAGCTCATCTTTATAACAACAACTATATTGCCTATCGATTTGCACTACATCACCATCATTTCAGCCGAAAGACGTCCACTGCTGGACTTATGCCTCCCCCAAGCGTCGCCACACTGATCGGTCCTGTGCGTTTTGCATCCACCGGACTACACATGCAAAACGAACTACTACCACTTTTCCACGCACTACAGATTGACAGGTACATACATCGCCAACAACTAAGTAACACAATACCCAATGATGACGATTGCCCGTCTTGTGTTCCGCCGCATTGCAGCCACAAGCAGCTATGCAAGGCTTGTTTCCATAGTCACGCCATAGTCATGCGATGCTGCAGTACAGTAGTTGCTACAACTATATTGGTGGCCAATGTGTTTAGGCCACTAAATAGCAATATACAGGAGTAGCCTAATTTTATTGACCACCAGGTTATTAGTTACTGTGGTGATGTATTGCAGAGAGACCTTTCTTTATACATTGTCAATGTGCATAAGAAGCTCACAAATAGTAACTATTCCCTTTTATACATTATGCGTGTCTGTCGTAAAATGTAGCGTGAATACCCTTAAGTTACAAATCCCATATTAAAAACAAAGACTGGTTGGGATAATTATACATGAACGATGGTTTTCTTTCACAAACTGTATTAACAAAAGACACTAATTCCAACATAAAAACAAGCTCTTTATCACTTTAACAAGTCGCTACTCAGGGACAATGCGATTTTTGAGCGGATGGGACCATTCCAACCCTTTCTGTGATACAAAAAGCGGTTAGGCGATAACCGAGGGATAGACACGGACAGGGGACAGAACAAAATCGATTGCATTAGCATATACCGACAGTAACACGAGCAACGAGGGTGTAGTCTCCGATGACCATAAGACGCCATAGATTTTTTGCACTATTTATGAAAAAAGAGTACTAGGAGACTAGTATTTCCAGCAGATGACGTAAGGCGACTGTGCGTCAGCGCGGATTTCGGTATGAAATTGTAATTGGATTCAGTCGCCTGCTCTGTCAGCGTTACGTGGGCTTTTGTCTTATTAGCGGCTAATTAATACGTGGCGCAAATGTACGGGTTGTGTGAGCTTGAGTACTACCATGGTATAACTGAGTCAGTGGATAATGTTGATGGGAAAGCTGGAGTGCGAAAAAAAGAGGATAACCTCCGAATTTCAGCCGTATAAAGGATTATCCTGCCAAAAGTCGGGATTAATAATACCAGGCTGAAAACCGTAATAGCTTACACTTTTTCGCCCTAAAGCCTAGATACTGTATATAACAGTAAAACATGTGCCGAGCGTTGCTGTTTTTATCTGGAAGCGAGAACCCTCTAAGTGCGCGTCCAAATGAGAATGAATGAATATAGGCCACAGCCAGGCCAAGAAAATGTGAATATTTTGCACGAAAATATGTTCATTTTACTAACAAAAAACATTACCATTTTTTGGTTAAACCTATTTTAGACAACGAAACATAAACTGCTTGCCTAAAATTGGTATATACCCACCAGACTTTCAAGGTTTTAGAAGCTTATCCGTTGTAACAGAGCACTAAAAATTCCGCTTTTCGTTTATCCATTAAGTTTTTATGTTCCACCATAAACCCGGGCTGGGATTAAGGTCAGAATAAGTTCGAAGTCTGTCAGCAATTAAAGGCAGTGTCTTTAGAATCCCACGTCTATCTAACGCGTGGGCAGGTTCAGGTCCCGGTTTGTTAGAGGCGCGCCATACCTTACGAACAATGGTTTTGGATCACTGAAGAATTTTAACCTTCGAAGCTTTACTAATGTGTTTTTGCTATATGGATTCTTTCTTCCAATTATCACAGTAATTAATAACAAGAGCCACAAATAAAACTTTACCTTCGTATTTCAAAGGTGGACAAAGGATTAATAACAGTGCAGGCAATTAGAACTTTTTGTGAAGGATATTTACGATGCCAATTAAAAGTGAGCTTGCTAAGAATAATTATGATACGCGCTGTGTAAATCTTAGTCCGATGCGGTACGGTAACAAAGCAATAAATACTTGTGTAATTTACTGCTACAGTCGAGAATTAGCATAGACACCTTGAGCGTGATATAGATTTGATCCTATTTATGTGGCGGCACGATTTTATCAGGGCAAGGACTGGCTCAGAGAACGCTAAACCGCTTACCTGACTTGAGTATAGAATAAAAGAGAAAAGACTCCGGACAGGCACTATCTACCAAATGTATTATATAAAATGAGAGACAGAATGGAGTACCAAAGGGGCAGAATTTGGATGTAATCTTTATGGCCGAAAGCTAAACCAATCATTTTTAGAAAGTATGAAAACAAATAAAGTAATCTCTGTAATTTCAAGAGCTAATGATAGCAGGACTGCGTAAAGCAAAACATTAGCACTACTTCCCCCTTCTGGAATGAGCAATGCACATAAAATGATGACAGTGTTCTTTCCACACCTCCAACAATTCATTAAGATTGCATGGACAGTTGGTTCGTTCCCAGCGAGGGCATTACGTGACCGTTTGAAAGGACTTGAAACTACCTACAACTCGTACACAAAAAGTTTTCGCGTGAAATGTCGACTAGTGGCGAGACTTTACACTTAAGTGTTAATAAAAGATAAGAAGTGGAATTCATGGAAGTAGGGTAGAATTGAGTCGTGGTAATATAATCAATGAAATGAAGAATGTAAGAGATGTACGAGCTTATTTTCCTGAACTTGATCCACGATGATAAATTATTAACAAAGAGACTCAGGGTCTCTAAACAAAGACATTCAATATCAGTGATGTCTATGGTTGAAATGCGTGACAAGTGAAATTTCGATAGAGCATGACGATCCCATCCATTTTCAAATCAATATCGCGAAGCTTTCATTTATAAGAATGACACTTGACTATAAAAAAAAAAATCAATTGATATTATGTAGACAATCATGGTGACAGTTTTGATGACGAATGATAACGCACTATAATCAGAAGTTTATTCGGAGATTTACAAAAAAACTGACCAAATAAAAACTTGCCTCTTGCTAATAAATGTAATTTCGTTAACTCTTTTCTTTAAAATATTTCTGGTAAAGATAAGAAATAAAGAAACAACCCATACACTCACCACTCGTAAAAGTCTAGATAACATAAAGATTGAAGGTAGAATTACTGCTTTTGTTAACACTCATCATTAATTCGTATTCATTCATGGTTATATACAATTTTATGAGACCGACATTCAAATTGTTTTCGAATCAAATTCTCTTTGACGAATTTCTTTTAAAATATAATCATTACTGTAAAAGACGATTGTCTTACGGAACTACAATTTTCATGAGCTGTAAGATCTTTGAAATGTTTTCTCTATTTATTCCACATAACTTCGAAATCCGTATAAACACTTACAGTATCTAAACCTCCATTCATGTCTATATTAAGAGCACTAGTTTCTAACGTTTAATTCAACTGTATTTCAAGTTCGTCCTGCATTCCTTGGGAGCTATCAAGCTCTAGTACAAAACTACAGACTTAATTATTCCGATCCGGTTTGAACCAGTTGTGTAACTTTGTACTACACCATATGTATAGTAGGTAAGTATATTGATTAATTCAATCGTTCGTATGATAGGTATGTAGTATCCCCAGTATCTGATGGTGAATGTATTAAATCTACGAATTCTTTTAACATAATATCACATTACGAAGCAGTCTTAAATTCAGATCAAAATATGGAAACTACGTTTATCTTACTAAGACTAGATTATTTGGCACCCGGATATAAGAGTTAAGATTTGTATGTAAAGAGCACAAATAGAGAATAGAAGCATTCATAGTGAACTGAAAGCTTTTAGAAGAAAGGATAACAAGATAAGATATTTTCTTTTTTTTTTTTTTATATGTAATAGGCTTGCGTGTGACCACTATCTCACCTGATGGTAAGCGATGATGTGGTCGACGATCATTACCGCAGACGACGATGTTAATGGAGCAGAATTATTTAATGTAGATCTAATTAATCTTTACAAGAAGATTCATTACAGGAATAAGACGGTGAGGTCTAAAGGAAGAAAACGACTAAATTAATAATGAAGAACCATAACACAGGAATAAGACGGTGAGGTCTAAAGGAAGAAAACGACTAAATTAATAATGAAGAACCATAACATACAATAAAGGAAAATATTCGCAACAACCTTGTAAAGAGACACATTAAAAGGTTTGATCATAGAGTGATGATCATAGAGTCACATCCAGAAAATTGACGATACCGAAGCGAAAACAAGTCCAAATGAAATGCGTCGTCGCCGTCAATTTGAATGAACATCGTGTACTTCCTATCGTGTGACCTACATTATCGTGATTGTCCGTATAAATTATAATGTTTTGAATGAACACTATTTCATAACACATTGTTGAACAAAACAATTTGCGTAACGTGTGTACTACGTCTTCCTGTTATCGTCCGCTATTCCGTTGTTTAGATATTACACGAGCGTATTTATAATCATAGATAGTTTTGGAGTTTGGTATGATTTTCAACAAATAGCAATTATAAATTCGCAGATAAAAAAACACCAATGTTATTGTATATATTAGGAGTTTTCGGTCTGGTCATGTATGTTATGAAAAGCAGCGTGGCATTTCGGAAGACCTCACGTATCATGTTCTAAAGTTATTGAACTTTGCTATACCGTAACTTGTGTTGTGTGTTTGACCTAATTATACACGTTGCCATTTAAAAGCTCTAATGCATTATAATCAAAAACAGATTTGACTCTCGACAAACCTTGTGAACATCCAACCTCTAAAAGTACGGCGTAGTTGCGGACGCCTACATTGATCTAGAAAGTTCCGCCCAAAGCATTTCCATTTAAAACAGACGTGCGGTCTCCTCGGCTCATGGATGGCTACTGAACCGGAGACCTCAGGTGCTCCTTCTGGGTTCAACACGCATGCGCACTGCGAACCAGGTCTGCATGCATCCAACCAACCATATTTACGGTGCGCAAAACTCCTGCTCCGGAGAAACGAGCTTTAGCTTCGTACATATAAAGAAAAGATTCCATTTCGTGATTACTACGTTTCCTAACTTCTTTATAACCCTTCGTAGATGTTATGCAAAACTGCGGCCACCTACGGAACGTTGTGATCAGGTGATGGAGACAACGTGATAAGCATCTGGGATTGTAGGTTCTATTTGAACAGGAGAAATACTAAGGCTTTGTCGAGAGGTATTTGTTGAAAGCCTGCTTTCAACTGGGGAAATACGAGAAGTATTTTGAGAAGAAAGAGGCGATATTTTCTCATTTAGGAATGAATATATTAGAGTAGATAAGAATGAATTCTGCGCCATATTTGGTCGTGACTTAGCGGAAACGTGGGACAGTGTCAAACTGAGTGGGAAATGGGTCATAACCACGGGCTGATGTCATAGCAGCATTCAATACGGCGCGGTCGTCTGGTACTCTGGTACTAGTATATACGAGTATATAGGCCAAAGGAGACCGAATGTAAATATTACACGAACGTGAATGAAGCCGACCTTCGCTAATTCAAATGAGTGGTAGCTCCGAATCTTGGGGCTTGCTGAAATTCTAATACGTCTAAATTGTCAATAGGTTGTCTAAATAGGAATGGGAATAAAGGACGCGGCTTTTTTGATGTCAAGGCACAGACAGATATTGCGCGTAATTTTATACTTTTTGAAACTAAGCTTCCAGTTTTATTAGGATCAAATTGTTTTGTTTGATATATAGGATTCGCCTGTATCGGGTATCGGTGAAAGTTTTAGTTTGTAATGTTTTCGAAACATGCCATTTTTGCATCATCACACAATTTATATTCTTCTAGCTTCAGTAAAGTACAATTTACAAAATCAATTTTCTAAATTACTTACATCTCAATAGAGACAAAGCAAACGCCTCGTAAATTCTCCAAAATTAATTTCCTTCAACACTATCTTTTCTTTGCGACGCAATTACGTCTAAAAGCAACCCAATAAGAGGGTACCCGGATACCAGGGATGCATAGAGCCAGCGTCTACCAACAAAAAGGGGAGAAAATTGATTAAAGAATAGCTTCACTGTTTACATTTTAATATTGCACACATAGCAATCCAATAAGGTAGGTAGTTTCAAAGACCCCTTACAGATTCATGTTTACTTAGTCAGACAGACGAAATTAAATGCAGAGCAGGTTATTTGCGTGTGCGTGATCCCCGTTATTCATTTTGGTTGCAAAAAGCCGGGATTTTATAGAACCACATCTATTGTCATTATTACTTTTGAGTTTATAATGACCATTATACGACTTACGAGAAAACCTGGCCTTACTATTCTGTAATAGTCAATCACGCAATGATCAAGCGTTATAATGCTTTTTTCTCTCCTTCTTTTGTTTTCTTCTACGAAAATAGGAAAGTGTAGATGATCTTATTGTTATCATTACACAGACTTCAAGTAACTATAGAAAAATATTCACAACTAGCTGTGCCCGCGACTTCGTTCGCGTGGTTGTCGAGAGCAAAACAACGTCGTTTAGATAAGAGTATATCACCTTTTTGATGATTTAGATAAGAGTCCTGACTTTGGTATAGTTGATTACGTTAATGCTTCTCTATATACTATGTTAGCGGTGGAATTACCCGGAGCATATACAAAAAGGTTGTTTGGGTTGCTAACACGTGATAGAGAAACATAGAGTTGGCCGTGTGAAAAACAATCAAAAGTAAGGTCTACACCCGCAACGGATAACGTCTGGCCTTGGGCTTTATTAATAGTCATAGCGTAACAGAGGCTTACAGGAAATTGCACACGTTTGAAAGTAAACGGAAAATTATTGGGGATAATGGGTATCCTGGGAATGAAAACAACATCACCGGAGCCGCAACCTGTTAAGATTTCGGCTTCGATGACATTTCGTTGGAGATTTGTTACTCTCAACCGAGTTCCATTGCATAGTTTTGGTGGGCTTAAATTTCTGAGTAGAATGATTGGTACTCCGACTTTTAAATAAATTTTGTGTGCTGGAAGACCTGGTGTATTTAGAGAGTCTAAAAACTCTACTGGATAGTGGGTGGCATCTCCTTCTTCTAAAACCGTGTTAATAGATAAATATTCCCTACTTTCTCCAGAAACATGTACCAATATTTGAGAATTTATTGCTGCTGCTTGGTCGTTGCGAGGTGCCAAAATAGCTCGTTGGCATAGCCAAGCAGCGTCATGGTTCGAGATCTCTGATGGATCTCCGTATACAGAGGAAATGAGTTCCTGCTGTGAGGCAACAGAAGAACACAGGCTTTCGACTAAAGTTACTTTACCTCCTTCTTGAGTCGGGTATGTGCCGTTACCAATTTGAAGTAGTAAATTTGAGAAAACCTGCGCGTTTGCGTCACCTCCCAAATATGCTCGCATATTAAAGCTCAAATTAGTTAATATGACACTACGCCATAAAATAGAGCTCTTTAAACAGGCACCTATTTCATCGGCCCTCGTTCCTCTGGGTATTATAGGGAGTGTCTGCCTGAAGTCTCCACAGAATAGCACCGTTAAGCCTCCCATCGGTCGGTCATTTTGTCTTATATCTCGCAACGTTCTATCTACAGCTTCCACAGCTTTACGATTTGCCATCGTACACTCGTCCCAAACGATAAGGGCGCAATCGCGTAAAACCCTTGCTTTATCACTATTGCGAGACACGTTGCAAACAGGGTTTTCTGTGCGGTCCAAGTCGATTGGTATTTTAAATGTTGTATGTGCAGTTTTTCCTCCTGGTAATAAAGTGGCAGCTATTCCTGAGGAAGCGACGGCAAGGGCAATTTTGTTTTGGCTCCTTATTTGAGCCAAGATAACTTTAGTGAGGAAAGTTTTACCTGTTCCACCAGGTGCATCTAAAAACAGCATTTCTCCTAATGAATGTTCTACACTACAGCATACTCTATCAAAGATTTGACGTTGTTCTGACGTCAAATTTGAACAGCCATTTCGCAATATTTCTGCTAACTCTTCGGGGTTGTAATTTATTTCAGATGTATACTCCCTATTAATTCGTTCCCCACCAACTGTCGGTGTCGGCAAGCCGTATTGACTGAGGGGGTTCCCTCCTATACTTGTAACTATATCTTGTATAGCCAGCAAAGCCCTATTATGGCAGCTTTCACGTACTTGGTCAGAAGTTTCACTATTTATATTTTGCTGTCTCAAAAAATCTTCGGCAAACGCGTCTTTATATTTTTGCCACAACTGCCCAGCGTCCGATAGGCCACAAAATGTCAACAAAATGGCAAATAAATGGCGCAAACGATGTGGACTATCACTGACGCATGCTTCGGCTAAAGCATCATCCCAATGCTGATCGCCATCTAATAAATGCCGTGCGCGGCAAGCAGCTTGAAATGTGGGATATTCTATATCGTCCACTTTGCGGAGCTCAGCAAAAGAAGTAGGTCCTCGCACTGTGTGAAGAAGAAGGCGTAAATAATAACACTCTGCATTATTTGGGTGCACCGTGTATACTCTTCCAATCACGTGTTCTTTAAAAATGCCGGACTCGCCTTCTACAGCAGTTCCACGTCTCCTGCGATTAAAAACACCTTGCTGCTTGTTATAAGTATAATAATGTGGCACTTCATTGTACAACAGAGACTTAGCGAAATTGTCTCTTTCGCAAAGGCGAAAGAATGCGAGCAAGGTGGTTTGTCTTGGGTTGTTCATTCTTTCTGCCACATTTTCTGGCTGAAAGTAAACTCGCTGCCCGCCTTCCAGGTGCACGTCAAGATGGATGACTGGCGGATACCTTTCATGAATAGGGAAACTCAAAATGCGCCAAACTGCCTCCGAAGAGCTTATGTATCGGCCAGATTGATACCTTGTCACTTCATCAAATTGGTTGTTATTTCTTAGTGCTATCATGGCTTGATCACTACCTTTATTAACATATTTACATATATATTTTATAGATTCGACGCTATTACAAATTTCAACATTAATGTGTGCTTGAAAAGCGTTTGACAAAACTGGAGAATACGGTACCACCCAACTATTATTTAGAATTATTTCTTGTCCACGGAATCTGACAGTAGCTGTGAAACCACCTTGTGACGGTGATCTTCGCCGGTATTGCGGATACCCATTTTCCCCAGCCATAGTTAGTTCTTTCAGTGCTCTGGGGTATTTTTTTGAGCATTGACCATCTTTCATGCACGGTGATTCCCTGTTTAAGAGGCCACATGGCCCGTGAACCATATGTGTTTTTACTATGTCATGCAAAATCGGATCTGCATTATAGTCCGGAAATTCTGCACTTATGACACTGTCTATAGCATCGGGACGAATTTTTTCTTCCAGCCACAGAAGAATGTGCGCGTGGGGTAAACCACGCTTTTGCCACTCGACGCTATACATAAAACAAAGAGTTGAACCGAAAACTTTCTCCTTTGTAAGTAGATTAATCAAGACTTTGAGTTTTAAATGAAAAATCCTAGCAATAATGTCATGTCTGTCGTATGACGCCTGTCCTGTGAGAAGTGCCTGGCAAATCTCCGTCCACTTTGGATTTGTTGTAAATGTTATAAAAAGGTCCGGCCGGCCGTATTTACGGACGTAACAAAAAGCATCTTGCGTTCGTTCGTGCATATACCGCGGACCGCCTGTGAAACTGGATGGCAAAATAACCAATCGACCCAAGTTTTCGACGTTATTATCTGATTGCATGGCGTCCCGCAAGTGCACGTATTCTTCAGCGCGTAACCGTCGCTGGTTAGTGCGAATATACACTAAACGTTCAGTTTCTATTTTTGCGTACATGTCCACAATAAATTGGCTGAACAAACCACGAAATCGTTGCAAATATACGAAACTGTTTTGCCTTATTTGTAAAAGGTAGGAATAGTATTGTTGAGCAGATATTTTTTTTTGATAATTAGTGACTCTCGTAGTAGGGTTCACTTGGTACAGCCCAAAATTGTACCCATCTTCACCATGACAATAGATTAGTGGATATTGCAGGGCGTCGTAAGCTCGGTGGGTTTCCAAAATGCGTTGAAGGCGATCGTCGCGTGTACGCAACACGATATCACGTCTCTCACACTCCTGGTCGACTAAAACAACTGCAACTTCATCTGCGACGGGTGCATTGTGTCTTCCACGGTGTTCACCCACAGGACGTCTATCGGCACTTATAACAATTTTGAAATCATTGCTGCCTTGTGGAATTGACTCCAATGCAGCTTTGAATTCACGAACGTACTGGTTAACGCGATGCAGCAATTCTTGAAGTTGACCCAAAAGCTCAGCATTGAGCTGGGGAAAATTGTGATTTCTAACATTGAGCTGTTGCGTGTAATCGGATACAAAATAAATTTGGAGAAATTTGGGTTCATTTTCTGGCAGCAAAGATCCAATAAGGTGATAAACTTGACCTTGTACTTTGAAGGTTGGCATGAACGGTCCTTCCGTTATTTGTTTTGCCCCAAAGGAAGTCATTTGGAAAGCACTGTTATATAAACGAATATTATCCAAAAAACGGTTCGACTGGGGATGATCGCCATTCAGGAGACTTATAAGTAAGTGTGGTGGATCTTGGAAATTTGGAAGAACAATTTTTCCATTTGAGCAGCACATTCCATCTGTCTCTTTCCTCCATTTCAAAGCATGACAAAAATTACAAATTTCTCTCATGTCACCCACGAAAGTAAAGCCAGCATAATTAATTCTAGACGAATATGTGAACCCTGATTTTTCCCTATTGTCCCAAGGTAATAAAATATTTGCATCGTCATTTTCCATGGACTCATCAGCTCCGCTATTTGTTTCTCTATTCATATGGTATCGAGCTCGTTCTATTTCTAGGCGAGATTGACGTTGTTCTGCTGTTTCTGCTCGTCTTAGTTCATCTATTCTTTCCCTTTCAGATGCAAGATAACTTTCATTGTTTCTTTGTACACCTACATAGTTATGTCTAGCTATTTCTAATCGTTCTTCTCTTTGGGAGAGAGATTCAGACTCGCGCGAGAGAGCGTGTCGCTCTCGGTCAGATGACAGACGTGCTTGGCGTTCCTCGATACTCTCTTGAGAACGCAAAGTCGCGGTCCGAGTTCTTTGCGAACTTAAGCGCGACTCCCTTTCTGTGAAAGTCTCTGACTCGCGTGAGAGAGACTGGCGCTCCCGATCAGCAGACAGCCGAACTTCGCGTTCCTGGATATTCTCTTGAGAACGCAAAGTCGCGGTCCGAGTTCTTTGCGAACTTAAGCGCGACTCCCTTTCTGTGAATGTCTCTGACTCACGTGAGAGAGAGTGGCGCTCCCGATCAGCAGACAGCCGAACTTCGCGTTCCTGGATATTCTCTTGAGAACGCAAAGTCGCGGTCCGAGTTCTTTGCGAACTTAAGCGCGACTCCCTTTCTGTGAATGTCTCTGACTCACGTGAGAGAGAGTGGCGCTCCCGATCAGCAGACAGCCGAACTTCGCGTTCCTGGATATTCTCTTGAGAACGCAAAGTCGCGGTCCGAGTTCTTTGCGAACTTAAGCGCGACTCCCTTTCTGTGAATGTCTCTGACTCACGTGAGAGAGAGTGGCGCTCCCGATCAGCAGACAGCCGGTCTTCGCGTTCCTGGATACTCTCTTGAGACCGCAAAGTCGCGGTCCGTGTTCTTTGTGAACTTAAACGTGACTCCCTTTCGGTGAACGTTTCCGATTCACGTGAAAGAGCGATGTGCTCTCGGTTAGCAGATAACCGTGCTTCACGATCTTCTTCCGATTCCTGAGACCTACAAAGTCTCATCCTTTTCGCATTTCGGCTACGCAGCGAAAGGTTAGTTTTTTTTCTTTGAGGCATTTTCAAGGAAAATTAAAGCAATAAACAAAACTAACAACACTTATGACTGAATAGCCTACAAACTTAAAAGAACGGTGCGTCGAACAGTCTAGTGTGACAACGTATCGTCTGTTCGTGGTCGTGACTCAACGAATTGGCAACACTAACTTACTGTATAACGATTGGCACTATTGGATTCAAACTACGAAGTAAATCAAATACAATCTTAACTTCGTACTTCAAACCAATGACCAAAGTTGACCAAACGAAACCAATAAGATAAGCAAATACTTTTTTTTCGACCAATTTAGAAAATCGATAAACCAAGCAACCAAAGAACTTTTACGACACACGCAAGAACTTTTAAGACACCTAACGAAACCCAATTTGCCTAGTAAACACGGTGGACGTCATCCTCGCGCGGAAAATCTTAACACCGCGATTCAGAAAATGACGTCATTTGCACAACGCCATCTATCGGATTTAGATTTCAACTATCAACATTAGTTCTATTTTTAGTCTTAAGATGTCGTTGCAAGTACTATACTTATTTTACTTCTTGAACTCACTAAATTAATCATATCTTTTGATAGAGTGAACCGATTTCGATGAAACAAAAACTAAGTTAAACCTCAAGTTGCGTATAATTTTTGTATATAAACATTGTCAGCATTGAATTCGTAGATTTTACGTGATGTGCGCACAAACAAACAGACAAACAGACAAACAGACAAACAGACAAAAATTTCAAAAATGATGGAAATGGGTTCTGTTACTTATCTTTTCACACGCTGGCTATTTTTTGTTTCAATTTCTTCAATGTACAAAAATGACTTTTCTACAGATTTATTATATGTATAGATATAGATATAGATGATTGACGAAACCTACACAACTTTTTATAAAGACCTGTCTGCGTCCTGTCTCGATCCAATATTATCATAACTTACAGGTACGGTAGATATCTGCCTCATTCCTATTGGAGTTTTCCGACGGTATTATTGCGCAGTTCTGAACCTGTTTGTTTATACCTAAATTCTCATTAAGGAAACTATGTTGCGGAAATATGGCATTTAAGTAACAATAATTATGCATAATATTAATTCTAAACATCCTGTTTAGTTTATACGTTGAAAGGGATTATAGTTATGGCTAGCAACACAGGTCAATGGTCGCAAGTTGCGCATTGAAAAGATATTGAATGAAAGGCAGAGAAATAATATACCGGTGAATATGAGGTATATGGCAGTCTATATTGGTCATAATATAATCAATTATGAGGAGGCTTCTGAGAAAGTCGTTTTTAATGAAATCGTTGGCGATATTATGACTTGATCCATCCTTAATGGAGTAACTGTAAAGGAGAATTAAGACGGTACCCTGAGCAAAAAATCGGCATGCGATATGAGCATTCCTATTGGTCTAGCGGCACTGGGTGGCGCATGAATTACAGTAGTGAATGCGCCCAGATTTTAGAATAAAATCTCTATAAAATCGAATTTTGGTCATTTAAAAAAAAAAATCTACAAAAATGTTCTTTACTAAATTGTCTATCCATTAGTGTTAGTACAAAAAATAATTAATGAACAGTTTACGAGGAGATGCATAATATCAATAATTATTTCTCATTTTTATGTTTTTTTGGAAAGAGTTTAGTGAAATATATACAACATTTAAAAAAAAACTAAATCTACCATTTTAGAATCAATATTATGTAGAATATTAATGTATTATTATTAATTGATATTTCTTTATAAATAACGAGTAGATAGCTTCTAAAAACAGCACAAAAACGGCTTGCGCGGCATTTTGCTCGGGGAACCGCCTTAAATGCCTCGTTCTTATCAAAAGACGTTGTGTACAGCCGTTTGTTTGTCACTAAATTGGGTACCATTTCGTAAATTAAACCAAACCACGATTTACTTTGAAGATCCCAATTCTCAACATTTGTTTCAAGTGGAAGTTGGAGCTGTTTGACTTTCACGCTACTTCTGATTGTATTTCTTACAACTTAACTTGGAGGAAAGCTTAAGTATCAATTGTTTATGTTAACAGAGCTTTGAATCTGGATGTGTGTAAACTGAAGTTAGAATTTCGCACGGTTTTACAAGTACTGGTGTTTAAAGTTTAAGTGTGGGTGATGCAAACATAATGAGAAAGGATGAAAGAACGAATGTAATGGAAGACGTTCTAATGATATAATAACACCAAAGAGAAGACTAAATGAGTAACAGATTATTTATTAATAGTTCAAGAGTATTGGTGATGCAAATATAATAAAATAGGTTGAAAGATCTAAGTTGTATTGAAAGGACTACTAATGAAATATCACCAAGGAGAGGATTAAACCAAGTTACGGATTATTTTATCAGAGACTACCCCCTAGAAACTGTATCCGTTAAACTTATTAGAGATACATCGAACGTTTTAACTCGATTTTCTCCCATAAACATGGAAGAAAATTGAGTTAAAACGCTCCATGTACAAGGTAGAAGAAAATATGAAGTTACCATAACCGAAGTAACTAGTTTATTCCTGAAATAGAATCCGTTTTTCCTAGTTACCTGTAACAAGAAGCATAAACGACTAGTTGCCTTACAATGCCGGGTCGGAAAAGTTTTAGAAACTGTTCGTGAATCAAAAAATTGTATCGGCAAGGAAGTCTGTGTAGAAAACTTGAGAGGTTCCCACCAACTTTGTTTTACTTGTAACAGTCGTAACTTTGTTAGAGGTAGATACTTCGTTTCTGCTTTATATTGTATGTGGCTACAAAAGAATATGGAGAAGGTTAAAATATTCAATATAATATTGGAGTTTTCAATGTATTTCGTTGCCAACTTGCCACGATTCTTCTCCCAAGCTTAAATATGTACTAGCAGCTCTGTAAATTAATATAGACGAATTTGGGGGGTTATCTTGTGACCGCAGATTATCATAACTTTCAAAAAGCGGGAGATGCGTACAATCTAAGAAAATTCAAGTTCCAATTCAGTTAATACTCTTTTGGGGGTCGGTATCGTCTCTTACGTATTAATTAATTTCTCGAATTTTACGTCACCGTATACTACAGAGATTGCAAATACAATTTCTTCATTGATCACCAGTTCGTTAGTAAACCTTCTGTTTGCACCTTTTTATTTATCAACATAGCCCTACTATTTTTAGTTTGCCGTTTAATTAAAAAAGCCGCCAAGCGTGAATTGCACTCTCGCACTCTGGTAATACGGATTTCACATCGGCTGCAATTTGTTTGAGGTTGTATTCGTATTTTGTTACATGCTATTATGTAACTATTAATTACTTTTATTGATTTGACCACAGAACGCTGTATTCGTCTGCGGATTTGATCATACACTATTATGATATAGGTAGGTAAGTACAGAAAGTGTGAAATGTTGTTCCTGTCTTTTATTATTTATCGGCCACTATCTCACCTGAGGGTAAGCGATGACAAAGTCGACGATATGGCTAGAAGTACCTAACGCATTCACTCTTGATTTTGACTGACTCCGAGTATAGCTTCTGCTTCTTGGTTGCCATTGTATCTTTCTAATACTTTAACAGTAAGTATTCACTTAATGTCGTTACTAGTTTAGTCGTTAGCGACGTTAATATGCTAAATAACTTCTGTAAAATTTCCCGTTCCACTGTGCATATTTAAGTCAAAATCTGTATTTTCAACAGCTTTTTCCGCGTCGTTGTTACTTTTTACCTTCAGTTTCGTTGTAGTCATCATTTACTGATTTGACGAACTAAGTTAAAACTTTGGTCTGGTCGACGGGCGTCCTTTTTCAACCGCCTTTTGTTAAAACTTCCTCTTATGTTTCGAGTACCTACTTAATACTACTTAAACAGTATAGAAGACCGTATTACTACTAATCTAACAGCTCTGTTCTTGTAGTTCTTTAAACTTTTTATGTACTGCCATAAGGTTACATACCAGGCCCCTCAGAAAGTATTGCGAAAAAAAGTTTTTATATATGGGAGACTGGCCAGTTATAATGTTTTTCGAAAATATGATTATTTATAAGTAAAAATAAGTAAGTTCCAATTTCAAAATTTCCCTCCACATTTTTTGCGAGTTAATTCAAAGTATTGTGTCTCACTGAAATATGGATCTGCGCCGGGAACATTTTAGAGCTATGATTTTATACGATTTCAAGTGTCGCCTGAAACCGGATGAATCGTACGATAGACTTCAAATGGCATTCATGGATGAAGGCCCTTCCAAGGCAACCGTGTATCGTTGGTATAACGAATTCAAGCGCGGTCGACCAACTTTGGGGGATGACGAAAGAAGCGGTCGCCCTTTGACGGCTGTTACCGAAGAAAACGTGCTAGCAGTGAAAAATTTAATCCAAGACAATAGGCGAATTACATATCAGGAGATTCAACACATATTGAAGATTGGATCGGGAAGCGTTCACGAGATTCTACACAGCCATCTTCGCGTGAGGAGGATAGTATCACGCTGGGTGCCGCACAACCTCACCGATGCTCAGAAGCAGGCCCGGGTGGAATGGTGCCGTGATATGCTTAACAAATTTGAAGCAGGCTCGTCTCGGCGTGTTTACGACATCGTTACAGGTGATGAGTCCTGGATTTATCAATACGACCCAGAAACCAAGCGCCAGTCGACTGTTTGGGTGTTTCAAAATGAGCCAACGCCTACCAAAGTGAAGCGATCTAGAAGCGGGGGTAAGATTTTGATCGCTAGCTTTTTTAATTTGACTGGCCACTTGGTATCAATTCCCTTACGGGATCAAAGAAGCATTAATGCCGAATGGTATACTACCAAATGTTTGCCAGAAGTTTTCTCTGTTATAAGCAACAAGCGACCAAACACAGGGCTCCGCGGGCTACTGCTCCACCACGACAATGCACCTGCGCACACCGCACTCAAAACGAGGGACTTCCTGGACAGCACGCCAGTCAAACTCCTGGGTCACCCTCCTTACAGCCCTGATCTAGCACCGTGTGACTTCTTTTTATTCCCAAAAATAAAAAATCAGCTCAAAGGGATACAATTTTCGTCGCCGGAAGATGCGCTGGCTGCGTTCGAGCAGGCTGTAAACGAGGTGTCTGCGGCGGACTGGAAAAAGTGTTTTGAAAACTGGTTTAGGCGCATGAATCTTTGTATAGAGGCTGGTGGAAAGTACTTTGAAAAGATTTAATAAAAATATATGTACGTATAGAACAATTTTTTTTAGTTTCGCAAAACTTTCTGAGTGTCCCACGTACTTTATACCTGACCCTATAATTTGGAAAAAGGCTAGGCAGGTGACGATATAATACATGAATGGTCACAAGCGCTACTGCTGATCATGAGGTTCTGGGTACGATGCCCAGCAGGCTTATTACGTATATTTTGCAAAAGCAAAACGATAGCGATTTATGCGCAATAATTGCTCTTCCATACAGAAGTTTTAGAGTTGTTGGCGGTTTTTTATTTTAATAAGTGCATTTGACAAACAGCGAGCGATTAGCAAACGATTGTGTAGGACCTACCATACCTACACTGCAGGTAATTCCGACTTTTATGACATAAAGCGTTTGATCGCTATCGTTTTGCTCTTGCAAAAGATACGTAATTACCCCGCAGGTATGGCAAAGAGTTATTGGGTTTTTCCATCTGGACTTTCTCAGTAGCGACTCGGAGTCTGCATTTGTGCCCACATATTGGCCATAGGCCTTTCCCCTATTTCGTGGGACTTAAACATGACTGACCAATATGGGAGCAATATAGGTACACCTCTGCTTATCGAATAAGTCGTGGTGGCCCAGCGGCTAAGACCTCGCCTCTCGTGCTTGAGGTCGTGGGTTCAAATCCGGGCAAGTACCAATGTGACTATTTCAAATTCATATGTACTTTCTAAGTTTGTCATAGACATCACATGCAACGGAGAACGAAAACATCGTGAGGAAACCGGGACTCATATAGTTAATGTAAGTCTGAAATATCCAAGTTGCGGCCTGTGGGGTTCCCAGAGCCGGCTTAATTAACTCTGACACCAGGAGGTGGCAACATCCTTACACGAAAAGAAGAAGAACGACGACCTCTGCCTAACCTGTCGAAAAACACAGGCGTGATGTTTATGTCATTTCCCAATTTCATCCGTAATGACTCACATCCTTTTAAAATTTATCTGCCAATATTTTAAAAACGTCCAGTGCCATCAAACAGTGCCTACAACATACGCGCTAATCAAAGGATATTGTTCTATGATCGACTTTATTGCCCAAGGTTTGGTTGGCGCGCTCTCTGCGGTGTGACGTCATCAGTCTATTCGGACTGTGACCGCATCGCTATCACTGGCGCATATCTATCATAGCCAAGTATGTACGTATCTACTGTTTGTGATGGGAGCGAATGTGTATTGTTTTTATTTAAATGTCAAACTGAGTTTTGGTTGAATCTTTTTTGTTAGTAGGTAGCTACTGAATGTATTTATCGAAAAGATACCTACGTTCATGGCCCCCGCCGGCCGCTTGAAGGACTATTTTCAGTACCCCGCTTCCAATAGGATAGTTAGGAATACTACTGATTTTGTGGACTTTGCAGAAAATCTTCAGAAGTAGAAGAAGGATGCTAGAGCGAGCGAAGCGGGCTCAAATTTTGTATTGACAGCAAGGGTAGTGAACGTGAACCAACTTAGGAAAAGTTATTCAATCAAATCAGTGATATCAGTCGGCATTGGCGGTCGGGATTGGCGAAACAAAAAGTTTTATCTTACATGTTATGGTACGGAACCATAAAAAACTGTCAAACATCAACAGTCAAAGAAAGGCACCTTAAAATAACACAAACTCTTAATTATATACCCATAACAATTACATAATCCATGAAATGCTAAAAGCATTGTATCGAATAATTTTGTGCCAATTTAGATGATTTGTAAAAGCAACAGCTACGATAATCGATTTTAGTTGCTGACCGTACCTAACAGAATTAGTTTGTTCGACTACTTCGCTAATATTTCTTTTATGAAACTGCAACTCGAACATAAATACAGATGGAAGTTTTTTAAATACCGAATATGTGACATATTATTATGTGTAGGTATATCCTTTGATGGGGTCTTAAAGGTAGCTCGGAATTAGAGGCGACTCGCAGCGTAATAGCGAATTCAAATGACAGCGCAGGTGGTGAGGGAGTTACTGCGCAATAAAAAGTGAACTTCACAGGCACCTTTAAGTTTGAATTAGTGTCCGAAACTTCAGTTTCGGTTTAGGTCGCATTTCGACAAAAAAAAACGAGTTTCGGTTTCGGCGTCGGACCTGATGAAACTACGACCGAAACCGAAACTGCATTCGGGAGTTCTTGCGCTGTGATCGGTCATGTTCGGCGCGTAAAATTCCATCCGCTTGGATGGAATTTTACGTTTTACGTTTTACATACATAAGTATACATAAACTCACGCCTTTTTCCCATGGGGGTAGGCAGAAACTACAGAACGCCACCTGCTACGATCCTTACATACTTCTTTTGCTTCACACACATTCATACATCTAGTCATACACACACGCCGGTTATGCGAGTTTTATTTTTTCTTAAAATCAGTTCGATATCATGTATATCATATGTTGATAATCATACCAATAAGTGAAAATGTCGAAGACTGCATAGCTATGTGATTTAAAGATAAAAGAAATAAAGACTGACTGATAATATTATTGTTTTCTTAATATTTCTATCAAAACATGATCCTTGTAAGTTAGTTTCGGTTTCGGCCGAAACTGAGACTGTTGCCGAAATTCGGTTTTGGGTTCGCTCGTAAAAACCAGTTTGGGTCGGACACTAATTTGAATCGATCTGCTATTTAAAAAGCTTGGTCGTCTTAGTATCCATTTACCTAATCACTGTCATACGAAACTAACTTGTCCCAAACGCGCAAAGTTAGTGTCGTTTGCTTTACCTTTTTGGAGCGAGAATAAATATTTAAGACGGTACCCTGACCAAAAAATCGGCATGAGATATGAGCGTTCCTATTGGTCTAGCGGCACTGGTGGCGCATGAATTACAGTAGTGAATACGCCCAGATTTTAGAATAAAATCTTTATAAAATCGAATTTTGGTCTTTTGAAAAAAATAATTCTACAAAAATGTTCGTTATTAAATTGTCTATCCATTAGTGTTAGTACAAAAAATAATCAATTAACACTTTACGAGGAGAGGCATAATATCAATAATTATTTCTCATTTTCATGTTTTTTTGGAAGTAGATTAGTGAAATATATACAACATTAAAAAAAAACTAAATCTACCATTTTTGAATCATTATTATGTAGAAATTTAATGTATTTTTATTAATTGATATTTCTTTTTAAATAACGAGTAGATAGCTCCTAAAAACAGCACATAAAACGGCTTGCGCGGCGTTTTGCTCGGGGTACCGCCTTAATGAGATCGAATTTAGGATCCAAAAATGTAAACTAAAACGGGACACTCTAGAAGTCTTGTTATTTAAAAGATGGTAGGCTAGGAATAGGTAATATAACTTTTAAGTTTGGAAGCTGATATAGCTTTTTGTCTGGACTTGAAAATACCGTACAAAACCTTGGTCTTTTGATCGGAACACAATATTTTTTTTTTTTTTTTTCTTCACCTCGAAAGCAAAGATTAAGTTACCAAAGCTTCACATTACCATGTAAAGCACCAATCAACAGACACCAATTTGATCGATGTCTCAGTTAAATTCTGGTACGGTCACCAATATTATGTCTTAAGTATCTTAAACTTCGCACTGTTGCAATAAGGACTGTTTTCGTAGTTGTAGTGTTAAAAGTGACTTACTATTAAGCATACCCTTGGTTTCCTATATTAATCGTATGGTTTTGATCGCACATACCTACTTGGTATAGCGAAGAAACACATTCATAGTGTACCTTGGTCGTAAAGTCAAGCCTAATGTGCCTAACGCCAAGTGACCTCTATGAGGATAGACTGACGTCATCGCTTTAGTAGTCTATGCATAGACCACATTGTTATCAGCAATGCGTATATCTATCAATACTGCATCAATGGATGTTGTGATCAGAATTAAATAAAGTAGGTATAGGTGGAAGCGATGGAACTCTTTCTTTTTTCTAATGCAAGATGTAAGTAAGTACACGTACCAGGGAATCATAGCAAGGGAAAAACAAGGCTACAATGATGGTTATGTGCAGCCGCAGTTTTCGCAATAAAAAACCGAACCCAACCCAAATCTTCTATTTCTCTTAATCGTGGTTATTCAACCCATCGTCAGGGTGCATAACATGACTGCTGCAAAATCAGCTCTTTTTGAACGTCAAATCTTACAAAACACAGATCACAACACGCTAATCCTTTACCACTTCCTACTTTCCTAGTATGTTTGCTGGGAAGACGTGGTCATCGTGCTTAAGACTTAAAGACCTCACTCACACAAGGATGGGTGACGTCACAGGTCTACGCACATTGCACACCGACCTCCCTGTTATCATCAGTGCATATCTATCAGTTACATCACTAAGTTAGCCAACAGTTAGTCAAGTATTATGTCTAACACCTAGCGTTCTCTGTGAGGACACGATACGTCATTGGCCGTACGTTTGAAATGCGCCACTGCAGTAGTGAATTATATGGTAGCTTTTGACTATAAAGCCTAATGGGTTCTCCTTTGAGAGAATACGTATGAGCTGATCGTGTGATCGAACTGCATAATCTTACTGACAGCATTTCCATGTTATTGGAAAGCTTGTGTAGGCGGATTGATGGAGTACGTTGAATAATCTGAAGGCTTCTGTGAAAACAACTGCATTCTCGCTATTGCTGTTTTCGTTTGGTTACCGAATACAAAAAATAATAGGTTTGCTTATCAGTTTTGCAGCTTTCAGAAATGTTAAGACTTAAAACTAAAATATTATTAAAATTATAATTTAGTACGACAAAAACTAATCGATCGATTCATTGAATCATATCTAATCAATGCTTAGCAAGCATTGATCGAAGCTTAGCTAGCAACTTTACTAGCAGATTAAGGATCCCCAACAGATCATACACCTGAAGGCGCAAACTGATCAATTCAACATAGAGCTTCTTTTCATTGACTGTTCATAACTTATAGACCATCCCACCCGTCCACAGCACTGACGTATCTGCAGGCTGATCTGAGTCGCTCCCGATCTCCATACAATGGGTGGGGTCGGCGCGGGCGCAGCGCGCATTACTCCGGCTGGCCGCGCACCGCGCATGCGCGCCGGCCGCAGCGACACCCGCCACGCATCACAACGACGCACATTTTCCACGAACACGTATAAATAAAGTCGTCGGAGAATTGCCGCAATTTACACAGCCTTCTGTGAATCAGCGATAATTACGAGATAAAAACCACAACTAGAAAATTTATCGTCTAGGAACTGACGATGTAAATTATGATAGTGCTCAACTGAAGAGATCTGACGAGCCAGTGATAGCAAGAGAGCTCGCAATGGAAAAGTATTCAAGTAAACAATTCACAATAAATTACAAACTATGTCACGACGCAACAGCCTGCGCAGAGAAACCTGTTTCAAAAGAAAAATGAACGAGCGTTGAACAGAACATACGCGCTCTTTGGGAAAAGCGGTGAATGAATGTTGGACTCCCAACTAGAGTGAGCCACTTCGTAGATCAGTTTATGGTACTTTCTCACGATCGAGCTAGAAAAATCTTGTATGAGAGTAGACCGACACTACAGATTAGGGATTAAACAATATATTAGCAAAGGTCCACATGAAACTAGTTCTTTAGAAAACGTGGTAAATGGCAATAATGCTCCAAGTGCTGGTCCAGCGCATCTAGTTTTAAATGCAGTAATTTTTACGTCTCTAACGAAGATTTTGCCCTTTTTTCTCGCTTAGCAGTATGAAGCTTAATTACTGTTAAATTAGCTACTGGAAAAACAACTTGAGATGGTTGAACATTTTTGAGATAACGAAATTCTCGGAAAACACATAGTCATGACTTCAAACTAGCTGGTGTTTATTTTCGATGCAATCTACGATAATCAATGTGGAGGAGTGGTGACTAACACACGACTCAGTGTTGCCATCATCGAACCTTTGATCACTGAACATTAATAGGTTCTTACGCTATAAAATTATGAAAGCACGTTCATGTTTATAATACTTTAATACGATGTTACACGCAAAAGATTTATGGTTATTGAAGAATAGCCATGATAACAGTTGCCGCGGCAGACGTCTGCATCACTGAGTTCCAAGAAATTCACGATGGAACACTAACTATGTGTTTGTAGAAATGATTAAGTTCTTAGAAGTGTGTTGTGTTCTACATAATAATATATTGGATTTGAAAGTAAGCAGTGCTAACAATGATATCAGATGAAATCTTTTTATATCACCACCCACAGAAGATATATCTTCACAAGTGAAGAGTCGCTCTTCATAAACAGTTGATGGAGATGAACTTGTAACGAAGTATTTATGATTTACATTGCAAACTGTTACAATTCCTGAAAGTTTTGTATTCAGTATTGGCTTTGTTGATATTTTGTGTTTCTGATGGCTTAAAAATTGATTGCTAGAGCGAAGCAAACTGAAAGTTTAAATTGACGTATTGCGATTTCGCTTAAATTTTTAGTAAATGTCTCGAGTTCGTGAAAATTTTAGATTTCACTAAGAAGTGGCTGTAATCAAAATAAACAAATACATGCTTACAATAAAACATCACCGTGTTAAAGCCTAATAGAAATTCTTGTCACGTTACTGGTCTACGCGTTCGAAAACGTTGTTATTTGCATCTACCGATAAGCAAACGAACAAAGAACCACTATTGTCTTCGCTATCTTAAAACACTTCTTATTTTTCATTACCACCACTTTAATTAGTGACTCCTTAAAGAACCGGAGCAACTGCGTCTTGTTTGCTAATCTTTGTCTAATATTGATTAGTGATTTGCAAGTTACATTAATTGGAGCACGTATTTGGCGTACTCCACGGCGGTCTAACTATGTGGATTGATTGGCTTCTCGAAGGAGAGGTGTGAAACGAATGATTAAATTGATTTATAAAGTTCCATTTTCTCTTAGAAGCAGCCAGAACTTACGTTCTATATTCCATCCTGTCTGTAGTTTCTTCAGTGTGACTACAACACTTAATAAAAGTCACAAGGCTAGTTATATAAGCCATAATTCATGGGAGAGTATCTCCGTAAGACGCAGTAACGAGGCGGCCAGATGTGTGCCGCACTTATGAGATATAAAGCGCACATGACGCGTACTTTTTATAACTATAGCGTCATCTATATGACAGTCCGAATAAAAGCGGGCGGCCGGGGTACTACAACTACCAGGGTCATATAGAATCGAAGGGCTATAGTCTACAGGTCCTAGGTCGAGAGTGTTAGGGGTTCGTACTCTACGGGGAACCAAATCTTGTGTTGTGTCGGTACAAAGTTATCGATCGATGTTCTCGAGGCTCGTTCATTAAAAGTGTGGAAAACACTGGAAGGTAAGCTTCAAGTGTTTTCCTTTCTATTCATAATTATTTTGAAATGAGCTTTTTTAACTCTAATTCCAAACACATGCCGCGATCCAGCTTGCAAAATAAATTCGCGAATCCGAATAGATTTGGTCGGACTGCAGCGAGCCAAAATTTCATCCGGACATTTCGTTGTCCTGTTATGTATTTACGATACCACTAATATGTATATTAGGTATTAAAGTATGCGAAATACCGCTGCAGCTGCCAATGGGCGACGTAAAGCGAATGGACGTTTTTACAGCTCAGCGTTTTAGTGCTCAGTCGGAGCTCTGAAGTTATTTACTGGTGGTTACGTGGTGCAAGGCATGGGTGGAGCGGTTAGCGGAGCGGGTAGCGGTTGACGTTAAACCAAGTTCTTTGTGCAAAGTTACTGGCGAAAGAGTGCAATGTGATTGGTCCCATTATTAAAACCATTTTGGGGCAAAGAGATCGTCAGTCACTAGAAATATCAAGTTTATCTGTATTCATTACAAAAATGAATCCCAAAATCCAATTCGAAACGATAAATAAACTTCCTACTGCTTGACAATAAAGCAACAATCTTTGGCGCAATATCATGAAATATTGCGATTCCCAGAAGAGATAAAACCAAGCGTAATAATAATCGCATTACGATTTTACTATTACAGTTTCACCGAAATGGTAAATCGAGAGCCGTCGTAATGTCAAGAGGTTAATTTGGGCACATTCCAGACGAGATCGCAATGATTTGGACCAGTTTCAATGAAAGTTACTAATCGAATTTATTGGAACGATGAAATATGATGGAACAACTACAAAATGTGTCAAAATAAATAATTTGCAATAATAGTATATTATGCAACTAGTGAATAAAAGACGGATTTAATGCGAGGGCCACAGATGAATCAAGAGCAAGTGAATGATTCTAACGACTGAATCACGACCGCAGGGAGTGATTCATGATGATTGAATCACGAGCATAGCGAGTGATTCAAGTGTTAGAATCATGAGCGACGCGAGTGATTCATGGCCCTCGATATAAATCCGTTTTATTCAAGAGTTGCATACTATATTTTATACCATGACTTCGAGAAAAAGAAAGATTTAAGCGAAAAGCACAAGGAATATTACGAGTAATAAATAAATGGTTTATTCTTCAAAATTTATATGTAATGTGAAACCCTGACCCCTGAGCTAGGTAACAGCACCTGTGTTTCAGGGACCAGTAACCACCTCCGTTACGTGACATAATTATAATTAATTAAATACCATTGCAATTAATATTAGAATAACAATCCAAACAAGTATTCAATAAATATCTTAGATTAAAATCAAAACCATTATTAAAATCCTAAATAACAAACTCAAAATTAAAATCGAAGAAGGAGTTTGTGTATCGAGTATTATTTGCGCAAGGAGGCGCAAGGAGGTTACATAGCATTGAGATGGAAGTCTAGTACAATGGTGTGTTCCAAATTCAAACACCAAAACAGTGATTAAAATGCTTTTTATTCACTGTTTTCAGTGAATAAAATAAGCTTTTTAGAGGGGGAATGGTATAAAATTAATTTTCTACTCATACAAGACGAAGGTAAAGTCAAAATGACAAGTTTAAGAAGTCTAGCAATAAAAGTTTGTCTTGTGGTAAGCAGCAATCCTAGTTCATTAGCGTCTTTCCATCATTGAAAACCATTTATTTTTTCTAGTTTGTTCAATATTCATTATATCTTTAGTGGAAGAACTACCAGGATTACATGAAATCGCTATAGGTTCATATTCCGCGCCGTGTTTTAAACTAAAAATTGGTGGCTATGTCGGCCCCGTCGCCCGCATCGCATCGGTCGGACCGCACCGTGTTATTACGGACCGGGCCGACGCGACGGATTGCCCAACTTTACAACATGTTGTTATTAAGTCATTTTGTTCTGTGCCCCTCACTGTGCCCAATAGTTCCCTCGCCTACTTCTCAGTTTCTTAGCTCCTAGTGAGTACCGTTTATTTGTGTTCCCATTTTTAATTAGTTGTACGTATATTTTTATTATAACTCTTTTTAATTTGCATAATTTGAGTTTTTATATGCATTGAAACACTACATTATTCTTGTTCATAGTCTTCATATCCGTTGATACAAACACTTTTCGTAGAATCTTTGTAAAGCGCAATTTATTCGCATTTTTTATTAGAATCGAAAGCTTAATGTGCTTGGCATCGTGAACATAATACGGGAACTCACAAAAAATCAACTCTGATTTGAAATTCCCTACTGGACGACAGAAATAATGAAATGCTTTCACACTGGCAATTTTGGTGCGCAACACGGAACACTAAAAAGGCCCCGACTTGAGTTTCACAGAGTATTAACAATTTATCACGCTCGAGATTCTTTGTTAGTTCATTTATCTAAAGTGTACGAGTAAATTATATAACACGTTTTGTGTTTATAAATGTTGCACTGAGATTTAGAAGCCAATGGCCGTGTCGGATGAAAGTTGATCAGCTACCTAATTATTATGCAACTCAATTAATAATAGATTCTATCGATCTGTTTTAAATAAATTTAGAAGCTAATTATTGATGCCTGATTTTATATTAATATC
The DNA here is from genome assembly GCA_949775005.1 of Orthosia gothica. Classification (NCBI taxonomy): domain Eukaryota; kingdom Metazoa; phylum Arthropoda; class Insecta; order Lepidoptera; family Noctuidae; genus Orthosia; species Orthosia gothica. The sequence goes on along the minus strand of OX459036.1, from coordinate 3,925,168 downwards.
ACTTTAGTTCGCCTTGCCTGAATCAAAACGTCTTACCTGATTTTCATCATTGTTCGTTGTATCAATAACAAAAGTTTGTCTGAATCGAGCTATATTCAAGACTTGGCACTAGATGCCAGGATATAATAACTCGCAGGATGCAAGGCGAAATAATCACATGTCGAATAAAAACATAGCTATTCAACATCGAGCAGGATCCCCGTATTCTTGGAAAAGGGTATATTTCACGAGTTATCCGAGGAGGCGAGAAGGCGTCTAATAAAAAAACCCAGTGGACGTTATGTACGCCATGTTTCCTGCGCGATAAGCCGCTGATGGATCACTTCCTATGGATTAGGGATGCTCGATACAAGCTACAGTGCACACTGATTCCAATTATACTAGCCAGCGTCCTGGCGCCTTCTGCGCGCCTGGTACCTCATACAGCAATCAATGTGATTAAAATTGCCTTTGATGTGATTCCAAACGTGGGAGTTGCATGATTGGATTTCAAGAATTCAATAGAAATATTTTATATGGAAAATGAGTAAAATTCGAACCAAGGCGTTTGAGAACTATGAGTAACCGGCCAATTTGCTTCTACAATTATAATTTATATAGTTATACTTATAATAAATTAATATCTAAACCTAAAGCATCTGCAGAACTTGTTTGTATTCATATCAAAGAAATGGATAATTTTCAAACAAACATTTTTTTTTATATCTAAAAAGAATATCGAGTAAGCTTCTAAATACGCCATCCAACAATTATGTGATCGAAGACTGAACCTAACATTACGAAACCATGCCACGATACTAGCGATGTCAATATATTCTTTATTGACGCACGCAAGTATTTATCCAAAGTCCTGATAAAAGTTATCAATAAAAACACTATTACGCACATTTGTTTACTCTAAAATATGTTGCAATGGACTTTGACGACCAAGGCTGTTTTATCGGCCCCTTGCATCAAGGTTTAACGTTTGAAGCGAGCAATGGGAAGTCTGTAAGGATTTGTCTCGAATTGGATTTTCAATGTTTGTCGGCGATATAACTTACTATAGGCATCTACATAGTAAAGATTATTATTTAGTGGCTTCTGGTCACGCTAGCAGAAAAGTCAGTAACACGAGTAAAAACTGATGAAGCAATTAGGGAACCACTTGAGTGCAATTTAATACGTCTTTTGCAGAGAAAACGAGGTAGCAGATGCTATGCATTGACGAGCATGTGAACACTGTGAGTTACAATTCGTGCTGAGTCAACAGTTTTTCTGGAAGATAGAAGTATGATAAAGTTTTGCCTGATGGCAATCGTAGATTAGGTTTGATATAGCTATGAAGATGGCAGGACGATTATTATCTTCGAACGGTTATGCAAATAAGGAATGGGCATAAATAAGAAGGAAGAGGCAGTTTGAAAGCAGTGCCAATGATGAAAATGCTGTAGAGTTGCCGATTGTCGTGTTATAAGATATAATGCGTAGACATGAGGACCAAGTGCTAGTTATAAGACAAGAGGCAGGCCATAGAAAAGGTGGATCTATTGTTGAAGAGATGTTGTTGTTGTTGAAAGAAGTGAATTCTCAGAAGACAGATAATAGAATAGAAGAAGCCCGACCCAACCACAATTAAATTGGGTTTAGAGAAGGATTATTTTGAAGAAAGAACCGCCACAGCAAAAGTTGCAACGGTATATTTATATTATTATGTGCTAATATTCATTAAAAATTACATAATTTTGATCTAACTTCAGTTACTTGGGATTGCAACAACCAAATGCTTACATACTACTACTACTATAAACGTGAAAGTTTGTGAGAATGGATTGATGGATGTTTGTTTTGTTACTCTTTCACGCAAAAACTGCAGAACGGATTTTGATGAAACTTTACAGGAATATAGCTTATACATCAGAAAAACACAGGCTATAATTTATAAAGATATTGGGCGAAGTATTAATACAACGCAGACGGAGCCGCGGGTATTAGCTATATATAGGAGCCATAATTGCTACATCTGCGGTACGAAAGGTATCTAATTACTAATGAAATGCAGTTTTAGTAAACAAAAACCTGGCGCGAAGTTATTTAAGTTATTCTAACCGTCGATGTTAAAACCAACAATGTTTCACACCTACCAAAAGTTTCTAGTTACAACGTCTCCGTATTGTCTTAGACACGTGTTTGTACAGGCGAACAAGCTAAGTTATGCATAACTTAAGAATATATACCGCTTTTATCCGCTTCATCTTTAACTTAAGCACAACCTTATAGCTTTTCACATCACTATTACATATCGATTTTGTATATTGCTACATCTTGTTTCTCACGATATTTTCTATAATAGCTATAATATGCTAAAATATGTTTTTTTATATATTAAAATATTGCTTTCAATTTGGCAATAACACTAAGATATCGTGGCGAATTCTTTTAATTTTCCTTTAAGTCCGCATCGAATGAACGAATTTATAGTGTTGTTTATTTACGATACGTAGAAGAAATTGTACGATAATATTTTATCGTTAATTGTATAGTTTATGAGGTAATCTTATCTAGAATATAAAATATTTTAAGTGCCTTTTAGTTACGAAAAATAAATAAGACAAAACACAATGGTGACTTTCTTTTGCAGTTCAAGTTGCATTATTGTTCAAGCGTTAATTATTCGGTACTATTTTAATTCTCGTATCGAGCAAATGGTGGTGACTTCTCTAATTGCTTTATAAATAACAATATTTAAAGTAAATAATAAATACAGACACGGGCAAACGAACGCACGATAGTGTTACATATATATACCTAAATATTTAACATGAGATGAATCTTTATCAAAGATTTATTGGTATAAGTCCTATCTCGTTAGCCAACAGAGAATCGTATTTGCGCTTCATATCCTCAGAAAGAAACTGTCCATGTTTGTCTGAGCTATTTGAGGCATTTTTTAATATTTTCGATATGTATCGGTCCGAGTACGCTTGCATAAAATCATGCCGGTATTCCTTGAAGAGTTGGGTACAGATTTACCTACTACACTACCTAGTACACCTGTTTCGCCAGTTACATTTTAATCCCATGACTAGCTAATTGCCATCAAGGTAGCACAAACACCAAGTCCAAACTCCTACTGAGAAATTTCAGATGGAAAATACGATTAACCGTTTGCTTAAGTTATCCAAGAAGGATTCGATTATCGGTTCGGGTAAACTGTGAGCGCTTGTGACCGCTACACCAACGAGGCAGTCAGTACTGCGCTCGCAGTTATTCATGATCAGGACAAAGGGCAGTTTCTTCTAAAAGGGGAATCAAGCATAGCTTCAAATATGCTAAAACTTTATTTCAAAGTTTGAAACAATGTTTTGCATTTAGTATAATCATAATCAGCCTACAACGTCCCCAGTGTTGGGACAGGCCGGGTGACATCCCGTCTGAAAGAGAGTGTGCCGTAATCTATCACTCAAATCTAGTGCAGGTTTCAAATTTCAGTTCTAGGATGCGCCGGTGTCCTCTCGAAGTTTTACTTTACCGTTTTGAGAAAGGATCGATTTTGATTTTAAACGTTTCGTGTTGTTGAAATCAGCTTCAATTTTACTTCAGTGATGGCCAACAATGACCAAAGAACAACAGTTAGACAAATTATTTAATAATACACGTTAGATAAACAGAAATCAGTTTCGTTATCTACAAACGAGGCTCGTTTCTCAGAAGACTGGGTACCAGGGTACCATGGCGCTTTCGTGTTTGCTGCGTACGCGGTGCGATACGAAAGTCTTTATCACCGTTATTATTTACACTAGGCTGTTTATCTGCGTTATCTCTACTGCAGGGGGTGTTGGTGGGTCTTAGATCTGATGGTATTTGGTTACTGACGTCTTAGTCTTTAGTGTGAGGTAGTTATGTTCTCAGGTTGGATATGTCACCGGTTATATTGCAAACACCGTTAGTTTATAATTAAACTCCGAGATTATTAATTCTTTCTTTTCAATAACAATCAGACATTAATTATAACCTATCGATTTTCTTTTCGCTCCTTCTTCCACTTCTTGATAAGCTCGAACGTATACAGAATTTGTGCACCCGTTTCATATTTGGCCGAAACGTACGACCATGTGTCGGAATTTTGGAAGAGGTCGAAATGGCTGCCTATTCGACATCGCCGAAATGCTCACACTCTTTATTACTCTTTTCTGTTCTTCATAATCCTAACTCTCCTTTGTATCTTCAAAAACGCTTTGAGTATCTTGTTCCGAGAGGAAAACCTCTGTGATCATCTCTTCTCCTTCGTTTTCCTCCCCACTCTTGATGTCGTTACGGTGGATCTTTTACTGTTTGCGCTGTCCGCCTCTGGAATCTCTCTCACACTCTATACGGGATAGCCCTTCATTGGAGGTTTTAAGGAATAGGAAATAAGGAAGAATTAGGGAATATTTGTTATCAACATGACACATTAATTTATGTATTTACAATTGTTATATTTTAGTTTTGTTTTATGTTTATGCAATGTGTTGTACACGTATTTGTTTAGTTTATTTAGTGGGTAAGTATTTAAAATTATTAACAGTTTTTAATAAGCTTTGTTGTGCACTTGGATACATGTACTATCCTCAAATGCATATTTCTCTACGCAACTGAGGTTTGCTGTTATAGATCCCGACTATGGGTTAAGCTCGCCTTTGTAGTACATAAACTGTATTTGTATGTTTTGATGTTTTGTGTACAATAAAGAATAAGAACTTTAGTAGGATTTATAGTTCTAGAAATGATTTGTTCACAATATATCCAGATTTGGTATCTCACAATATTTATTACCGAAATGGTGTTTGCAACAATCCGATGAGAGATATATTGCAGTTTTCTGTCAGGAAACTCTTACTCTATTACCAGACTCCAACTGCCAACCAGTTGGACTTTGGTAATGCAGACAATGCAGAAGGCTCGCCCAGTTATAGTAGTCTATAGACAATAATTAACTTTTAATTATCTTTGAGGATCAGAAGTTAAAGTATTATATGATGAAAAAGGGATAGAAATTTACAGAAATAATGTTATGTGTATGAAAGTGGATAAATGATGTGGATAAGAGAAGAGAAATACCAAAGGGATGGATGGAATGTGTGAAAGGTATTATGGTAAGAAAGGGAGTGGCTACTGGGATAACGGTTTTTAAAGAAATATGAAAGGAGCAAAGCATGCTGGGAAACCAAAGGAATAAGGGGATATTGCACTGTCATAATATCTGGGATCATACATAGGATCCTATAAATGAGACAAAATGAATTGATTCATATGAAATCATGTAAATTTATATTACACTATCATATAAATATGACTCATAGATCTGTGATCCCCCTATGGGCAATGCTTTGATACAGAAGGAGCCTTCAAATTGACCAAATCTGCACTATTTGGATGCTCAATAGAGCAGAAACTTTGAAATCATTGAGACATCGACAGCAGTCTTGAACAAATAATATTCCGTTTAATGTTTTATTTTATTTGTGTAACTTTGTCTGAAAAAGTTAGCTAATATTAAACCGTATCATGTCGAATTGAGATTTAAAGTTTTTTGTGAGTAAATCGTAAAATATTAGCGCCAAATAAATTGCGAGGTATTCATGTAACACGTACTACATTCACTAAATATTTCACAAAATTCTACCTGAAGCCACCGCATTACTGTGAGTCTGTGAGCCATATTCCACAAAATTAAGTTAAGCCAAAATTTAAGGGAAAATTTAATAGAAATATCTAGCTCTCGCATGTTCGGGGAGCGAGGCTGACATCATCCTGTCCCAGGGGGCTGGGAGCGCGTGCCGAAACAGCTGATTGCCGACCGACCACCATAAAAAATCGTATAAAACAATCCCCAACCAAACTTCAACCTTATCCCAACAGTTCAAACTCTAATCTCCCATGCTTCCATCCAAACGACCCTTAAAATAAGTGTTTCCAGACGACTCTCAACTCTAACTTACAGCAGATGGGTCTAAAATCGTTTGCTCACTTTTTTCCCCGTCCACGTCACCTCCAGAATGAAATACGCAGTGCCATAAAATTTGGACTCTAACACCGGAGCACACGGCTAGTTTTTGCTCGTTCGGGATTGTTAACGAGATAAAACAGAATGGATTTTGTGCATTTCACTTGGTTGGAGGCCGGTGCGTGCCTCGAGCGATCAAGTTCTGCTGCATGCGGCTCCGCTGGCTAATAAATGAGAATATTTCGTACGAGAAGATGGATCGTCCGTAATTGTTCAGCTACGGTGTTAGTCGTAAGAAACAGAGATTTTACGCTACGTGATTCAATAAAACATCGATGTCTTGATGGCCGTATAAATATGTAGTAGAACAGATAGTATAATAAGGTGTGTTATTAATATAAGTAGAGCTGTTAATATAAGTAATTATAATGGTCAATTAAGTGGTCTTACTGTATTGAGGTGGGCACACGGGCGTAGTGTTGTAGAATAAGATCGTAGACCACCGCCAGAGATGATTGTCCGCATCACGCAACGTTTTTGTGTTACATTATAAAATAACTCATTCGGAACTAAAAATACAACAAAGAATAAAAATATTTCAGTACAGTTTTTCGACATTTCTTTTAACTAACTTAAACTAAAGTACAGGGAGTAACATTAAAGCTAGACAATAGATCTGTTTCAAATTATGAAATGAAAAAATGAAATATAACGCTTTTTATCGGCATGGGAGCTCAACAATTCCCAAAGACTAGAAGAACATAGGTACGAAGGAGTAAGTACATAATATAGCAACTATTCCAAGGAGTCGAAACATTCAAAGCTCGGCAATTCTGGTCACATTCACTCCAAAGTTGACAGACAACGTAGAATATGCACGTGGCTTTGATATTAATAATATGCTTTAAGTTACGAAAACAGAAGTTTTACAATCCATAGAACAAAGTAATTTTTTGTATGAATAAGCAATTGTATACTGAATCCTACCCTCAAATTACATAGCTCAAAGTATTGTCAGTACAAATCCCAACGTTGAGTTAAGCTCTTTTTTGTACATTCTGTAAAACACTCTAATCAGTCGGTATCTTTTGTATTAGGTATACATATTAATATCTATGTATAGAATATAAAACATTTATTCAACATAGGCACAATACAATAGCAATAATCAGAATATGGAGTTGAGAATAGTAAAATACAACCAAAAATTGTGTTGAGCATGCCCAGACCGAAAGGGTTACATAGTATACCTAATTAGGAACAATCGATGATCAAACAGTATTCCGAATAACAGAATTGGAATCCAAATTCTAAAGATCGCTAACAATCTGCTGTATATCCCATCATTTTGTATCAAAATTTCGCCCATGGCGTTCACGCAACCAAACAATTTAGTGATGATCGTCGGGCCGGACCATAAGCCGATTCAATCAATCAGTTTGCTTAGCCTGTCGCCACAATCACTTCATACGGCTGGACCTAGCCCACTGCGATATTTGACCACACCTACGACCTAATCTTCACTGTCTATGTCCAGTTTATCGTGAGCTTTGTTGGTATCTAAACTAATATTATAAAGTATTGTTTGTTTGTTTTTTTTGGGACTGTCTCACCGCACTATTCCCAAACCACTGCAACTCCTGAAAGCCAGAATCAACAGTGGCGACCACCAGAAGAGCGCCGAGGCAATGGATCTCGACGAAGTCCCGGAAAAAGAATTTAACTGTCTTAGATCCCGCAAGGAAATTAATCACAAAATATTTATTATTTTTAAACAAAAGTGAGGAGGAGTAAACAAAAATGTTGTTTTATGTATGTTTGTTAGCTGTGATCCAATTAAAAAAGTGCGTGCATTAATAGGAAGCTACATTCTCACTGAGTGTCCATAGGTTATCTTTTATCCCGGCAAAACACACGCTTCATGCGGATAGGCCACAGGATCGAAGCCATAGGAATACGCTAGATCTATATTTTTTTAAGCAATACGGATTGGTTTCAGAAACTGGAGCATTCAACGTTAGACAACTTTAATATAGCATTTATCTGAGACCAGTGCGTACGTACCCCCAGTTTTTTTATCTTAGATAGGCTTGCGCTTGACCACTATCTCACCTGATGGTAAGCGATGATGTGGTCGACGGTGAAACACGCTTGTTTAGAAGAAAACTATTCACACTTGACTTACAAGACTCCCAGGTTGTAGCTACAGACTCCGGTAGGGAATTCCACTACATTGCTGTACGCATAATAAAAGTACCTATTCCCAAAACATTTTGTGCGAAATACTATAATTCTAGTTAATTCAACATTTATTGCACATCTTCGAGTTTCATCCTTTTTGTTAGCAATGCTTATCGTCCCAGTTATCTTGTAATTAACAATCCCATTACGATCAAATAAAAGTTACTTAGAATAACTGGAAGCTACGTGACTGCATGCAGGGAACACTATAAGTGGTGGAAGCTACAGAAATTACCCCATTGCTCCGGCTTGTAATGCTGCAATTTTGTAAGTGTTTCGATTTATCCGAACTGATTAGATTGTGAAAGTCATCGGCTTCTGATATAAACAGTAATATTACTTGTTTTATGTATTGCTTCTGAATGTTGATAATTATGAACCAAACGGTCCCGAGATTAAAATTGTCGGGCCCGATAAAGGGTGTTGGGGTCTCCCCTTCTACAATCATGTGTTATACAGACACTCCTTGTTAAACGTTTTGGATTCGGGTTTTCCGAGGTATGAACAGATCTTGAAATACCTGATACATTGATTATTGCGAACGGAGCTGCTGTTGTTAATTGAACAGGAACAAAAAACAATACTTTGTTAACTACTTTTAACACCCATGATTCGCCTGGTTCGTCGTTTTTAGTATCATGCAGATATTCCCGATAACACGGGGTTCCGTCACGGCACGGGAGTGTTGACACGAAGAAGAAATCATCAATAAAGCTCCGTGACAAGACTTTCTGATACCACGTTCATTTGCATTTTGCATACGTAATCAGGAATTCTGTCCAAATACGCTATTGTATTGCAATATACAGATCTGTCGTACGCCGTACTTTGTAAGCGTGGTTATAGGAATTTCAAACAATAGAAGTGCGGTTTGGATGCGAGTGCGTAGACCTCTTAGCAATGCGCGGCATATATTATTATATCACATATTATTATTGATTGACGTAAGAATCGGATGGCGTAAGCTGCCTGAGCAAAATATAGCGTTTTTGGCGTTAATATGATATGTCAGGATGTCGACTAGATTACAAAGGACGTAGAGTATAAAAGGAGAAGAACACAATTGGTCTCATTTCATCTAGCAGTACCCAAAAATTACTTCATGGTGTCACAAAGCGTAATCCCCATAAATAATTTCGAAGTTAAAACCCTTTTGTCAAATCCATAGTGTTTCAAACTTGTAAATGTTGTTTTCTCTCAGTGGGACGGTTTATATTCTTTTGTCTTGACAATATAGACGCCAGCAAATTCCATTCCATAGAATTTGCATTGCAACTAAGAATATCCGTCATTGTGTTTGGAGCCCTTTAAAAAGCGCTTTAGGCATGCGAGACTCAATTTTTCGGAAAAGATTCCTGGCCTACGTTGAAAGGACATTCTACGGTATTATGATTACCTGGTAGCTACATTTATTCGCAAATGACAGTATGAGGTTTGCATACCAAAATGGCGTCGTATCTCACAGCTTGTGGAAGACGCAACTTAATATGACAAAATTCTTTTGATTTATAATAACTGGCGCAGAATTTATGTATAGCTTTACAGTTATTTATGTCGCAAGAAACGTAAATAATAGTATGTGGTTCAAAATTACTCATGCAAACATGCTATGTAAAGGTTTTAACTATTCGATTACAATCTAACGAGCGATTTTGTTATTGTTATTCGTACGTTAGTACTATGTTTACCTCGTTAGAAGTTATTTTCATGTTCTTGATTTTGGGATTCTTTTTTATTTCTGTTCTACGCCTTGAAAGCTTTAGGTTTCATCAAAATAGTGTGTGATATTATTAATTCGACAAGATCTATATCTGTCAGTAATATCCACGTTAGTATTAAAGGATCCCAGGCGGAAACGTGTGGCTGACGCGATGTCTATAATAATCGTCGCTCCGGAACTATTGAGTCATCATCATTCACATCATAATGCCCTGGTGTGAATAAAACTTCATCACTCAATTACTTCATGAGTTCAACTATTCAATCTTGTCTTTCTAGTTGTATATTGCTTGATTACAAATATCTTTTGAAGTCCTAAAACCGTTGTAAATGTTATTCGTTATTCAAAACACAAATAAAACGAGGCAAGCAATAGGTAACCGTGTTGTTTATAATCCGTAGGTAGGTCCACAAACCTCAAATTGATTAGTGACATCATCAGGTAAAAGTGCCTTACATGGGTCTCTTAACAGGAAAAATCTATTTTTATTTTTTACATATTCGTTGTATTATTGTATCTGAAATATTTGTTATTTTACAAAGTACAAAACGTAGCCGTATTTAAAAAAAAAAAATATTTGTGATGGGTTTGCTCTTGACTCTAGTCTAGGTCAGAGGTGACAAAGACAGAGTCTACGATGGAGTGAGCTTACCCAGAAGAAGCCTGTTCACTCTAACTTTGAAGAGATTCGGGTTAAATGCGTTCGGAAACACAGACGCAGGTAGTGAGTTCCATTCATTCGCTGTGCGCATTATGAAGGATGTTTGGAAGCGCTTGGTGCGAATTGGTGGAATGGCAACAAGGTAAGGATGGTAACTTGCAGTGCGTCTAGATGTCCGATGGTAGAAGGGGGCTGGTGGGATGAGGTCGTGGAGCTCTTGAGCACACTCACCGAAGTACAGTCTGTAGAAGACCGACAAGCAGGCAACCTTGCGGCGATGAGCCAAGCTATTAAGCTTGGCATCCACCAGTTCAACGTCGCCGATGAGCCTCTTGTCTCTGCGTTCCACCGAGTCAAGCGCGGCAAGCTGATACTTTGCTGAGCCATCCCAAAGGTGGCTGCAATACTCAATGCAGGATCGGACTTGCGCTTTTTATAGGTTTAAAAGCTGTCCTGTTTTAGGATGCCGAGTTTTTTGGCCGCAATTTGAAAGCCTAATCTAGCCTTTTGAAGCATCATCTTCCTGCCCTTGTGTAATGTTACTTGGGGTCGGCACAACGCGTTTTCTTCTTCCATTCCGTCCTATCAACCGTCAAGTTATCACTGACTCCCGTTTCTTTCATATCTCATCTCACACAATCCAATCCATCTTTTCTTTGGTTTCCTTTCCCTCTCCATTTTCGAACCAAGATGCAATAATTGCTTTTATTATAACTATGTGAGAATGCTCTTCGCAAGAGAGCATATTCAAGTTTGCATTACCGAAATGATTATTTCTGATGCTCCAATGGGACTTGCCGTCAATCTGCATCATTCACGCACACTCCAACTGTCACAAGAATCACATCACGAATGTGTGTGTTTACTCAATTCCTCTTATTAATATAACATCAGGGGAGAGTGCCTGCAATTTCGGACTTTGTTTGGTCCCCTGGGAACCAGTAAAGCGTGGTCGTTATCAACTTTAATAAGATGGCAGAAATTATGTATTTTTGGTATGTTCTTTTTAGCCATGTTATCTTTTCTGTATTCTTCTTATTCTAGACTAGTTTCTGCCAAACGCTTCGATTGTGTGAAAGTTGGAAATTATCCCAAGGGAATGTATTCCTTGGAAAAACAAGATATTCAGTTCTTCTATACGATCCAGTCTATCTTTATACGAAACTAAACAACAGATAGAATTAGGTACTTTTGCTTTTTTAATATACATAGATTAGGCTCTTCTCCTTCTTGGTTGTAAAGAAGAGTTGCAATACCCAAGTTTAGAGTGACTGTGTTCGTGTTATCAATCACATGTTTGACATTTCGACTTCCGTTTTTTTACACTGTTTTGCAATTTAGTGAGTCAACTTATGTGTATCGTGGGATTTTTTTATCAAGCCCCTACATACGGGATTGACGGCACAGTTAAGGCTGTCCATACATACATACGTAGGTACTTTTGTTTGCTAAGTCAAAACACTTCATACTATGAAGTTCACTTTTGCGATAAATTTGTGGGCTTAGCTCTCATTACAACTTTCACAATTACAATTCTGCAAGGCTTTATATTGCTACTTTATCAATGTGTAGCTCCGTAATGAAATGAAACAAAAAGTAAAGTGCTGAATTCATAATACAAGTAACACTATATAAAACACTGTCAGCTTTCTTCTTTTTCTACCATCCAATTCATTGTCAATCTATTTTCTTCAAACACCATGATAGAAAACTGTCTATTTTTTGCGTTCTAACACAACATCGCAATTGTGCAATAAAGCCTAGTGTACGAGAATTCTCGTGAAACCAGGAGCAAAAAGTGTTTCAAGTGGTCATTCTCCTTTCTAGCAAACTTGCAAAAACATAACGTAAAGCGTAGATAACAAATGGCTACTGTACCGGAACTCCGTTTGAAGCACTGTATCGCTAGATAACGCGCAAAACCTTATCACGCCAGGAACGAACACGTCTGATTAGCTAGCTATATTAGAAGTGTGCTCTACTAATGGAAAATCACGAAAAAACTTATCGTTTATTCCAGTTTTTAAGACGAGAGCTCGAAGTAAAGTTCAAGCGATTTCTTTTGATGAAGGATTATTGCGAAATCTCTAAGTTACACACATCCAGGTAACGTATTTGACTGTTTTCCCCTTCTTAGACTTGTTGAAATGTAAGGTAGGAATTTGGTGTTAAAAGCGTTTCTTTTTTTAATATATTTTTTAGCACTGATAAACCCTTCGAAAATAGACATCAAGTTCAACTTCAGTTATTCACAAAAACTCTTTGTGCCTTAAACTTGATTGCTGCATCATTGCAATAAAACATTTTGTAAGTAAACTGCAGACTGATTCTGCATTGGATTTATACATTGAAAATGTTATCTTGTTCACGGGATGTCTTTGTTTCTCTCAGAACGTGTGGTTTCCGATCCAGTTCAATAGCATTCGCAGCCGGGCTTGTACGAGGGGAGCAGAACTGGTAGGGAGAGCACAGTCGGCTTCACCGGCGTGCCTGTGTTTAGCGATATGTGTACACGAAGCGATCTCAATGCGTGCTCCAGTAGACGCTTTGAATGTAGCGAGAAAATAACTTTAGTTTCTAGCTTTACTTTGAAGACTGTGTTTAGGTTTACCGCCAATAACTCAAACCGTACTTAATTATTCATAAAAGGTCCAGGTATAGCGTCGAAATGTAGACTACACAATAAACTAGAGCAAAATCAGTTTCTCCAAGTTTTGCCGTCTGAACAATTGTTATTGTTTCTCTTGTTAATTTCAGATCACAGACATAACAACGACTATTACGAGAAACGTTTAGAGTAGACGTTCACTTTTGACAACAGAAATCAATTCTTTGCTGACTTTAGTTTCATAAGCAGGCCAATATGCATCGTCTTTTTATTTAAGTTTGTCTTTTATTCCGAGAACTTCTCGGGGAAATAAAATTAAAACGTCTTCGTCTGAAGAAGTTTTATTTTGTAACTATCTGCCCGCGGCTACATTGGAGCCTTGCGTCTCGTCTGGGGGTAAGTGGCGTTTTTCTTCTATTTCTTAACTTCCTGTCGCAGTATTAAAAAGTTGTGTGCGCAGTTAAGTCTGCAGTCTGAGCACCGGAAATTAAGAGGTATCGATTTAAGTGGAGAAGTCGCCTTGAGTGCCAGATCTAATTCTGCGAGACGTAGAAAAATTGCCGCATATATAGAAACTTGCGTCTATGAAATTGCATCGTTTCAGAAATAGAGAATATCTAATTGGGTTGTTGTTAACCTCAGCACATTTTCTTTAAGGAGTTTAGAACAGTTCAATCCTTTGGGTCCAAGTTGTTCTATGTGCCTTCTACAAATGTATGATTTGTAATCAGTAAGTTTTTTCCTGCTATATAATATCGAATGTCTGTTCTAGTAGTTGAAGGAACTTAGGAAAATAAATCGTTTTAGTAATATTATTTTTATTATCTACTAGCGACTAGTAGCGACCCGCCCTGGCTTCGCCCGTGACAAATTATACACAGAACTTTCCTCGTTTCTCAATCTTTCTATTGGAAAAAACCGTTTTTGAGTTTATCGCGACGCGGCGGGTATTTTATAATATGTAATAATGATTTATTTGTTACATCAAAAGCCCTAGTCCATATGGAGTCCCTAATTCGGTTGTATTCATGCTCTGGACATTTTCAACGAGTTTACGATAGTTTGCTCATTGGGACCATGTTCTTCAATGTGCTTTCACCAAACTTATAATTGCCTAGTACCCTTCTGCTATTCAACACCAAAGGCCTATTTCTAATCCGTGCTATCACGAGCCTCTTTCTAAAGTATAGTTAGTCTTCACAGCGTCAAATCTTAGCGTTACATCTCGATGATGTAACGTTAATTGAATTGCCGCATGTGGCAACACCGAGGATTGCATCGAAAGGTCGTTGGCTGCACGTGCAGTGATTGGTTGCGAGCTGGGGATTCTTCGTGTATGGCTAAAACATTTACTGACTTTGCTATTTTTGAAACTTCTGTAGGAAACATAGGTAGGTACTTACATAGTTCTTCTAACTATAAGGGACCTTACTTATGATGCGATTTAAATTGCTTCGATAGGCGATATCGCGCACATAATTTCTAAGAAAATTTCAAGTGCACATTTGCTCGAGTTGCATCGCATTGCATCCATCTGAGCTTAATTGCAATTTCGTGAAACATGGCGCGTTGGCGATGTAATACTTATATACTTAATGCATATTATACTTATTACTCCTGTCTGATGTTCCATAGATGTATTTTGTTCGTCCCAGGCAGGAGAAAGTATTAAAATAGGTATCAGGAGAACGAACGTTTGCAGGCAACGTGGCTAAAGCAGTTGTTGATCTTATGGTAAAAATATGATCTTCTCAAAGAGCCGATCTGGGGCCTTACACTGATATCTGTTCTGGTGGTTCCACTGTGACAAAGACACGTAGTTCCTTTATAAGGAAGAAGAGCACTATCCCTTTTTACAACGGAATCATCATGGCTTTGACACGTTGCAGTGGATACCTGTCAAGTATAGGAAGTCATACAATCATGAGACAAGTAAATTGTAGGACTCCCTGGATTTAAGTCACTCAAAACCAAACTGTGATACTATTTGGTAATAGCTTATCTACCCAAATGCCGAAAACGGCTGTTTGAATGACATAGGTATATTCTGGACTACACTTGGAGCAGAGAAAACACTAACACACAAACTTCTATATCAACTAGAAACACCGACATCTTTGGGCAGATAATTTTTAGGACCGATTCTTTTGCCGCCGAAAAGTAGTTATAAGCCAGCTTCTTTAATATTTTTAGTTTCGTTTCCTTATCAGTAGCGCAGAAACGGAGTTGAAGATTTTATCATTGTCTCTTCACTGCCTGACCATTGCTCAACTATGTTGGGGACGGCTTTAACTGTAACCAGATGCAGCGGAATACCGGCATTTTTCATGGAGCGATAGCCTATATCTGACCTCCTGAACCCAGTTACATCGCCTGGCGATTGGCGGAATTACTTGCCTTAAAACAGATACAAAATTACCCAAGCTTGGATGTTTCGTACTTCTAGTCGCCGTCATAATTCACACATAGTCTAGCGTAAACTGGCTTTGAATGCCCTTCTTTTCTTTGTTTTATTTTAAATGAGTCAGGTTTTATACCTAATCCACTTGTAGTTACTGACGGGTCTTTAAAAGTCACAGGATTTGGTATTTAAGTGGAAAAACAAAATGCAGTTCAGAGGTAAATTTCATCTTCAGTGTTTTCCTTATCTGTCGTATGTTTTATAATACAATGAAGTGTTGCACTAGTAAGTAGTTCAGCATACGTCCCAAGTAAGTTTACGTTCAACGGATCCGTCGCTACTGGAGGTGATGTTCACATCGTGTTTACAGTACCGTATTAACGGATCTGTCGATACTGTAGGTAAAGTTAACACCAACCATCTTTCTACAAGGATGGACGTCCGATAAAACGGATCAGAATTTTAATACAGTTGTGTGTGTTAACTATCTCATACAACTACCGACGCCATTGCCGAATAAATACGTATACGATAAAGCGGAGCTGTAAAACGGACTGTTGTATATTTTGTCGGGTCGGTATTTTTTACTGGATTCGAAATACTGCCATGTGTGTGAACTAGCTCATACAACTACACGCGTCAGCGCCATATAAAAACGTATACGATAAAGCGGACGACCTGTAAAACGGACCTCTGTGTGAACGAGCACATACGGTCAGTTTGGTCACAAAGTAACTACCTAATATTTTTCTCCCTTACACAATGTAAGTTAGATCTACTTTGTTTAAATGACGTAACATTTCTTCTATACTTAGTTATTTTACGAGGCGTGCAATCTACATTTCACTTTTAATTTGTTGCGGCAAAGGCGATTACTTATGCCAAAAGTATCGGGGCCCTTGAATTTGCTTTCAATAAAATGCATCCCTGTAACCAGGGTAGCAAAATGATTATGAAAATATAGTGTAGACGTTATATCATTCCATTTTTGAAATTCTAGCTTGTTTTTGTCCGGGTCTATCCAGCACGGTTGTCTTTGCTTGCCGGCTTCCAAAAATACCTCCGCTGCGTTGCCTACTGACGCTGACGTTGGCTATTTTGCGTGCTGGCATGATTCCAGCCTCCGTACCAGTGTTACACACACTGCCATACTCTCGTAACATCACCAGTCTTGGTCTTGACGTCACCTTCCAACTCCACAATTATGTCAGAAGTCTAGTCTATGCGATGAGCTAACTTTTTCACAAGGTTTTTATCTTTTTGTTCCACATTTCGTCTAAATGCGAGAAACATTGTGCGCTAAATGTAGAAACAGTTTCAAAACAATATTTCGGCATATTGCGCAAACTTGTGAGTTGAATCACGGCTTATTTTTAAGTTTCGCACTTGATGTTTTTCCCGAACATAGATCTAACATAACGGTTAAATACAATAAACGGGTTTTAAAGTTTCTTAAAGTGACTGTAGTCGAGTAAGGACCAGTAGAAAAGTTTACGGAAACGCAACTAGAGAGTTGGCGGGTGCACGATTAGGCCTACAGTTTGGCCGGCACCGCACCGGTGTGCTCAGCCACCAGGCGCCGCTTGTAACTTGAGTTTAACACACAAATACACTTCAGTAGTAATAAAATCACATTCTTACCTTACTATCAGGTCCCAATCCAGTTCGTCGAAAAAAATCCAATTGATAAAACACAGTTGTACACTGAATTTTGAACCAACACAAATGCAACGAGTGCAATGAACTGCTCTGAACTGCAATCGGTTCGACGATTTGTTTTATTTATTTTTTAGCTCAAAATTGTTTAAACACAAGATAATCGAATCCACTTTAGTATCACTATGAACCACAAAAATTCGACAACTGCACGTCGAGTCCGAAATTTTTTCGTGAAATATGCTGTGAACCGTAACCGGTTTATTTCATGTTTTAAAGAATTTATAAATTCGTAATTTAATACGACACTAAAATCTCGTCCGACAAGGAAAAAGTAAAAAAATGACAACGAACTGCGAAGTGCTTCCGTATCCCCAAAACAGCTGTTCAAGACTAGTGACGTCCAAAAATCGATAACAACCGGATTAGGACAACCGTAATTACACACCACACAACTTTTTCACAACACAGATTACCGGTTTCACTATCCTTTTAATGCATACCTTCACTGTAGCAGTTGTAAAAATAGGGTTTAGCGATAATATTATTTTTGCAATCTAACTAGTTGAAGGAGTTAAATTCAAGGACGAAAAATTATTTTGGAGAAAAGTAAGTTCTATAAAAAATCACTTTTTGTTGTTTTGTTTATGATGGTGATCTTAAGTGAGCAGATCGGTGTGAGCTGCACAGCGCACGCGGTCGCGCTCGGTCGCGGACTGGCGCGGCGCGGGGCGTGCGGGTCGCGGGGAGGGCGGGGCGGGGCGCAGGCGGGCCGGCCGGAGGAATGCTATTGTAGGCGAACTTGCCCGCCACTTTTTTTCTCAATTCTGGTCAAACAAGTTTTGTATACAACCTGCATTGTAAGGATTCCGCCATTCTTAGTACGAGGCAACGGTCTTTCTAAACTTTGTGAAGTATAAGGTTTCGCTGAAACTTCAAAATCCAAGAACGTTACAGTCTATACATACCCATTACTTAAGTAAAAAAATAAAAATGCTGAAACACACAGAAATGCCCAAGTATTTGTTAACTACACTCCATTCAATTTATATAGGTACGTGGAGGCTCGGCAATTATTTTTGTTTGTTAGCTTCACATGCTGATAATGATGATTGAGCACTAACAATTATTGCATCTTATTATGTAATTACCTGCTGGCATAAAACTTATATAACGAACACCTATAGCAACGAAACCAAAAGTATGAGAAGGTATCACAACATCATCCATATATATGCGACTATTATCCACAAAAAAGCGAAATATAAAAGCTCTCAACTTACTGTGAAGTGCAGTCTCAGTGGAGACTGGAGAAAGAAATATGACTGTTATCTAAATTATCAATAATGAATTAGAATCTAATAATGTTTCAGTGAGAGCCGAGATGTCAAGACCCTGGAGTGTTAGGAATGGTTAGGAAGAACTACTAATGGACTACTACACTTACTACTAATGGAGCCAAAGTAAAGTTAAAGGTATCAAGTTCCCAATTAATTTGTGGTAAGTAACAGTTTCAGTCACACCCCGATACAACACTTACAACCAGCAAAGTTATGTTTGGCGTACAAATATCTTCAACTTGTGTTAGTTTTTTAGTTAGGTACGAAAATCAGGCAGGTATTATTTGCCACGACCTGAGTAAAATTCCAACATTCAAGGTTAGAAGGGAACTTCTAAACTAAGTATTTGAAGAGCGATAAACGAACTTCCAAGAGGTCGGATAGACTCGGCTTCGAAAGGGACAGCCTAACCCCACGCTCCCTACGACAAAAAGAGACGGTACGACTTATTTTATTTATTGCCATATCAAGTTACGTCGCGGGTTCTGTATCATGGTTGTGTGAAAGAGATGAATATAAATATATTGTTCCCCTTGACCTCGACAGCGGGAGATGCTGTTGATCAGATTTTTTGGAAATTAAACTTTTTTAATTAGTAAACTTGAAACAGGTTTACCGTATGAGAAGCTATTAATGAAGTGTTGGTCAAAATTGTAAAGATATATTGTGTATATCGTGACACCTATGAAATTGGGTGATCTAGAAATAACGCACTTAATGATGTGTAATGAAATGATACTGATCAAAATGTAACAATTACGCCTGATGAGGTTAAAGACTAGGGATCAAGCATTTAAAGGCAGAAGTTCTGAAACGTAGAATCCCGTCTAAAGTCACATGCAATGCTAAAACAAAGCAAAACTCCAATTGCCGGTGATTTGTGGTACGCGAGTTAATAAAGATTCAAGAGATATAAGTACATTTACATTTTGGTTTTTTCCCGCATTATTGAGGAAATAGAATTCTCACAATAATCTTAGAATAAATTAGAAGGATAATCTTTGTTTTTTTATATCCTATATAATTTGTTTTCCTTCTTCGGCTTCTTTCGTGTCGATTAACTCAAAAATAGTCTCAACCATTCAGATTTTGTCCGTTTGGAAAGTATTATATTTGGTCAACAGTAATTAGAAATTCACAACAGCTAAATATTATTCGCTAACTCATATTCGTTTCAATATTACGCAGGTAACATTGCAAAAGCTGCGCTAGTCTGCAAATCCAACAATTTATTATTCAACAAATAGCACAGCGACCAAACTTAATCTTGCTTTACATTCAGCTGAAAATTATTGCAGGCATTACGACATGCAAAATAAAGTTTATACTTTTGACTGTTTTATCCTCTTTTTTAACTATACCGGTAATCGGGTACATACTAATCAAATATCAGAGATAACGAAGCAGGCTCTTTCATTTTGAATTGTCGAAATGAAAGAGCTGAAGATCTAAGATCGTGCGAAATGGTACGTTTTCCTCCGTCAAATACCATCGGAACACTCATATCGCTTTCGCGAATCTCTTTAGTGCATGATGAATAATTTTAACTCTCATATGATTCGGAAACTGCGACGAAAACATCGCTGTCGTAGAATCGACCGGGTGTACGAAATATGTAGGTATAGATATTCAAAAAGGGATGAATTTAGTGAATTCCATCATATACAAAAACAACTAAAACAGCTAGGATAGAATGGATGGAGAAATAGACTGTGTGAACTGTGAGGAGTGATATCAAAGAAAAGGGAGTCAGTGATGGCGTGGCATGACGATTGACAGGGCGAAATGGAAGAAGAAAAACGTTTTGCACCGACCCCAAGTCACACTGGACAGAGGCAGGAATAAGATGATGATGGAAGATTTATAATATGATGATACCTATTGTTTCATAGTAATGTACACATGACTAAATAAACTTTAGAATACCTGTATATCTTTAACATTGTATGACCTAACCTGATTAAATACAGAAACTTTCACGACACAACCCAAAGAACGATTGACTGTAACTTTGCGACAAGCAAGTTAAATATATTTAGATCAATTTAATTAAAGTAATACATACTATCAAATATTTGCGTTTGGCTTGATTCGCATAACAAATTGACCGAGAGCGCCATCTGACGGGTATTGTGGCAGAATATTTCAAGATTGATGCAATTGTCCTTTTGTTCGTTTATGTTCTGGCGTACTACAGAGTCGAATCACTAGAATTTTCATACAGTACGTACCGCAGTGGCCCAGAGACCTTGCCTCGTGCTATTGAGACTGTGTACAAGTTCGGGTGAATACCAATGTGATTTTTCAATTTATATGCATTTTATAAGTTTACCTTGGGTTTCGCTAACTTCGGTGAAGGAAAACATCGTGAGGTAACCTGCACTTACCTACATCTATAATATAAAAATGAATCGCAAAATGTGTTGGTAAGCGCATAACTCAACAACGCCTGGACCAATTTGGCCAATTCTTTTTTTTGAATGTTCGTTGAAGTTCAAAGATGGTTTTTACGTATATATTATACGGTATTACGTATTATTTTTTTGTATTGTAGGGTAGTGTAGGGTAGGGTAGGGTAGTGTAGGGTAGGGTAGGGTAGTGTAGCGTAGGGTAGTGTAGGGTAGGGTAGTGTAGTGTAGGTTAGGGTAGTATAGGGTCGGGTAGGGTAGGGTAGTGTAGGGTAGGGTGGGGTAGGTAGTGTAAGGTAGGGTAGGTAGGGTAGATAAATGTTTGGTGTTTTTATGGCAAAACAAAGTTTGCCGGGTCAGCTAGTTATTATATAATATAAGCAGCACCGTCTAATAGTTTAAAGTTATCTCAAAGGTTTTCGTTCAAAAACTCGTTCGATGTCATCGTTTCATTGATGGAAAAACATGTTATCCTTATTTTATAGATTCGCAATAACATCTTGATGATCAAAGCTTGCAAGATAAAATACAGTCTTGTTGATTTAAAGCTCAAACTGGAATATTTTATTGCATGATAAAACTACGATAAAGATCAATACTTCATCACTACTTACAATTCAAGCGACTCATCAGTATATTTCATACAAATAATAAATAAGCTCCTAAAATTTTTGGTCAGCTTGAAAACGAAAATGCTCGTGTCTTCTTAGTATGAGAAGAAGTCTTTGCCCTGCAGTGGGACAGTAAACAGCTGCTATGTATTATTATTTGAAAACTTTGCTCTATTGCCCTAATTTTCAACGTATCCTAATGGTCCCAATCTCCCATAATCCAGTATTATCAGCGTTGCTAAATAGCTGCATGATCCTTTGTCATTAATTATTAGCTTCGTTGTTTGAGGGTAGAGCGCCGAAAACATGATAGCACTACTACGGATAAACCAGCTTTGCTCTTTAATATAAATAAATTCAGCTTGAATTTTTAGTAGTTCATGATTTCAAAACCAGTGATTTTAAAACTCCCAGGAATTGTAAAATGACTTATTTTGTCAAGATACCTATTTATGTAAGTTTATGGTAATGGTAAGATCTTGAAATTGAAAGTGTCCACTACAGAGTAATGAATCTGAAGAACGAACAAATGATTTTAAAGTAAATATCAATAGATTTTGGTGGACAAGAGTCGTATTAATTACAATAGTAATCGTATGGTCATCTGACATGATCTGCTGAAGACTGAATATGAAATCAGTGTCTCAAGAAGTAAACTTAGCTCATTAAAATAAAGAGAGGGAAAAAGAGAAATACAGATAATTTTCAATATGTCATCAGTAATTCATCACCATGGAGTAGGTACAGTAAAACAATAGAAATGCAAACATAACATGATCTATGTTGTAATGATACTTATGATACCCCTGCTTTAACAAAAAAACGAGTTTCAGCATTTCACAATAACGGTAATGAATACATACTAAAGCGTAATCATACTGAATCACAGATAGAAAGGGTCGTTTCATTCAATAAAAATCAAATTGTCACCGACGGAAGGTCGTAACTGACACGTAATTCTACAGTTTAACGTCAATTCCAGCTCAAACAACCGGTTATTTAGTTCCAAAGAATAGAATGTCAACAGGTTGTAGCGAGAATTCTTACAAAGCGGATGAAAGCTAGACATTACGAGCTACGATTGTACAAATATAAATGATACCTTTTGTTTTGTGAAACAAACACGTGATGTTGAAGTATTTGGTGTTATGTTTAGACTGAAACTCGGGCTTGTGCGGTTTGTTGTTTTCGAAACGTGAGCTTTTAGACTAGCGGGAGTCAGCGGGCCCTATTCTGGGTCTTGAATTAAACACGCTTTTAAAGAAACCAGATGAGGGCAGAAAAATGTAGCCATTGGTTCGGTTCCAAATAGATTTGGCTCAGAAGACACTGACGGTGCTTCTAAGCCAAATGATCATCGGAGATATGCGGTTAAGAAAATTGCTTTATCAATTTTGTGTGGGATGCAAGAAAATATAGCGTGATTAGCGTGGTTAAAGGAGACGAAAAAATATATTGTGTCAATTGTTCCACCACAAAAGTTTTCCAGTCCAGCATTTGAATTAATTTAGCAACATTCTTAGCCATACTCTTCCTAGCTACCGATATAATAACACGGTTTTAAATATTGGAAGTCGAACACAGAATTCTCTCAATCATTGTGTTGTTTGAAATTTCAAAAGGCAATAGATAAGTTTGCGCCAACCAAACCTAAAACAGATAACTACTTCTAAAAGCTCCTTATCTCCAAGATCTCATTAAAGTTTTTTGTTTGTATTAAAACATACATACATACATAAACTCACGCCTTTTTCCCATGGGGGTAGCCAGAAACTACAGAACGCCACCTGCTACGATCCTTACATACTTCTTTTGCTTCACACACATTCATACATCTAGTCATACACAGTATTAAAACAGAATTCTCTCAATCATTGTGTTGTTTGAAATTAGAAAAGGCAATAGATAAGTTTGCGCCAACCAAACCTAAAACAGATAACTTCTAAAAGCTCCTTATCTGCGAGTTTTTGTTTGTATTAACGAACACCAAAACACGCAGATAACACCAACAAAAAATAGATGAGTCACCGCTTCTTCTAATACACAAGTTGCAAGTGGCAATCGTGGAAATGCGCCTCAACGGACCAGGGGTTCGTCTCCGGGTGACGCACAATGAGTGACGGATTGACGACCATTGTTGCCGACAAAGGACGAGACAAATCAAAGAATAGCCCCTCAGCGGATTCCCGGGAACCACCGTAACGGGGTGGGAATCCCCCTCCGTAACATCTCGTTATAGTTATTTAATTAAGTGCAATGTTAGGATTTTTGCCATTTGAGGGGCTGATGATTAAATACCTTCTGTGATGAAGATAAACAATGACTGAAGAAGGAAATTATGAGTTGCCAGGGAGCTAAGCCTGATCCTAATGCTCCTATACATCATCATCAAACGGCTAATGAAAATGATAAAAGAAGTAAGATTTATATTACTTTTGATGTTCAGTTGAATGAATTAAGGAAAAAGAAAGAAGTAAAGCGAATATTTTATTATCGCCCCGAGTTAATTGCGACAGGGGAAAGCAAAGTAGAGTACAGAAACCATATTCTTAATAATTGTCATGTAAGTAAAGCTAAATATTTATGGTTATTTGTTGGTAAGAGTGAAACAATGGGTGTTTGTGATTCCATTAACTTTAAATATCAAGCATTCAATATTTATTACATTGGCATTTTTAAACCGTCTAGCTATACATATTTTGGTATCGGTTTACCAAACACACGGCTGTATGTAATGTACAGAGGTTTTGATGACAAATTCCTACATGTTATGTATTCCTGGTAAAGTGGTTGAAGAAATTTTAAATTATAAGCTAACTCTTTCAATATACCAAGTTAATTCAACTTCTGATCCAACAGCGATTAACTCCCAAAAAAACGAAAAGAATCAGCTTGCAGGAAATTGACCAGCAAACTTTTTCTTCGTTCCACCGTCCTTGGAATGAAAAGCTAATATTAAAATAATAACAGCCATCATATTTTGTTTCCTCGAGGGAAATGATTCCATCAGAACTTAACAAATTACGTCGACGTCTCTCATATCTAATCAAAACAGATCATAACCTAGCCTAACATGTACTGCGATGTGCTACACCACGTTTTTTGTTTTAACAGAATTTCAGAGCGCTTCCATGTTGGGCTTATTGGGCACTTTGCTAGCCCATCATAACGCCGTGAAACAAATGCGCCGCCGAATTATTTCGCAGTGCATTATTTTGCCAAATAAATCGAAGTTTCGGTATTTTATATTTGGTTGCAGTTTGAAACCAATTTTAATTAGCTCTGTATTCTTTCACCAATTTTGCAGTTTAACTAGAATTTGATTATTATGAAAGTGAATCCTGAAACAAATAGAATTCCACCTTCAAACAAGGACGAGCTTCGGCACAAATGTAAGTAAATGAATCTGTAGAATATCTGCAAAAGCAGGGATCGTTCACGGCCGCATTTAGCGCTAACAATAAAAACCAAAACACGAACGTGTCACTTACTAATGAAAAATCGGTAATTTACGGTAATTAAGCTTTTAGTGCTTCACTATTGCAAGTAAAACCTGTCAGCGGCGCGCGGCGGGAGAGGAATCGATTCCCGGCGAGCGGCGCGGCGAGGGCGACGTTGCCGTTCTGTCGCGCGTGTTTTGTTTGGGTTGTATGCAACGGCAACAGGCCGCGCGCGCCGCTCGCCTTCCCCCCCTTGCTCCCCGCCAAATGTCATCGGGCATAAAAAGTTTCGAACCTAACTTACTGCAAGGCAACCGCAACTATTGCAAGTTTTTGTTCATTTTGCCATACGCAAACTATAGTATAGTTTCAGTAACTTTAACCTGAGCTATTTCCTCGTGTTTCGGCTACGTGTTCGACTAGCATTTGGATGCGGGCGGCGGCGGCGGCGTTTCAGCTCTCTCATCTAGCGTCACGTCACGTCACGTCTAGTTCGATAACTTGCATCGTGCATACATACGTCCCATGACCGTGACCTATTTATTTCACCCTGTCAATGGCGAGGCATTGATTAGCTTGTGTCCCATTTAGCTTGCCTAATAGAAACTGGCTTCTATTAGATGATTTTGAGAAAATTTCTTCAATGTAAAAATGCTTAAATTAGATTTCAAAGGATCCATTAATGATTGGCCTGGTTCAGAGGGAGAACAATTTTGTAGATGCCACCTTTAAGTGAAATAAATAAGTATAAGTATGTACTTGTAAAAATCTCTTTACAAGAAGCTTTTAATGAACTATCCGATGTAACTCCTGTAGTACATAATACCCATTGAGTCCAAGCTACAAATACAATGGTGCTATCTTTTTTATTTAATATAGGCTCGCGCTTGACCACTTGGTATCTCACCTGATGGTAAGCGATGATGTGGTCGACGGTGAAGCACGCTTGCCTAGAAATAACCTATTCACTTTTGACTTAAAGACCCCTATACTCCTTGCGCTATAGCATGGTGTGGGTGACAGTTTCAATAACATTTTACGCATTTTTTAACCGACTTTCCAAAAAAGAGGAGGTTATCAATTCGACTGTATTTTTTTTTTTTTTTTTTATGTTTGTTACCTCAGAACTTTTTATTGGGTGGACGGATTTTGATGATTCTTTTTTTATTTGAAAGCTGGTGCTTGTCATGTGGTCCCATTTAAATTTACTGAACTTTGGAGATATACATCGGAACTCTTTAATAAATGACTGCAAATCACTCGGGATAGCTGCAATCGCATGTCTGTTTATTGTTTTTACCATTACATAACATAACATCACACTAGTACGCTCTACTATACTCTCATTCCACCGGTTTTGTTTAAGTTTCATGTTATTGGGATAATCAATTCTGGCTTCACTTTGGACATTATAGGTACCTAACCTATAGAACTGGTCCATTATGTACCACAACTAAAAAGTGAAAAATAAAAAAAACTCTTTACAAAAAATACAACCGACTTCCAAATAAAAACACTACAAAGTGAAAAATAAATTCAATTTCGGAAGTCGGTGTCAAAAAACGAAGAAACTAAAACAGGAACACCGACTTCCGAAATTGAATTTATTTTTCACTTTGTAGTGTTTTTATTTGGAAGTCGGTTGTATTTTTTGTAAAGAGTTTTTTTTATTGTAGTTTAACGTCATACCATGGTTATACCATATACCATAGTTGCCTGTATGACGTTAAACTACAAAAAATGCGTATAAGTATATGCGTATTTTTTTATTGAAACTGTCACCCACACCATGTTACAGCGCAAAGAGTATAGAACACAGACTCCGGTTTCTGTGGTCATCTCGTTTGGTTCCTATGGCCACCTTCCGTCTACATCATCAGACCAGCTCCAGTATTAACCATATTATTGCATTGTCTCTCAAGCTTATGAATAAGTAGTATTTCAAGATTAAGCAAATTCGAAATAAAGTTAAACACACAAAATTGTGTTGAATCTTTATTCAACTTTTTTGTGTATGTGTGTGTTTTTGGGAAAGAACCAGATTGTTTCCTTTGCCGAATTCACTTACACAATTAGGCTGCCGTAGTTCGCTAAAGCTACCTGAAAGGGTAAAAACGGGACCTTATCTGTCACCAGGCAGTATTGTATCTACGAACTGTGATAAAAGTCAAAAGACAAAAAGATAGCTGGACAGTTGAAATTTTCACAGATGATGTATTTCTGTTGCCACTATAACAACATTAATACTAAAAACAGAATAAAATAAATAATTAATTGGGGCTCCCATACAAAAACGTGTTTTTTTTTTTTGCCGTTTTTTGCGATAATGGTACGGAACCCTTCGTGCGCGAGTCCGACTCGCGCTTGGCCAGTTTATATTAGTTTTATTGACATTACCTACTCATTAGATATCGATATGAAGATACTCATCTCGTCTGCGGAGCCTTTTTGTTAGCCTGAATGAATTGTTCTACACCTGGGTAAAGTCCTTCCCCATAACTTCCATTTCTCTCGGTGTAGCTTAGGGTAACTTTACCACCTTTTTAAAATAAATAGAGTGTAACTGGTTTTAGAGGGGGTAAATGAGAGAGAGAGTACAGACTTACAAAAAAGAGTACTATTTATTGTTATTTTAGAACTAAAACTTTCTACCAAACAACCATTTTTTGTTGTTTTGAAAATAATTGAACGATAAGCGGACATCTAAAGTTTGCTTCCATCTGCTTTAAAATTAAGACTTAAAAGACAAAAACGCTTCTGTTTATCCCACCCCTAAGTGAAAGTTGCCTGCTTGTCGGTCTTCTACAGACTGTACTTCGGTGAGTGTGCTCAAGAACTCCACGACGCGACCTCATCCCACCGGCCCCCTTCTACCATCGGGCATCTAGACGCACGGCAAGTTACGATCCTTTGGTTGCCATTTCGCCAATTTGCACCAAGCGCTTCCAAACATCCTTCATAATGCGCACAGCGAATGAGTGGAACTCACTACCTGCGTCAGTGTTTCCGAACGCATTCAACCCGAATCTCTTCAAAGTTAGAGTGAACAGGCTTTTTCTGGGTAAGCTCACTCCATCGTAGACTCTGTCTCTATCACCTCTGACCTAGACTAGAGTCAAGAGCAAACCTATCTCAAATAATAAAAAATTGAGTACAGTTCTCTATATTAGAGTAAGGGGGGCTTCATCTCGCCAGTTAATTTGCACGTTGGTGGAGGTCACATATCTTCGAATTTCTAGGACATGTCGGTTTGCTCACGATGTTTTCTTTTACCGTTTCTGAGAGACGGTGGTGATGAAATAATTTACACAAAGTAAAGCGCCTGCCTGGTTCCTAACCGAACCCACGACCTACAACTTGTAAGTCGCGGACAATACGACTGGGCCACCTCTAATCTCTCTCTCTCTACATACATACATACATATATATATGTATACAGTAAGTAATATTGCCACCATCGTTTAGTTGTTTTTTCTGTCAAGTAGTGCTATGTTTCGTTCGACTCCCCGGTACGGTGAACAATCTGTGCCTCCTACTACTATAATTGACCGGGCCAAAAAGTGGGATAGTTCGTCGTGTAGTTCAGGAGCATCAGTTTTCCCATGAAAGATTTTACGCGTAATTATTTATGATTTGGTAATTTTTCCTTCTAACCTTGAGAGAATTGTAGCCAGCCTAAGAGGCAAGTTAGAAGGGTATAAGTACAAGTACGTACTGCAACTAAGGCTGACTAAGGTAGAACGCGGTATATTAACGGACCATCTTGAGCTTCTTGGCGTTACGTTGACATCGACTCTCAATTTTGGCCCATACACTGAGCCAAAGGCTCAGCTGGCTGCCAAAAAGCTGGTGATCCGTGCAAAGATGAGAAGGTACTTCACGCCGGAACAGCTCCTCAATTTGTATCAAGCGCAAGTTCGACCATGCATGGAGTACTCCCATCCCATCTCTGGGACGGATCTGCAAATACCAGCTTGATGCAGTAGAGTCGATCGAAAAGCGGGCCAAGAGGCTCATCGGCAATGAGGCGCTGGTCAAGGCAAAGCTCCAGATTCTTGAACATCGTCGCCGAGTTGCCAGCTTGTCGGTTTTTAATCGGTTACATTTCAGCGAGTGTGCGATGGAATTTGTTTTGATGTGTTGATGGAAGACGTTTTGGGAACACTTTTATTATGCTTACAGCTAAGGAGTGGCATTTCCTGCCTGAGTCTGTGTTTCCCGATAGCTACAATCTGGGGGTCTGTAAGTCGAGAGTGAATAATAATATAATAAATTATAAAGAGAGTTACGAACACCAAATCCCCAAAAAACCCCTCCACAGACTTACTTGACTCTTCTACCTCCCCGCAACACTCGGTAGACAAAGTTAACGAGTTTTTTGTTAGTATAGGCAAAAATCTTGCGAACGCTTTTACTCACCCCGGTGATATTGCAGGCCCACCACCTGTCACTAGTGCCACAGCTGCGCCATTACACTCGTTTGTCATGATTGAAACTTACGAGAGCGAGGTTGAATCGCTGCTCATGTCTCTAAAAACTGATGCTGCATCTGGATGGGACACCATCTCCACCGCGTTTCTTAAGCGTTATAAGATGCTGCTTATCGCTCCATTGACATACTTGTTTAACATTTGTCTCAGCACCGGTGTATTCCCCCTGAACTTGAAAAAAGCTATTGTACATCCTATACACAAGGCAGGGAGTAGTAACTGTGTTAACAACTACCGACCGATTGCTATCCTACCTTCGATCTCTAAAATCCTAGAACGCATTATAAACAAGAGGCTTATTCAATATCTTGAAGAAAAAATGATTTTATCTCGCAATCAATTTGGCTTCCGACGAAATAAATCGACAAGTGATGCTGTTCTGGAGCTAACGGGTTATATTGCCAAGAGCATTGATGCAAAAAAGAAAGTAGTGACGGTTTTCCTGGATCTGAAAAAAGCCTTCGACACAGTTTCTATTCCCAACTTAGTGTTGAAACTGGAGGGACTGGGAATTCGAGGCCTACCACTAACAATATTTGCGGATTACCTAAGTGATAGGACTCAGTGCGTAAAAATTGACAATTACCTGAGCCGTGACCTTCCTGTCACTTTTGGCGTTCCTCAGGGATGTGTGGTTGGTCCCACACTCTTCCTAGTTTATGTCAATCAGCTGTGTAATCTTCTTCTCCAAAATGGAAAAATCACGACCTTTGCTGATGACACTGCACTCACCTTTATTGGCGATACCTGGCACGAAGTTTTTGATGCGGCGCAGAGGGGATTAGATCGGGTCTTAAGTTGGCTTTATGGTAATTACCTTACCCTCAACACGGATAAAACAAAAATTATCTGCTTTACACTACGCCAGTCTGCACAACCACCAAACTCATACTCCCTAATCGCTCACTCAAACGACTGTCCAAACACCGTTGCCTGCTCTTGCCCCAAACTCACACGTACCTCTACAATCAGGTACCTCGGGGTGACTCTTGATGGCAATTTGAGCTTCTCGTCACACATAGATCTTCTGACTGGAAGGATTAGAAAGCTGATATTCGTATTTAAGACTCTTCGACATGTGGCAGAACCAGCGATTATCAAAAAGGTCTACCTGGCCCTTTGCCAATCGCTCTTATCATATTGTGTTTCGGCCTGGGGAGGTGCCCCTAGGACCATAATGTTGAGATTGGAGAGAGCTCAAAGAGCCGTGTTAAAGGTCAGTACTTTTCGTCCAATACTTTTCCCGACCGAAGAATTGTACAAGTGTTGCAGGGTACTTTCTGTCAGACAACTCTTTATACTTAGTACAGTCCAAATACAACATAAAAATACCCCTTACGCTATAATCACCAAAAGACGTAGGGATAATGTTTGTCAGCACTACAGATGTAAGTACTCTTTTACCAACCGATTCTTTTGCTTCCAAGGGCCACAATTATATAATAGACTTACTATGAAATTAAAAATTTACTCTCTTTCTGCCTTGACTTTAAAGAAAGCCATAACAAACTTTCTCCTAGCAACTAACTATACCGATACAGAACGCCTGCTTATTTCCGAGAATAATCCCTACTAAACCTTTCCACAAAAACATAACACACTACATCTTGCACAATACACACACCCACACACACTCATCACACACACTTTTGACTCTGATGCAAAATTAAACAATGTTTGTATTTAATTCTTACTTTGTTTTTGATTTGATTTAATTTTTAAATTTGATTTAATTTTTGATTTGTTTTATACTAATTTAATTTTTTTTATTTCTAAATTTGTTTGCAAACTCTGCTTGTTAACTTTATCTTCTTCAAACGCTTGCTCTACCTGCAATTTATTAAAAAGTTAAATTTTTGTGTATGAGCTTGTACCACTGCCCTTAATACGAGTTATTTTATAACTTAGCAAGGGTGCTGGTCGCAACGCCTATCTGTTTTGTTAAATAATTGAAACCCTCAAATGATTCAATTGATATATGTTAACATGCTTTTATTAATTTGAATAAATTTATTATTATTTGTTATTATTAATAGGTTATTTCTAGGCAAGCGTGTTTCACCGTCGACCACATCATCGCTTACCATCAGGTGAGATAGTGGTCAAGCGCGAGCCTATAGGATATAAAAAATAAAAATAACATAATTAACGAGCGCGTTATATTAATCCAAAATCCTACTGCAATAATCTGCAGGCACACTGTTTCTATTGTACGGTGCATGGTAAATACACGCTGTGTTTGATGAGTTAAGGTTTATAATTGATTGTGTAGTACGTTCTGATTTAAGAAATGCGACTGTTTGCGCGACTGCGTATCTATTGCCTTTACTGAACTGCTTAAGTAGTAGTTGCCATGTGGTAGGGGCAAGCTGGAGACACAGGTTTCCGATATATTTTCGTGTACCGGGCATATCTCCTTGTTTATTATATTTATCGCAAAAACTTACAATATCAACTATAAGTTCAGATTTCCTCCCGATGTTTTCCTTCCCGGTTGTAAGCGATGTCCAAGATAAACTTAGAAAGTAATATGAATTGAATAAGACCTAGTCTTTGCCCCTAGGATGCATAATAATTAGTACAAGAATGTTCCCACTGCTAGGAATTCAGCCTTCTCTCAGTGTTGGGATTGAGCAGTAAATGCCTTAATAGACTGACCCTATAATGTGACATATCTTCGAAGTTTTGGTTCTTGAACATGCCAGTTTCAGTGTCCTTCACCGTTTTGAAACAGCGATGATGAAATAATTTAAACATAAAAGTAAAACTTGGGTGACAGCCTAACTGCTTATAATTCGCAGTTCTTCAACATCAGCCAGTAGCCACCATTGCTCCCTAAGGCAATACTAAAATGTTTCTCATATACACTCGCGAGCAATGAACAATGGATTTTGGTGTATCATTTGAAAGATAACAAAATTACCTTACAGATGAAATACTACAATCTATAGTTCATTGCATAGAAATAGTAAAAAATTGTTTTGAGCAACGCTCGATGAAGTGATTCTAGATTATTGCTCGCGAGTATAGTTCTTAGAAGAAATCCATTAGCGCGGTGATATCTTATCAATTTATTAGGTGAACCATTAAAATGTTTACTATCCAGTTACTGGAACATATAAAACTGTCTTCTTTCTTTCTTGGAATAAGTGATGCAATTTCATTATGGCTATTAATGATCCCACAGCTGGGACACAGGCCTCCTTATTGTAAGAGGGAATAGTCCTTAATCTGCCACGCTAGCCGAGGTTGATGGATGTCACATGTCTTCGAATTTTTGGTTGATGATGTTTTCCTTCACCAGGTGAGGTCGTGGCTAAATAATAACACCCGCACGGGTCGATCTTCAAGGTTAAGCAACGCTTGACGAGGTCAGTCCGTGGATGGTTGGCCATTTCAACATACCGAGTTACGTCACGTTATGCCGTTGGTCCCTGCTGTCATTTGAAGATCTTTGACAGTCGTTACGGGTAGTCAGAAGCTTGAGATCTGACACCAGTCTCGCCAAGGCACTGGTACTCAGCTGGTCCGTTTCATCATCGGACTACCAGACGTACGGCGAAGCGCCATCGGTATATGGTAGACATACCAACCATACGCACTAAACGTTTTGAGAATACTTTTATTATGCGTACAGCTAAGGAGTGGAATTCCCTACCGGTGTCTGTGTTTCCCGATAGCTACAATCTAGGGGTCTTTAAGTAATGAGTGAATAGGTTACTTCTAGGCAAGCGTGCTCCACCGTCGACCACATCATCGCTTACCATCAGGTGAGATAGTGGTCAAGCGCGAGCCTATAAAGAATTTAAAAAAAAAGATTGGAAGCCGACCCCGACATAATTGGGAAAAGGCTAGGCAGATGATGATGAGGTTTTCCTTCACCGTCTTGAGAGCAGTGGTGATTAAATAATAGCGCCTGCTTGGGTCCAAATCCACGACCAATAACTTGTTAGTCGCGGCTGTTACCACTGGGTCACCACTGCTCTCCATTGTCATCGCTAAGGCTATTCTCTTAGTAGCCGGTTGTAGACCAAGAGCTATACTATAAGAGATAGTTTTTCAAACTTTCGTGCAGTATGGAACAATACAACTCAGCTATGCAAACCAAGCTATAAAATTACTTACTGCAACCGCGATGAAGGTGTTATTACTTATTTCACAAAGGGCAGGACGATTTGATGGGATAGCGTTTGTTATCTTTACAGACGCATTGCGGATCATCGGAGTACCCCCATCGCCACATCTGACTAAGTTAGAGCTACAGCGGTCCATCTGGATACTGTTGGTTGGTTGGATAAATGATTTTATTTCTGTAAGTTGTTTTGTAATAAACACTTTTACATGTCGATCATATTTTTTTAAACTAGATGAGGTCGGCGTTTCCTGACTACTCTGAGAAGAAACGCCGAAACAAACTCAGAGGTCAGTCTCTTTTAAAGTCCAGACAAAATCTTTGTTAGATCATGTGAAGACCATGTAGACAGATGTCTAAAATGGTCTTTTGAGGCAAGAACCAGCCAGATTGAGTGGACCTCTCCAGTCAGTGCACGCATTTGTCAATAACCGAGCAGCTCAGAATTTAAGGAGCTCAACGATTCGACGAACAATACCAAAGAAAGGACATTCGGGTAGGCCGCATAAATTACTCAAACTGCCAGACCATGATTAAAAACTAACTAATAAAAAAATAAACTAAAACCAAAAAAGAAACAATAGAATGGTCTACATAGTCTTCACATTCACAATAATTAAAATAAAATAATATAAATCTTTAAAAAGTTAATATTCTTGTCATTAAAAGAATAACAAAAAAAACAGGGACCAAAAAAAACAATTAATTGCATCTAGCAGCAGGATAATGTTGGTTTGATTCTCGGTTGCGAAAATAATAAAATATTGTCGACTTTTAAGAATACTGTTTTTAAATAAAACTACGTTTTATAACAAAGGTAGTAATTTTTAATACCAGATTAGCTTACATTAATAATAATGTAACAAAATTATATAAATTCTTACTTACTTAGTAACTAGATAGGTAAAATTAATTCTTTTAAATTTAGCTTACTGTTGCCTAGCGCAGAACAATAAATTACTAAACTTAACTTGAATCCCTTTACTGAACTATATTTAAAATAGATCGCCTTTGTTTCTGAAAAAATGGAGTTAGAGAACTTGCCAACATCTAACCGCATGATAGCTCTTGTATTGAAGTATTTGTCAAATTCCTCATTTCAAATCCTCAATTTCTGAATTGAGGAACTGTGGGATTTTGAGCCATTACATTTTCTAAATGAGTATCAATCTATCTGTGACTATCACATATTTTTTAAACAAAACCCAATTGGAACAAGAGGTATAACCTTTTACATGTAATAAATCCTATCATAGTGGTTCCTCTGAAAAAAATATAGGTACTACCTATACATTTTTGAATATAATATATTTAGAAAAGTATACCTGTTTATTTTGGTAACATAGCAACTAAACAATATCAGCATTGACCTGCCAAGGATATTTGCGTGGGTCTAAAAGTTACAAATAATACAATCATGTTTGAATGCAGCGTGCTAATTTACTAAAACTTATTAAAAATATTTGTTTATCAAACGAGAAGACGAGTAAGGCCTCTAAGCACCTAATTGAAAATGAATCGAAAATTGGTGTAGGTAAATATATACCTTCATGAACAAAACAACACACATAATAAACTATCTGTTTTGAAGATGGTAAGCATGTGCATCGCTGGTGTGACGACTTAGAAGCGTTTACGGAAGATAGGCCGACAAAACATGGGGTAGGGTGGAAGGCTACGGGGGATACCTTCGCCCTGCAGTGGGACAATAATAATATGTTGAATAAAAAACCTGTATCACCGAGTTAGGGTAACAATACAAATCAAGTAACTATCGTCAAATAGTTTATATTAAAAGGTAACAGGGACGGAAGGATTGGTTGTCCTAACAGGCTCACTGTCCACAAAAACAATCACAAATGCCATAATATGTGCGTCATGGGACTGTGAACCTGTTATAATATAATGAATATAGGTAGCCTACCTATGTATTTTATGATATAAATAATATTATATTGTTTACACGTTTCTTACTTCGGAAACAACTTGTGCTACCAGTGGTAAAGGGTGAAAGTTTACACAAGGGAAGCCGGATAAACAAGTTTCCAAAAAAAATGTAGAAGTCTACAATAGCATTTTTTTAGCAACGGATAAAGGCAGGGAAATGTTTCATTCTCCGCTACTGGTAAACTTTTGTCAACTTATTTCTTAACTTACTCGTAAAGTAGAAAAACTTCTCGTTAATTTAACGTCAGTACCGAAGTATTTTGAGTTCTTTCAGTACAATGACGACGTTTTACAATCACAAACATAGTCAGTCTTCTTTACGGAAATTCTATTCACTCTTTAATAGTTTAGTTCAACATTTTCACTTATTTGTCTTTTAATAACTATTCAATAGTCTTTGATAAAGTATAGGTAGCATTGTCTACTTCTTGCACCGGATTCTTAAGGCTCCTCCGATTTTCGTATCGAAATCGTATTTTTCGCTCAACCTTTTTGTGGACACAAACAGTATTTTTCATAGAAATTGTTCTATAGGTACTAAATCTTTAGAACAAGTTCTATTAAATACATAGACTGAAAAACGCGTGAATCGCGCCTGCGAGAGTCTAAGCTTGGGCCCAATAGGCTGGTTAACTTAAATTAAATCTTATAACAAAGACTACAAAGAATCAAATCATTCGACAACAGATTTTACAATCAATGTCCTAAATATTTCAGAAGCCCTTCAAACTTACATAAAGATGGAGTAAATCGGAGTGGTACAAGTCTGCGTTATGGAAGGGAAGAACTAAATCTAAAGACCGCTGCCGAATACGCGGTTTCTCGGGATATAATCACATTGGAAGACGGATTGAATCACAGCACAGTACGAGGTTTTTGTTATTAGCATCGCTGCTATACTTTCTAGATGTCGTTAAAATGGGCTCTCGGCGATTATATTTACTATGTTGTTCTTCACGACCACACTAACTTCTTCTCTTCTTTAACCCTTTGGTATTTTTGTGCACTTTAATTTTTGTCTCAAACTTGTGCGCTTGTTTACGAAGTCAGCTAACAACTAACTCTTCTTCAAATTATACTGGCTAGGAGATGATTGTGCTGCAATCTCCTTTAGCAGCATATCCTGCATCCTACTTCTCACTACCAGCTTTCTGATCGGGTCCAGTTGTTTGAAATACGGTGCCAAAGACTTCAGGAACATCAGGTCATAGTCTTCGTTTGAGGATAGTTTCGCCACCTTCTCTGGTATGGGATCTTCTTCATAAGATTCGTCGAGGTACACCTCTACTTCATTATTGCCTTCTGTTTCTTGCTCCACTTCGAATT
Organism: Orthosia gothica; assembly: GCA_949775005.1. NCBI lineage: Eukaryota > Metazoa > Arthropoda > Insecta > Lepidoptera > Noctuidae > Orthosia > Orthosia gothica. Next base: position 3,888,222 of record OX459036.1, on the reverse strand, counting down.
CATATTCGTCGTCTTCCATCTCTTCTTTCGCTTCAATAGCTTCCGAACTACTTTCGTCGTTCCCTCTGGATTTCTTTCTGTTGTCAGGCAGGTTAATAAACTTCATCATCTCGAAATGCCGCCATTTTCCTGTGTACAGATCTTCGGTTCCGAACTTCTTGATTTCTTTCTTGAACAGATCGCGGAGATTCTTCCACTTCACTCGTAGACGTTCTTCTGTGAAACAAGATAGAATATTTTGAAATATTACAACGTAGGTATTTACTGATAAGACTGCTTCTAAAACATACAAGTACTGATTTTATTGGAAAACGTATTGAACTTGTGTTCTAAAAGTAGTAAATCAGTAAACTTTATACTTCCCACAAATATTAGATAAAATCTTGTAAATCTGTACGTACGGCTTGCTTTTATACTAGGACCAATGTTATCATAAGGAGTTCCATCGTAATAAATACCATGCGGGACCATTGTGTCAAACTGCATTGCACTTACAATTTTTTAGTAAGCGTTAATAATAATAGGGGATCTAAGCCGCTTAACTACCGGATATTCATGAGAATCAGAGGGCCAATAAAATTATCGTACCTACTTAGAAACCGTTTAAACTTAAATTGCAATCTCATCTCGGCGACAATCATTGTGAAAAAGTTCAAAAAATTAAATTTAAATTTTGGTTTTTTTAAATTTTATTGTAATGTTATTGATTATGTTTATACCAGGCCCCTCAGAAAGTATTGCGAAAAAAAGTTTTTATATATGGGAGACTGGCCAGTTATAATGTTTTTCGAAAATATGATTATTTATAAGTAAAAATAAGTAAGTTCCAATTTCAAAATTTCCCTCCACATTTTTTGCGAGTTAATTCAAAGTATTGTGTCTCACTGAAATATGGATCTGCGCCGGGAACATTTTAGAGCTATGATTTTATACGATTTCAAGTGTCGCCTGAAACCGGATGAATCGTACGATAGACTTCAAATGGCATTCATGGATGAAGGCCCTTCCAAGGCAACCGTGTATCGTTGGTATAACGAATTCAAGCGCGGTCGACCAACTTTGGGGGATGACGAAAGAAGCGGTCGCCCTTTGACGGCTGTTACCGAAGAAAACGTGCTAGCAGTGAAAAATTTAATCCAAGACAATAGGCGAATTACATATCAGGAGATTCAACACATATTGAAGATTGGATCGGGAAGCGTTCACGAGATTCTACACAGCCATCTTCGCGTGAGCAGGATAGTATCACGCTGGGTGCCGCACAACCTCACCGATGCTCAGAAGCAGGCCCGGGTAGAATGGTGCCGTGATATGCTTAACAAATTTGAAGCAGGCTCGTCTCGGCGTGTTTACGACATCGTTACAGGTGATGAGTCCTGGATTTATCAATACGACCCAGAAACCAAGCGCCAGTCGACTGTTTGGGTGTTTCAAAATGAGCCAACGCCTACCAAAATGAAGCGATCTAGAAGCGGGGTAAGATTTTGATCGCTAGCTTTTTTAATTTGACTGGCCACTTGGTATCAATTCCCTTACGGGATCAAAGAAGCATTAATGCCGAATGGTATACTACCAAATGTTTGCCAGAAGTTTTCTCTGTTATAAGCAACAAGCGACCAAACACAGGGCTCCGCGGGCTACTGCTCCACCACGACAATGCACCTGCGCACACCGCACTCAAAACGAGGGACTTCCTGGACAGCACGCCAGTCAAACTCCTGGGTCACCCTCCTTACAGCCCTGATCTAGCACCGTGTGACTTCTTTTTATTCCCAAAAATAAAAAATCAGCTCAAAGGGATACAATTTTCGTCGCCGGAAGATGCGCTGGCTGCGTTCGAGCAGGCTGTAAACGAGGTGTCTGCGGCGGACTGGAAAAAGTGTTTTGAAAACTGGTTTAGGCGCATGAATCTTTGTATAGAGGCTGGTGGAAAGTACTTTGAAAAGATTTAATAAAAATATATGTACGTATAGAACAATTTTTTTTAGTTTCGCAAAACTTTCTGAGTGTCCCACGTATAGAGCGTGCAAACTCGAACATGTGTTAGTTGTGGTCACCTATAATTGAGTGTGCATAACAAGAAGGGTATCAAATTGTATATTGTCTGTATAAGTTAATGTTGTGTAACTCGTTGGTGATCCTAATAAATAAATTAATAAAAACTTGTTAAAAATGTAGGGAGTCCGATTGTGGCTGAGATTGTTTTTGAACCGCATTTTTTGTAAGTTACGGTCCATGAAACCAAACTACCAATGAACTTGAAAAAACAGCATCCAGCCTGCTGTTACTGCCCCACTGCAGGGTAAAAGCCTCTTCTCATGAGGTTAAATGCTCTAAGTCTCATGCAGAGAAGGCGAGCATTAATCACCACGCTTGGCATCGGCAGGTTTTTTGACTGGTCTAAGAAGAGGTGGACGGTAGGTACGACGGCAAATAAACTAAAATTGACAGTCTCTTCAGTAATTTAATAGGTACTTACTTACTTTAATTCAATAACTTAATTGGCACGAATTGTGTTAAATGAAATTTTTATTTTTTATGTTACATTTGACTATGAATTAATAAAAATACATAGGCAAAAAAAAACACTACAGATATACGTATACATGTTAGTACAGTTTATCATTAAGACATTACTGAGACGAATACATTACAAGATCCTTTAGTACATACCCACACACAGGCATAAGAAACTTTGCATAACCACAGAAATAAAATTAGGCATAACTTTCGAGCTAACTACCGCCATCTGTATTTGTACAGTGGCACTACGAGGTACTAGGAGCGCAACACTCACGAGTACATTACAAACATGTCACACTAACCTGGTAGCTGCATCACTTCGGCTATCTCCATCCAAGACTTGGCCATTCGATACCTGTCGTTGTATCGATCATTGTTCGGATTCCACAAACACTCTCTCTTTTTTACTTCTTTTACAAGTTTCTTCAGCGTATGATCGGATAACACCATTTTTTGCGGCATGCTATGTCAGATTTTTTTGAAATGAAATCGCGTCGCGTCACAACGGTCTGTCCGCGCGGCTAGAGTTCGCCGCGGCTACTGGCGTCTCGCGGCCGGTGCCCAGCGCGCCCGTGCGTGCGAGCGATGAGGACGATCAATGTACGGTAAGGTTGGCTGGCTGCAGACGCGGCGTTCGCGCGGCTTTCTGGAAGTAAAAGATAATTAATAATGATTTAGTATATTTTTATACTGATTGTGTGATTTTCTCTTCTACAAGGCGTCAACTTTCATTCATGTGAAATTAGGAAATATTTGAAAAAGAAATAATATTTGCCTTGAATTGAGTTTTATGTTTCGATACCTTTTTTCAGGTACCTACCGAGTAGGAGGCAGCTCTTTTTACCACCGCTTTTGTTTACAAGTTAGAAATTGAATTTTCCTTGCCACTATTTTTGATTTAAACAAATTTGGCAATATCGCTCACCACAAGGACAGGAGTACACAAAGCCATTATTTTATAGACACCTACCTGTAGAATAATAGAACTGTGTTGCTCTCTTTACTCAGACCCTTTCTCCTGAGACCCTTTTATGTACGTAGGTATTCCGAAAACATCAGCATTGTGTTGAAATAAATAAATACAGTTTACTCACAGTTACACTATGCACCTGTAATATTTTGATAGTTTGGGAGATGGTTCGAGTTTGAGACTCCCTTAAATTATTCTGCTATTCAACTTAATTGGTCTTTGGTTTCATAATTGTAAGAAAAACCAGAATCACACCAACCAGAACAACAATACTAACAACTTTAAAACACAAAATTAAAAGGATCTAATAATACGACTATATCAGAAACTACAAAACACACGACTTTTTAGACGCGGCGCGGTCTGTGAAACGCTACGTCTGAAGCCGGTCTATATCGCGCGAAGTCGTCGAGCGAAGCGTGCGATCACGCGACACGAGGTCGCCGCGCTGTGTCGGAATATCGCGGTTTATCGCACCGCGGGGCGACACGTGTAGGTAGCCAACGGATATCTACCTAATAATCAATTACCGAACTGCATGATAGGCACAATATTATTGAATCATTAGGATTAGACGTGTATTGTGTAAAATACAAACACAATAACAATTTTTTTCGTCGTCATGCTAACGATGAAAAATTGTTTTACTTACCTGACTGGGTAAAACGCGCAGAAATTTTAAAATAAGTTTATTTTTGTATTTAAAAAGATTTGTGATGCAAAAATTATTCTAATATAGTGCAGTAAAGATTATAACGCGGCTGTCACAATAGAAACAAACTTTCACCAAAAAGTTTTAAACAAAAACTTTGTAGACCTCTTTTGTAAAAGCAACACCTAGTGGAGACAATACTAACGATCAAGTTCATACTGTTACAATAACTTCAAGAATACGTGTAGATGCAGCGCCATCTAGCAGAAACATAAAACATCACGAGTAAAAGAAAATACTAATAAGTACGTGAAGTGGCCGGTAGAGGTCACTATTATAAAATCATCCCACAGCTGGGCAAAGGCCTCCGTCCATGAAGTCTAGCAGGTCCATGGTTACTGTAAATGATTTGTTCGTTTCGTCCAGCTCAAAGTCGTAGGCACAAGGGGTGCTTTTTTGGTTAGATACATAATTATATATACTTTAAAGAGAACTAGCTTTTTTCCCGCGGTAAAAAAGTAGCTGACACTCAGCGATAATAATGCGTGAAAGAATTCTCAAAATCGGTTCAGTAGTTCCAGAGATTACTTCCAACAAACAAACTCACAAACTTACAAACTTTACCTCTTTATAATATTAGTGTAGATTATAAGAAGTATACAGGCAACAATAAATTATTAACAAAATATTTTTTTTACTAGGCAAATAAATTAATGACCACCTTATATGTTCAACCCATTTGGTTAAAAATTATGGTAATTATTTTCAATACATAGCCGGATTCGATAACTCCAGCATTGTACTACATTCAGGCCATTCAGCTTTACAATAATTTTGATTCCGGTTATATTATTCTCCAAAAAAATATTTATTATTAATTTTTTAGAGAAATCTCTAGAAATAATCTTTGTATCTAGATTTTCTAGTAAAAAAAAAGCATTTTGTTAAAAAGTTTGCCGTATGCCATTACTTCCCAGATAATTATCCTTATTATCGACTAGCGACACTATCACGTGGTGTAATATTAATTACAGCGTGTGTTTTTTCCAAAATCTGCTGGTTCGATTCCTTGGTTAGGAATATTGATTTTTCAAAAATCTAATGTTGCAGTTTTAGTTTTCATCAAAATCGGCCTCGTGACTTCATTGAGTGTTTTTCGCTATTCCTTATATTTGGACTTCCACGCCCACTTATATAACTCACTCTGTATAACAACTATTTAGTCTTGTAGAAGAACGCTGACGTGCACATTTTGTAGTTACATGCACGGCGAACCTCAATTGTCCTGTATCTCGCATTAATATGAAAACCGGCCAAGTGCGAGTCGGACTCGCGCACGAAGGGTTCCGTACTTGGTAAATTGCGGTTTACGATTTATGACGTATTAAAAAAAAACTACTTACTAGATCTCGTTCAAACCAATTTTCGCTGGTAGTTTACATAGTAATGTACATCATATATTTTTTTTAGTTTTATCATTCTCTTATTGTAGAAGTTACAGGGGGGGGGGACACACATTTTACCACTTTGGCAGAGTCTCTCGCGCAAACTATTCAGTTTAGAAAAAAATGATATTAGAAACCTCAATATAATTTTTGAAGACCTATCCATAGATACCCCACACGTATGGGTCTGATGAAAAAAAATATTTTTAGTTTTAGTTTCAAGTATGGGAACCCCCAAAATTTATTGTTTTATTTTTATTTTTGTGTGAAAATCTTAATGCGGTTTACAGAATACATCTACTTACCAAGTTTCAACAGACAGACAGACAGACAGACAGACATGACGAATCTATAAGGGTTCCGTTTTTTGCCATTTGGCTACGGAACCCTAAAAATTGCCAAGAACATTACACGCTCGACCACATCGTTGAGTGAAAAGTGAATTCGGACTTTGTGCAACTTAAACTTAGTGAAAAAAATTACAAGAGCCGAAGATTGTCATTTTTCACCCATCTCTGGAACAACAAGAATGCCAGAATTTTGGACATGCTCACCCAAGACATGGTTTATTGAGGCTTAAGCGGTTTTACACCCGTAAAAGCTGTCCGACGAAAAACATGGAGAATAGAAAGAAGACATGCTGAAGGTTGTGGAACCGAAGTGATGAATACAATGGCGGTCTCGGTAAGCCTTGTGGAGAAATTGCCAAACCACTATCAAGTTTTCATGATTTTATGTATAATTTGGCTAATAAGAAGTTAGAAGTTCATATTCCTATTGTTTAAACAGGATTTATAGTTTAAATAAAACAAGCAAGTGGGCGCACGGTTGGCGCAGTGGTTGAGCGATTGACTGCTGCGCTGCGTGTCGCGGTTTCGATGCCCGCACGGAACAAATATTTGTATGACCTACAGATAGTTGTTCCGGCTCTGGGTGTTGTGTATGTAAGTTTATATGTTTGTAAAACGCACCCACGATACAGGAAGAAATTCCTAGTGTGGGGCAACGGTTTCAATTAAAAAAATAAAAAACAAAGTATCGTCCATCATGGATGAATTAATGTATTTTTGTTTTTTTTTAAATAGTGTTGCCTTCACACATTGTAGGTACCTAATAATTAAAATTAACATACCAGGCCCCTCAGAAAGTATTGCGAAAAAAAGTTTTTATATATGGGAGACTGGCCAGTTATAATGTTTTTCGAAAATATGATTATTTATAAGTAAAAATAAGTAAGTTCCAATTTCAAAATTTCCCTCCACATTTTTTGCGAGTTAATTCAAAGTATTGTGTCTCACTGAAATATGGATCTGCGCCGGGAACATTTTAGAGCTATGATTTTATACGATTTCAAGTGTCGCCTGAAACCGGATGAATCGTACGATAGACTTCAAATGGCATTCATGGATGAAGGCCCTTCCAAGGCAACCGTGTATCGTTGGTATAACGAATTCAAGCGCGGTCGACCAACTTTGGGGGATGACGAAAGAAGCGGTCGCCCTTTGACGGCTGTTACCGAAGAAAACGTGCTAGCAGTGAAAAATTTAATCCAAGACAATAGGCGAATTACATATCAGGAGATTCAACACATATTGAAGATTGGATCGGGAAGCGTTCACGAGATTCTACACAGCCATCTTCGCGTGAGGAGGATAGTATCACGCTGGGTGCCGCACAACCTCACCGATGCTCAGAAGCAGGCCCGGGTGGAATGGTGCCGTGATATGCTTAACAAATTTGAAGCAGGCTCGTCTCGGCGTGTTTACGACATCGTTACAGGTGATGAGTCCTGGATTTATCAATACGACCCAGAAACCAAGCGCCAGTCGACTGTTTGGGTGTTTCAAAATGAGCCAACGCCTACCAAAGTGAAGCGATCTAGAAGCGGGGGTAAGATTTTGATCGCTAGCTTTTTTAATTTGACTGGCCACTTGGTATCAATTCCCTTACGGGATCAAAGAAGCATTAATGCCGAATGGTATACTACCAAATGTTTGCCAGAAGTTTTCTCTGTTATAAGCAACAAGCGACCAAACACAGGGCTCCGCGGGCTACTGCTCCACCACGACAATGCACCTGCGCACACCGCACTCAAAACGAGGGACTTCCTGGACAGCACGCCAGTCAAACTCCTGGGTCACCCTCCTTACAGCCCTGATCTAGCACCGTGTGACTTCTTTTTATTCCCAAAAATAAAAAATCAGCTCAAAGGGATACAATTTTCGTCGCCGGAAGATGCGCTGGCTGCGTTCGAGCAGGCTGTAAACGAGGTGTCTGCGGCGGACTGGAAAAAGTGTTTTGAAAACTGGTTTAGGCGCATGAATCTTTGTATAGAGGCTGGTGGAAAGTACTTTGAAAAGATTTAATAAAAATATATGTACGTATAGAACAATTTTTTTTAGTTTCGCAAAACTTTCTGAGTGTCCCACGTACAAACATCTTCCCCTTTTACATATGTAAGTTACTTACTATGAGACAGCAACTAAAATATTCAAATTATTACATGAAAACCACTTGCTAAGCAGGTTAACTGTTTATATTTTAAAATTTAATGCTAAGAATAATCAGCAATTCTAATTTCAACTTAACAGTGACAGTTTAATCTTAAATAAAAATCCTGATACAAAGAATAATTATTCTTTGTATTAAGATTTTTATTTTAGTTTAATCGGTAAGTCTAATAGAAGGACGCACTGAGCGACCAGATCTCGTAGTCTGCATAATTTCAGAGCTACCACTAGCTTCAGGTTGAGTTTACACAGGTTGCCCAGACTAACAGGACTGATCCTCATTTATTTTATTATTCCGGACAACCATTGTGAATTATCCTTACTTTTAGGTACCTACATACATAATCATTAGTTTTTCAATAAACGCATTTCTACTATGCATCAAATGTCTTTCATTTCTCCTAACTTCATTTACAAATGATCTAGGACCCCCTGCACCCATAATTTATTTGGTTGATTTTGCATTTTTATATTCTCTCCACATAAATGACGTCAACGGCAGCGGCATATATTTTTCACAAATATAGAGACAGAGAGAGAGAGAGAGTCTATGGACATTTCTGGCCAATACAGCAAATTTCTGGCTCGTTTTTTGCTCCTACATGTCCTGTGTAAGCTTTCTAGCACCCCTTGCCTCATATTTTGTGGCACTATGCGATCATTATAATAAATAATGTTATTTTTACATGTAACTCACTTCTCATTTGTATTAGTAATATTTCTATAATTTTAGGTTAACCTTCATTATACCATGTAATAACCTGCCTTAAATCTGCATTATTCATACTTTTTGAAACTGAACCATTTTTTTGTCTGCAACAGCTAATTGTGGCTCAAAACTATGAACCAACTCCTGCCCGGCGAGCTCGGCCTACTGTTACATCGCTTAAGTCACACTTTTTATCACATTTTGGGCGATAAAGCCATTTTGTCTTAAATGCTAGCACGGCGGCGTGAGATATTTTCATGACTTGTGGCATAACTTCTTGACGTTAATTTTTTATTTTTCGGCAATTGTCTAATTTTATTGCAGTTTTGGTTTAACCTTGGCCATAAAAAAACATTTAGGTTCTGAGAATCATAGCCCTACGACACACTGTTTCCGAATGATGGGCCTCCGATTCTTATTTTATTTTGCAAAACGCTCTATATTTCGAAAATAGTATCGCGAAAACGGTATATCGTAGGCAAAAAATACCTAAAATTTAGTCCCCTTTGCTACCCCTATGCTAGCAGCATCCCAACATAAATTTATGAAAAGTTGACACTGGACAACCATGTGACATAGTTTAAAGGCGCGACATGCCTTTCTTTTTGCTGACTTCATAGTGCGATATAATCTGAATAGACGACTAAATAAAATAATACGTATAAAAGTGTGCCGTTCATACAGATAAACAACTTTTTAATTTTGTTGGTAACAAATTAATATTTGACCCACGACCATAGACAAACACACACACACTTTATTTTGCTTTGTTTTTTTTTTTTGGGACAATCCCACCGCACTATGCCCAAACCACTGCAACTCCTGAAAGCCAGAATCAACAGTGGCGATCACCAGAAAAGCGCCGAGGCAATGAAGCTCGACGAAGTCCCGGAGAATGAATTCAACTGTCTTGGATGCCGCAACGAAATTAATCAGAAAAGAATTACGGAGGAGTAGGGAAAAATTTAAATTTCCACTTCCCTCCATATCAAGCAGGAGACAGAACAAACAAGGCCAATAGGCACAAAGGGTCATATACAACTGGGATAAGCCCAGTTGCCTAGCACCACGGATAAAAAAATAGCATTAATACATATTAATGGGTCCTAAGATCCTAATTTTTCTTTGTTTATTTAATAACATTTGTTTGTTAGAAAAATATTATTATTGTGAAAATTTTAATAATTAATTAAAAAATATAATAGCTTGGACCCAGTTCCCGATACCGGTGGGCCCCTATTTTTTAAATTTTATAAGTTTTTTTGGGGGTTTTATTTAAGAAATATTTAAAAATGTAGAAAGTAAGAAGAATATGGATCAAAAGAAAATAATAATTTAAAAAAATAATAATCAAAATAAAATGATAATTAAAAATAAAAAGAGCGATAAAAATACAATTATAAAAAAGTAATATAAAATTAATAAATAATCATGTAACATTTCAATGAATTAATAAGCATTGATCACCACACACACAAGATAAATTTATTGCCATTTGGTGCAGTAATTAGAAGGTTTTTTTTTTCATCTATAAAGAACAATGGCGAGATTTTAGCTAACTTAAATTTGAGCGTCTAAAAGTGAGTTATATACGAAAGACTTTCTATTAATTATCTACATTTTTTAAATATATTATTGGGCTGGTTCAAAACGGATAAAAAAAACATAATAAATAAAAAGTTATTTGATTTTTTTGTTAATTTCTCTAGCTTAGTGTTGCCATTATATATTTTATCTGCTAAGTGACAAGTAGTAACTATATTAATTAATAATATAATTAATGTATTTATTGCAGTAAATGAGTTAACAATACAGTTTATGACTAAGTATAGATGTTCCTCGCAGGTAGGTAAGAATATTGTAGTGTAGTAGAAATAAATGAATTACTTTTAATTAATGATTGGCAAAAAGACTAGTATCCAAGTTTAAAAAATATAGCTTGGTTGTTGACGAGGACAACGACCTTTTGATAAACGTCAAAGTCGCTTAGTTTAAATAAATATACTCTTTCCAAAGAGTATATTATACATTTCATGCTGAAATAACTAGGTAAGGGAAATGCTAATGCGATATTCCCCTTTTACTTCCACGAAATTGAATAATATTACCTACTAAACACATTATTAAAAGTTACCCAGACATAACCTAAAAAACTTTATGACTGAATATCTATTATTCTCGACATTCTCGAACAATTATTCTTGCACAAACTAATTCAGAACATCACCCTGAGTTAAACCAGATATTTTTCATTTAAAGACGTAGGAATTTAATCTCAGCTAAAAAAATGTATGGGCACCTGCCATTGTTCTTTTATCACCACCTCCGAACGAAAGTGATACAAAATGTATCACTTTCGTTCGGAGTCTCACTTAACACTTAACGGAGTATCACTTAATTATCTGTCAAAATGTGACATTTGTGACAAAATGGGTGCGCCCGTATTAGCAATTAAGACCCGATGAGTCCCAAATAAACGTCAGGAAATTTTCTCACGCCGCCGGTGCTAGTATTTAAGACAAAATGGTTTTATACCCAAACTGCGATAAAATGTGTGACTCAAGCCATGTCACAGTAGGCTGTGCTTGCCGGGCAGCAACAAGAAAGGCGTGTCGCGCCTTTAAAATATGTCACATGTTTGACCCGTGCTAGCATTTAAGACAAATTGTAAGACATGATACAATTTATCATGTCTTGTCACAAATGTCTTGGGTACGCCCATGCTCGCCGGGCTGCAATGTTGGATCTACGAGTAAAATCAAAAAATCAAAATCAAAATGTATTTATTCAATTAGGCCATTAAGCGGCACTTTCGAACGTCAAAAAAAAATAATTGAATCTTATACTAATCTCCAGTTTCCCAGCTCAAAATCATCGGCGAACCAATGCGAAAAACTGCCAAGCAAGCGCTATCCGCTGCGATTGGCTGTTGAAAATTCATTCAACCAATCACAGCAGACAACGCGCGCCCGACAACCCGCCACATCAACCCCCCGACAATTCCGAGCCGGGAAACTGGGGGTAATTGATTCTACCGTCCATTCGGAAATGTAGCTTGTTGTGGAGAAGAATGGACAAGAAACTCCACACATACTCTTTTAAAAAAAATGTGTTTTACAAGTATTTGGTTACATTATCTTGTTGAAAAAAAAAAATACATACATGTGAGAACGATGTAAAAAAAAACAAAAAAAAGTAACGCACTTAAAAGCTTCTACAGTAAAACAAACAATTAAAATACAATAATTAGGTAATTAAAAACAGGCAGAGGTAGCTAAGTTATGACCAATCCCAACTGATGGCGCCCGTTCACGAACATGACACATGGATCGGCACCACTCAGCTCAACCATTATGAAGGGAACCGAATGATCCAACACATGTGCCACCATCAGAGAGACATTAGAGAGAGCATGACACACTATCAACTGCCAGGGCACACTGAAGTCAACGTACGACACAAAGGTATAGCAAATGGTAGATTTACAGTTGGTACATAGTACTCATATATGTGCTGTGCAGTTATATAATATAAAAATAAATTGAGTTTATACAACACAAATACATTCATACAGTCTTCAGCAGGTCCAACAATACTTCAGAACTTTTCTGCTTATAACTTGTTATTGTGCCCTAGTGACTGTGGAGCTGGACTAGCGCTGAGCCAAGCATTTTTATCAGCGATGTAATCCCCCAACCTATAATATGCCTGCCTGCATAGTGTGCGTTTTATAAAAGTTTTGAATTTCGCCTCATTCAGTTCTAGAATGTGAGGCGGTATTTTATTGTAACATTTTATACAGTACCCCATAAAAGATGACGCTACTTTAGCCAGACGAAGTACTTTGCATTGTCCTTAATAAAGTGCGTAGACAAATAATCAGCGACAAACATTTTGTTCCCAGGCACATATTTAACCTCAACATCATACTTTATTAATTTCAGTACCATTATTTGTAATCTTGAACTAATTTTATTAATATCTTTGTTAATAATTGATTCCAGAGGTTTATAATCTGTTTCAACCACAAATTTCGCCCAAAAAAAAAAAATGGCAATCAGTAAAGCAACGAGAATAAAATGATATAGGTCTACCTTTTTGCAAGAGATACGTTCCCAGCCCATCCTTTGAACTATCAGTCTGCAAAACCACTGAACCCTCTTTTGTCAAAATACCTAAAGTAGGTGTGCATACATGATCCCCCCGGTGGGTTCCCGCATTGTTGAGGCGGGGGGGCTCAGTAGCCGTGTCTTGGTCACCCACGGTGAAGCGAAGAGGAACCCGAGAAGGGGCCTTTCGTCAGGGCTTTTGCCGATTAAGCCGACGACGTAGCGGCCAACCAGTAAGTTGCGGTGCCGCTTGGTAGCAGAGGTGACATCGCAACTGAGGCGGGCCGCGTTGTCGTATGGAGCATTCTAGGTCCCATACAAAAAGTTTATTTCTGTACCAACTAGTATACATTAGTTTATTATTGGACCCTCCTTTTAAGCATGAAGACGTCTGTGTTAGGAGACCGCTCCTCCACAGCTTTGGATGTTTGTACAAGTTATTTGTACAATATTCTGACAAATAAATGCATTCTATTCTAATTAGTACAAGGCTGTCAGTTAATATCAATATTTTTTCGAATATTAATTAAGAATGACTAAATAGGCAAGATTAAATTCCTTAATTGTCTGGATACGTTTTAAAATGGTTTCATTACATAAGAATTGATTATTGACCTAATTGTGAGACTATTTATAGCAAAGTGGAGAATGGTGGGGATACCGCGCCATTTTCTCACATTTGACGTATTGAGACAAGCCGACTCGTTACTATGAAACAGTGTGTAATTCGCAAGTTAACTTTACTTTGTTGTTAACTACAAGCCAGTACAGGCCAGATATTATATTGTGATTGTGATATTGACTTCTCTTATTTATTTATTTATTTAGGTAACCACACAACAGCGATTAAATTTTTTTTACAAAATATGCGACATAGATATATATACATACAATTTTATGGCCAATTATAGGTTTCCCTGTGTAACTGGGATAAATGTATAAAAAATGCGAACGAACTAATGCTACAAATTTAAATTAAAAGAGGCTATACAATCCAAATTTACATAAGGTTAAGTTAAATCACAATTTTGAAATAGTTAAATAAAAAGGTTGAATAACAGAAGATACGAGATGATAGAAGACCGGTTGACTGTCACTTGTCTCCATCTATAGCCTTCACTATTAGTTTTTTGAATGTAGGTTTATTACAGTTAAATATATCAACTTGTGAGAATTCTGAGTTATAATTTCGAGCAATGCGAGTCAATACACAGTTTGTCACACACATGCACATTTTGTCGACGTTTTATAAGTGCCCATGTAGGCCTATGTGAAATAAAAATTATTGATTTTGATTTTGAGTTCTTAGCATAGTTAGTGGAGTGACGAGGAAGTGTAACATTGGCGTGTAACGAGTGCGCCGTAAGGGAGTATTAAAAGCTATCTGTGCGGCCAAATCCGGGCAATCAAGGCGTCCATTGAGTATGTCATAGAGCAGACACATGTCCATCACTACGCCTTTCTTCGAGAGTTAGCAGACCATATGTTCGACAGCTATCCCCGTAAGACATTGGAGGATTACGAAGGCGATAGTTAAGATGGTTAATAAATCTTTTTTGAATCTTTTCTATTTGGTTCTTATAAATTATGTATTGCGGGGACCAGATTGGGCACGCATACTCTAAAACGCTGCGCACATATGCAAAATAAACAGATTTAAGAACCCCAATGTTTTTAAATACCTTACATGACCTAAGAACAAATCCTAGGTTCTTATAAGCTTTTGTCCTAATGAGGTCTATGTGATCTGAGAACATTAATTTACTATCAAACATAACTCCTAAATCCCTAACCATCTGGACTTTATTTATGACAATTCCATCAAAATTATATGAGTAAACAATCGGGTTCCTCTTACGCGTGTAACTTATACATTGATACTTAGAAACGTGTACAGTGATCTTGTTTTTTGTGTAATAATTATTTAAGTGATTAAGATCCTCTTGAAGGGCCTTACAATCATCGGGTGCAGGTATTTTATAAAATATTTTTTTGTCATCAGCGTACATTAAGTGATCAGAGTGTTCAAAAGAATCTGTGATGTCAAATAGATATGCGTTGTAAAAAAGAGGTCCTAAATGAGATCCCTATGGTACGCCGCTAGGGATTTCAATAAAGTTGGAACGGTAACCTCCTAGTACGACAGCTTGTGAGCGTTTAAATAAATACGACTGCACCCATTGTAAAAGATCCCCGCGTATACCCAGTCTGTACAGCTTACTGAGCAAGATGACGTGATCCACACGATCAAAAGCTTTTTCTAAATCCGTGTAGATCACGTCAACCTGCCCCCCGCTGTCTGTATTCTCAAGAACAAAGTTTGAGAAACTGGCAAGAGATTCCTCTGAGGATATATGGATAGATAGCGTTGTATACCAGTTTCTCAAATAATTTACCAATTGATCATTGTCCGCGAACCCTTTTATGAATTGGATCTATGAAAGCTTTTTTCCAATTAGATAAGACTAGAATTCGATAGAAGAATAAATTAGTGTCTCCAAGAAAATGGAGCCCATTTCGAGCAACTAATTAGTTAGTTAACCATTTTTTGTAAATAATTTAAGATTTCATGGTTTTGCTTTCATTTAATTTATCAAGTTTGTTACAGAGATTTCATCCTTATAATTGACCCTAACGATCGATGCAATAAGTAAGCAAGTAAGTACAGGGTGTCATTTTAAAAGATTTTAGTCGGTTCGATTCCCGGGTGTGGCAAGCGAATTTTCGAAAATCTTCGAATGCCGTTTTCTTTCTTTTCAAAAATAAAGGAATGTTTTCTTTGAGTAAAGTTTTCTATCTGCAGTATTAAGAGTACTTTTCCTTCAGGTGACATTACAAAATTCCATCCTGTATATCCGAATATCTCGAAATCGGTTTATCCTAGGCAAAAACTAACCAACATTTAGCCCCTCTGTGTTGGGGGGCAACACAGAGGGGCTAAATTTTGGTTAATTTGGGATGCTAGCAGCATCCCAACATGAATACTATGCTACCATTTTGGAAATATAGACCGTTTTATACAAAATGAAATAAAATTCGGCGGCACATAATTCGAAAACGGTGCATCATAGGACCATGTGTCTCCGAGATTAAATGGCTTCTATGGATAAGGTTAATAAGTTGGCGAAAAAAAAGGCCGAATTGTGTTAAAAAAAATCTTCGAAAATTTGACTGACTACTGCCCCTATACTGACGCTACGCAAGATGAAAGATCGACACTTCAAAATATCTCAATTTTTTTTTTTTAATTTATCGCGGCTTTTCTTACATCATCTCATGGTTATCGACTAGAATTTGCTTTATTTGTTTTACTGTTTAATATCTTTGGTGTTATAAAGATATAATATTATGAAAGGTTTTCAGTTTATTTATCAGAAACTTGGTAATGGTAAGACTCACAGTAGATGGTATGGCAATCACCCATGTAACACATCAGAGCAGCATATATTATTCTTATAATATACTTTGTTTCTAGGATCTCGGATAGTAAGGGTGTGTCTCAGGGTGCAATTCTAGGGTAGCAAGATTTAATTTTCATTGTTTTTGTTTATTATCAAGGACGTAGGCGTTCTTGATAATAACTTAAAAAAATATATGAACTTATTCATCGCTAGCTATCACATGACTTTAATTTGTCAAACATTTACAGCGCCCATTTGACATATTAACATTTAGGATTATTTAATAAATAAAATAAAATTTTCGATTAAAATTGAAACTTCTTGAATTTTAAGCCTTCTTGAGTTCTTTGAACTGTTTGTGTTGGCTTTCATGCATACTCGAGGAGGATAGTTAAAAGGGTAATAAAAGTCTACATCTTGTTCACATTTTATTTAGAGACATCGGTATAAAATATATGAGATATAAAACAGCACAGTCGTGATAAAATTAAAATATATCATAATATACGATAATATAAAAACACGTCAATATATTCAAAATCAACGTTTTAAAGTGTAAGATTTTTTATTGAGACGTGGGCTAATCGAGCGAGGTCAGCTTATGGAAATTAAAATACAATTTTAATTCATTTGTTTTCTAATAAAACTGACCCCAGAAGATACAATATAACGTAAAACTTAAGAAATAATATTTAAAATGGTATTTTGGACAATAGGCGTAGAATTAAATATTTTATTCACTGTGATATTATTAAAGTTCATAAAATTTTTCATACGTCTATAAAAAACGTATAGAAAAATTATACAAACATTTTATATGGATTTTTTAATTTATATTTTTACTTTTAACCTTACAATTATTTTATCACAGTGAATAGAGCTTAGGTGTGGGGATTAAAAGTGGATGTATGTAGGTGTCGAGAATAAACCCCTAAAGTGGGGTGTCATCAAGAACAGATATAATGCCGTGTCATAACAACGGATATGGTAACATTAATTACATATATGTATGTTAATGATAATATATTGTTATATCCTAACACTAACTAAGTGATGCATTTCACATTATAATATACGTTTAATATATGACCATCAATTGAAACATACAAAGCGGCGGAATGTTTCATACAATACGTTGTCAAAGGAAACAAGATGGACTGCAAAAACAGACCAATCATTACTACTTGAACATTTATAATAGCATAGCATTATGTATCTATAGCGTCAATAAATACTTTTAATACAGATATAAAAGTACTATCAAAATAATAACTTAAATTCTAAGTAAATCCTTGTCAGATAAAATTAAATAGAACGTAATTACGTATTATTTTTCAGTTAAAGTTAATTCTGCTAGAGTCCTACCGGTGTGGTGTCATTATAAACCTTAGAATCAGTCAGTGGTGGCTCCTTTGATAAGTTTTCTGATCACCATTTGATACAAACTTAGCAGAACTAACAAAACATATAATTAACATTAAATATATAATTCGTATAATTTCCATGAATTAAACTTTCAATTCCCGACAGTTGTATGATAAAGCTTTTATAATATATATTTATATAAATAAAACATTTTCCTAAAATACATATGGTTAAACCACGTTAACTTTGGCACGGCAATTTATTTTAACCAAATGGCTAACAGCTTAACAAAAGTTATATATTGTATTTTTATAATATATAAATTCTATAACAATTTTAATTCGGCTATGATCGATTGATCAATCGAAATGCTTGGCTTGAAATTCAGATCTTCAGTTGGTAACTTTGAAGGTATTGTAAAGTTAGATGTACAGATAAAATCACATAATTTCTGAATATTAATCCAAGCATTGATGTTGCTCAAACATAATAAAGCGTGTAAATATAAATAAACATCTTTGGCAACGTTCCTTAAGCGAAATCGAGGCGCTAAAGCTCATAATGATGATTTAAAATAAAGTAATACCATTACAGACTAAAATTACCAGTTATAATACAATACACTAGTTTGTTCTTAACCTAACACATCAACGAACGTAATATCATTAGGTATAATATGGAATACTTTGAGGAAACGACTGGCATATGCCAGTATATTACGCTAAGCATATGCCTAGCCGGGTACAGTTTCCGAAGATTCAATCGCTATGTAATCTTTGGGTCTTATTATTGAGACAACTTATCAGATATTATAATCTCAATGAATTATAAAAGAGGCAGTTGATTGATAGAATCGTATTTACCAGGTAAATGTAAATTGAAATTATCAGTACTTATAATGGTGACAGATCTCTGTGTGCTATTGTCTCGAATATTCCCAGTCTTTTCTCGCTCAAATCCACAAGCATTTGCCAGTCGCTCCCCCAACTCAAATAAACATTCATTAAACATTGATACCAGTACAACATACAATGTCTTCATTATTACTTCTAATCAATAAACATATAATAACATTAATTCATTTTCTCTCAATGGAATATCTTTTTATATTACAATACAATAGTCTGGGGATAACTTCAACTCATACATTTTACATCCACCCGTACTCAATCCAGCATTTTCAAAAAACGTCCAAAAGAAAACATTGCTGAACACTGTGAGACAGTACCATGTGAATAATGAAAATGTATGAGACGAGTTCATCATTCAACTAGTCACAATCCATAGATCTTTTGCATATCCCAGAAATCTTTACAAATAAAATAATACTTAATATCTAAACAATTTAATATCATAAACTAAACGATTAAGTTTAAAGTGCATCCTTCAAAACTAATTAGCATTCAAATTCAAATACATATTTGATTTTATCTGGACCAATCATTGGACCCCACGATGGTAATGAATTCAATCCGTACCCCAAAATATTTATTAAATAATCAAACGGTTGTGTAAATGAGACTATCAAGTTATTGCACCATAGAAGGTAAAACATCAAAACTAAATTATGATTTCTTTGAAATTTATTATAGAACACTCTTCTCAGTCTCTTAGGGTAAAAATTCCAAGGTTTTCTAAAATATTTAAAGTAAAATGTAAGATCCCTAATGAGAAACGGTGAAGTAATATGAATATGTTATTCCACAATCCATACATAAGTATACTGACACTATATTATACGATGATGATACATTGGTCTATTTAATTATCTTCGTTAATAATAAAACATCGAGACACAACATCGAATGTAAACACGAACAGCTATTGTATTGATACTGTATTAATATTCTTTATAATGATTAAAATGTTATGTAATTGTAAAACTACTTAGATATAAAACGGGTTAGGACGTATATTGAAGAAGGTATGGTGTTTGAAGACACTGATACAATATATCTAGTGACACAGAAAACATACGGCATAGTAATGAAAAGGAAGTAAATTATATGGTTCACGAGAATTTTTCGCTGAAACCGATGAAACTGTATTCCCATCTTTTAATATTTAGAAGGGTCACCAGTCAGTTCACTTGAAATTTTCTTAGGAGGAATATATGTGAGTCGCGTTTAAAATTATCTTGTACATTAATTGTAAAAGAGCATATACGGGGTAAGGAAGATTGGAAGAAAGTGTGAGTGATGAACGAGTCTACATATTGTTATATGTTTTTGAGTACATTACTAAGCTCTTTTATACTTACTGCATGCAATCAGATCAACTATACTTATAGTATCATGGACATAATCATGTGTTCTATAAAGTTTATTGTTAACTAAAACTGCAGTATTATTATTTTATTAAATCCATTCGGTAAACACGGACGGTAAGGCGAATGTTTTTTTTTAATTGTTTCTACAGATCGCTTTTATAGTGAAGTTTGTTCAGGAGTTGAGTTTGTTGGAGATGTTCAGTTCACTAAAAGTAAAAATTACTTTTTTTTAATTTTAATTTTGAGAACAGGTTGTAAATTTTTCAAAAATATATTAGTCAGAAATTATAAATATTCCGAATCAAAAATTCTGACGAGTTAAAAATTAAGAAGCAAGTAATGTGAAATTATAAAATGATTAGTGAGAGCTACTTGTGAATAAATGGTAGGTCCTAATTAAAATGATATGTAACTAACATTGTATATATACTATAACTTTACATACAAAAGACAATAATTATGTAGACATAATTATAAAATATTTACAAGTTAAATTACAGTAAGGGATACATGAGAACAGACTGGAAGATTTTAGCTATAACTGTAAGGATATTGAAGAATAAGTCGCCAAATGTACAACGTGTCAGCCATGACACTCGTTCACGCGATCGAACCGTACAGACACACATCATGGTCCATTTTGAAATCCCATACCTTAATAGTATTTTAAAATTAAACGGTAAGTACATTTAAATTACTTTTAGTAGACTACTAACTATGAACTAGAATGTTCCAAGTTACATTATAAGAAAATTAAATATGTGTCTTATGTAATATTTGTGTGCTGTTAGTTAGTGTTATTTTGTTACTGTTTTGTCGTTTAACGTAAGTTTATCGACACTTCGTCAGTCAAACGTGCAGGTAGTAGTGAAACTATTAAAAAAACGCGACTGGGAATTTAAGTACGTTCAATGGCGTAGTTTATGATTATGTAATTAAATAAGGTCATGTTATGTACGAGAAGTTTCAGAATAAACAACAACTTTGAATTAATCTTCAGGAAATTGTGGGCGATTAAAAAAATATACTAAATTAAGTACATCACCCTGTCTGTGATCTCAAAATGTTGAAACTGACTGCTATGAAAATACATGTGACATTTGAAAGAAGAAGACAGTGACAGTGAAGACGCGCGTCTGCGCAGTAGGTTTGACAGATATCAGAGAACTATTGTCAAGAGACACGAATCTAATAAATTGAGTAATAATGTTAACAACCAACATTGCCGAGACATCGAAAAGTATACGAGTATTTATGATGTGGGCTATATGAAGCCCACGGGTTTCCCTTACATGAAACAGCGGTACACGAACGCTTAAGATACGTTACTCTACTGGTCGGGACTTAGCTTAGGTGTCGCTGGTGGCTGACGGCTGCTTGATCAGGTCTACATCGCGCCCCACACTGGCCTGGGTCTTCAGTTTTGGCTTATCAACAACCTTGTGATCATGACCATGCTTATCATGCACTTTATGCTCATGTCCTGTTTGAGGTTTATTCTTGCCATCATGTCCGGTCTTGTGATCATGGCCGGTCTTATGGTCATGTCCTGTCTTGTGATCATGATGACCGGGCTTGTGGTCAGGTCCACCCTCGACCACGCTGACTCCGTTCTTGTGGGTCGTCGGTTCTGGGTCCTCTTCGGTGTCCTCACGGAATTTACGGTTGTACCAGTGTAGGCAGATGCATCTGGAAATGAGAGGGTGGAGTCTTTAATTTTAGCTTATAAAGATAACAAAATAAACTGCTTGATAAATGTTAAATTGAGTGAGGAGCTATTTTTGGGTTTCTGTTATGTATTTAAAACGTCGTTTATGCCGCTTCGTATGAAAGTAGTTGCCTAAAAATATCATCGGGTCAAGGTTTTTTATATGAACTGCCCTAAAGGCCCTTTTGAATGGCTCAGGCTAAAGTCAAAGTAATTATCTATACCATAATATCTATACTATAATAAAGCGGAAGAGTTTGATTGTTTGTTCGTTTGGACGTACTAATCACTGGAACTACCCAGTCGGATTAAAAAATATATTTTTGTATGCCATATTGTACTATTATTTATTCTGTGGCCATAGTCACATTCATCATTGCGTAATTCTTCCCGCATAACGCAAAATTTCTTGGTTAGCCTAAAATATTGATATTTGCACAGTAAGTCGTAAGAAAACCGGCCAAGTGCGAGTCGGACTCGCGCACGAAGGGTTCCGTACTTGGTAAATTGCGGTTTACGATTTATGACGTATTAAAAAAAAACTACTTGCTAGATCTCGTTCAAACCAATTTTCGCTGGTAGTTTACATAGTAATGTACATCATATATTTTTTTTAGTTTTATCATTCTCTTATTTTAGAAGTTACAGGGGGGGGGACACACATTTTACCACTTTGGCAGAGTCTCTCGCGCAAACTATTCAGTTTAGAAAAAAATTATATTAGAAACCTCAATATCATTTTTGAAGACCTATCCATAGATACCCCACACGTATGGGTCTGATGAAAAAAAATATTTTTAGTTTTAGTTTCAAGTATGGGAACCCCCAAAATTTATTGTTTTATTTTTATTTTTGTGTGAAAATCTTAATGCGGTTCACAGAATACATCTACTTACCAAGTTTCAACAGCATAGTTCTTATAGTTTCGGAATAAAGTGGCTGTGACATACGGACGGACAGACAGACAGACAGACAGACAGACAGACAGACAGACAGACAGACAGACAGACAGACAGACAGACAGACAGACAGACATGACGAATCTATAAGGGTTCCGTTTTTTGCCATTTGGCTACGGAACCCTAAAAAGCGCTCTCGAACTGATTTATCCGCATGCGCTGGGGTAGTGGCTAATTTAACGTTATTACCATGTACTACAAGCATATTGGTTTAAGTAGATCTAAAAAACCGGCCAAGTGCGAGTCTAACTCGCGCACGAATGGTTCCGTAAAATTATTATTACATTACAACAAAATGTTACTGAATGTAAAAAAATGCCATCACATCAAATTTACAAGGAAAAAAAAATCTTGCAGTCAGTTTATAAATTAAATGGTGAGCGGCTTGTGGAAGTTGAGACTATACGTGACCTAGGTGTTCAGCTCGATAAAAAGCTAAGGATTGTCGAGCATATTGACAAAACTGTATTAAAATCATCTAAGATGCTTGGTTTCGTTATTAGAGAGTGTAAAAATTTCAAAAAGCCCAACATTAAAAAAATTATGTACAACTCGCTAGTTAAAAGCCATCTTGAGTATTGCAGTGTGGTCTGGTCATATGAGTATAAGGTCCATATCAAGCGCATTGAACGGCTGCAAAAACGGTTCTTATGGCATCTTACCTATACCAATAATATGGGTAAAAAGCTCAACTCGTACCAAGAGAGACTGAAGTATTTTGGGATGGTGTCGCTGGAGAAACGCAGGCATATGTTGGATTTGGTTTTCCTTAAGAAATTAGTAACAGGCTCTCTGAACTGTCCGGATTTGCTTAGCAGGGTATTATTCTACGTGCCACGTAATCTTCCAAGAAGTTCTAATAGGAGACTTTTCTGCATGCCAAGATGTCACACCAACTTGAGGCAATACTGTCCACTATCAAGAATGTATGCTGCATACAAAGAGCACGAAGGCGATATTGACCTATTTAATTCTTCTGTACCTTCTCTAAAAAAAGTCGCGCTTGCCATTTAGTGGGTATCTCTAGTACCTAACCTTACATAAATAATAAAATGTATACTAATTTAATTTAATCTATTTAATTTAATTTAATCTATTCTAATTTAATTTATTCTAATTCAATTTAATCTGTTCTAATTTAATTTGATTTAATCTATGTTACTTAATTTAATTTATTGCAATCAATTTAGCTTTTAATAGTTTTTTTATTGTTTTTAATTAATACATTCTGTATTTATCTCCGCATAATTTAGTGCATGCTGTGCTTTTCTTTAAGTGATGAGGCACTTAGACTTAAGTTTGAAATGTACAAATTTATAAAGTAACAGTGTACTCAGTGTTGAAATGCCAAATAATAAATAAATAAATTATCGCAAAAACGGCAGATATAACAAGTTTTTTGTATGGGAGCCCCACTTAAATGTATATTTTATTCTGTTTTTAGTATTTGTTGTGATAGCGGCAACAGAAATACAGCATCTGTAAAAAAATTCAACTGTCTAGCTATCATGGTTCATGAGATACAGCCTGGTGATAGACAGACAGACGGACCGCGGAGTCTTAGTAATAGGGTCCCGTTTTTACCCTTTGGTTTCGGAACCCTTACAAAAGTCCCATGACAATGTATATATATCTTTTATAAATAAGCCGCATTACGGTATCTGTCCTGTCAGTGGGGGATCGAGGGTGCCTTACTCGGGGTCGTCTGGCGCCCATGTGCTGGTTTGGTCAGTGAGATGGTCACGCCGTGCAATGTGTTCTGGTGCGCCGATGTGTGGTGGTGTACTCCCTAGCGGAGCGTTCGGTGACGGACAGCCGCGGTGGTTTCACAAACGAGTGCTAACGCGTGCCCGTGTTCCTGCCATAACTGGCACATAGGGACACCTTGGAGTTTTAGTGGGTTAGAGTCCCACATAACTACGCTATCACCCCGTGGTAGCGAAGTATGCATGAGCATTAATGCAAACAAAAAAAAAAAGGTTAGGTAGGGTAGGTTTATGTAGGGTAGGTAGGGTAGGTACGTATGTATGCTGTAGGTAGGTAGCTAGGTAAGGTAGGGGTAGGTAGGGTAGGGTAGGTAGGTAGATAGGGTAGGTAAGGTAGGCAGGTAGATAGGGTATGGTAGGTAGGTATGTATGCTGTAGGTAGGTAGCTAGGTAAGGTAGGGTAGGGAATGATAGGATAGGCATGGTAGGCAGGATAGGTATGAATGATGAAGGGAGCGAAGCCGCGGGGGACAGCTAGTAAATAATATAGCAAAACCGACCTTAGAATAAAAATGAGGGCAATCAGTTACAGCTGAAGCTATTAGTGAATAACAATGCAGTGCTGGGGTCGCTTTGTTTATTTGTTTTGCAAAGCGAACCCTTGGACCGACAGAGATTGAAGTGCCGGTGACTAGCGCCTATTTAATTCAAACGTAATTAACAACACCAAAACGGCCTCCACCATTTTATATTAAAAATAACGTGCTTAGGTTACATAAAAAGAAAGCTTTAAATGAAAAAACGCCCGGCTGTAATCTCTTCCAAAGAAATATTTGCAAGTATTTTTCTTTTCTTGATGGTGTTTATGATTACCAGCTTTTTATCTGTGTTTTGATTATATAATTAAAACGATGTCATTGTAAAGTTCTTCTTTGACTTTCACAGAAATATCCACGAGCTTCATATCGGATCATAAAAATATTACACACGTATAATATAATGTTAGTAGTAAATAAATGGTAGCACGGATAAAGCCATCAATCTCATAAATGTCAGAGCCGGGTCGCCTCTGATACCAGGCAAATATGAAAAGAAAGAGTTTGAACGGGCGACTCTACCGTAATAACTTTCTTATCTTTAGGACATTTTCCCATGACGTCGTTGGCAAAAACAGCGGACCAGAGAAAATCTTTTGCTCAGAGGTAGGATAATAATCGCTAAAAGTTGTTAGCGTGGGTTTTAGGAACAGTCTTATATTTTGGCTGTATAATCTGTCGCCTTCCAGCAGATACTTTCATTTATCTTTTTAACCATACCATTGATATTAGCTTCAGTAAACCCTGCATAATTACTAGATCACAATAACAAACAAACATCTTGATAACGCCTTGGTCCTCATGGAAATTACTTCTAATTACACCATAAAACATTACCCTCTGTGACCCTAGTACTTCAGTACCTTGCCTTTCAGCTTGAATTAAAAGCATTGTGCTATCGGCGCGTATTTCATTTGGCTAATTGGCTGGGGCCAGTTTATCGTTAATTCTCCTAAGTGAACCCACTTTAATTGTAGTCTTCACGTCACTCTGTTGTGGGTAAGTCTTCCATTTTGTAAATAAACGTGAGCCTATCCTTTTATAGTAAACTGTTGGCCGTTTTTAACAGACTTTCCAAAAAGGAGAAGGTTCGATGTTCGACTGTATGTTTGTTTAATGTATGTTCACCGATATCTCCGTCAATTGCGGACCGATTTAAAAAAATATATGATTAAGTCCTTCGGAGATATACAATAGAACTCTTCAATAAAAGACGACTAATCACTCGGGATTGATGAAATCGCATGTCTGTTTATTGTTCACACCATTTTATAAAATAACATCACGCCGGTACGCTCGAAAGGAATGAGCAGATGTATACAGTTTACCCTGGTACACTCATTCCACCGGCTATGAGTGTCATGTTAAAAAGTCAAAAATAAAAATACTTTCTTTACAAAAAAATACAGCAGTCTTCTAAAAAAAAAAATACAGTGAAACGAAGAAACGAAAACAGGAACACCGACTTTCGAAATTGAAGTTATTTTTCAATTTGTGGTGTTTTTTTGAGTCGGTTGTATTTTTTTGTAAAACAAGGTTTTTAAAAACACCCCTTTGTCATATTTTTATTGTAGACACTGGACAGAATGTATTAGCAAAATATCACATCATTTATTCATAAAGGACATCATAATTTATTCCTAACGCCGCCTTCGCCATATAGATCTTATGTTCATAATAATCTAATATTACTTATTATTTCTTTACTCATACATAAATAAATAATAAACCAATAATTTTAACTTCTGCATCACACAATCCACCATCACACAGCTGTTCACGGTTCCCACCAGTAAATTTGGACAGCATAACCTTACCAATGAAACAATTATAATGAACCTACTATAGCTAGCGATTGATTCCTATTTCCTACTATCTAATTTACTATTTCTGAGGAACACTCTTTAACTCGTAAGTAGGTATTGGTTAGGAAATAACCTAGAGACTTTTAAATGTTGAGGAATACGTCGTTCTTACTGATGGGCTCGTTATTTTGTCTGTCTGTGTTAAGGGTATAATCATTTCACGTGTTTCGTTCTGATTGTTCATATTCGTCTCTCCGTTTGTAGATGTCCCGATTTATTACGGTTATCAACTGGCGATAGATTACTTTCACTTTAGTTCATCCTGGGATTAATCAAATAACGATGCAGCAAGAACTTCTTCAACTAGACTAACCCCAGCTCTGAGTACACTGGCAGCTGTAAATTCTTTGTATTGTATGTTATCCTGGTACCTACCTCAAAATAGCGCCAAGGATGCCAGCCCCAACCAGCGCTGCGCCAGCTCCCATCAGATAGTAGCGATGCTGAGCGGCCTCAGCCCCTGGCGACAGTTGCACCAGCCCCACCACCAACACCACGATCCCTAGCAGAAGGGATCCCACTACCGCGTGGAGAGCTGCCACCTGCGCATACTAAACACATTTGAAGAAACTTTAAAGACAAGTGTTAAACATTGATCTCCTCTAGATTAACACCAATTACAAAGGAGGGAAAGAAGGAAGGAGAAGAATGTCATTCCAGATACTTGCACAGTGTTCTGATACTACGGAAGTACTCTTACGGGTCAGGTTAACTGGCAGTGTTCATCTACACCTTTATCTGAAGGAAAGTACCACCCAGTGCTTGAATGCTTGGTAAAGATCCGTGAAAGTACTTACTTCAGAAAGAGAGGGAAGGTGACCCACACAACACACAAGAAAGGGACAACGATACATCATGCAGGGTATTGGTTACCTTGTTAGTGGTCAGAGCACAAAGTTAGTGGCACCGGCAGATTTCTGCCAGGCGAACGCTGTCAACATACACGACTTCGATAGAAGCCAACACTTTTTAGATCCTGAATATAATGTTCTTACTGCTGGTTAAGGTTTTAGAGAACTAACCCTACCCTACCAACCTATTACTACCACCATCAATATTTTTTTACAATTAAACATGCAATCAAATTAAAAAAGCTTCTAATCGATTACTCTGCAGAATGCTTTTGATACCTATGATCTAACTAGAGTCCTATTTAGATTGTTTATTATGTTAAATAAGTAGATATTCTGGCCTCTCCATAAGTGCCTGCTCTCCACTTACTGCATCCGCAGGATATTTATTAATTACAGAGTTTTTACAGTTTTTTGGCCACCAATCCAAAATAAATTATTTAGCATTTAGATGAGTTATATCTGGTTAATTGGGCATGCTCTACAAAAATATTAGATCGTTAATTTATACAGGACGTCACAGCGTGGGCCGAAGCGAGATAGTGTATTTTATGTAAAAATAATCAAAGTCTTCTGCCCGCACTATCACGTACACCTCCTAAAAGAATATACAAGCCTGGTAGCTCACCTTGCCACACACGTAGAGTTCATTCCTCAGCCGGTGATGGTCAGGCGAGGGCGTCGCATCAGCATCGATGGGCCGGCCGAGCTGCAGAGGAAGCTGCGACGGTCTCCTCCCGCCTCCTCCACGCTTCTCATTGCGTCGTCTTTCATGGCGAACCGCCACCGCTGGCATAGCACCAATCATCTTCGCTGTACAACACCAGGCCTTCAGAGGCGTGATGGAGGCCCATGCTTAGAAGTCTTGCTTTTAAACACGGGCCTCCTCCACTCTTCGCATTATTCAACAGTTTTGTATTACCTACCGAGAGCAATTAGGCTTTTAGCAATCATTAAAGCTAATTCTTGAAATCTTCCCTTAAGGACTACAATAATTTGTTTCTTTTATGTTGATTAGTATTACTTGGATCCCGAAACAAGGAGACAGAGGTTTTCTTTCCCCATTAAAGGCCTCTGTTATCCGGTATCTGTAAGAGTTCATAACTCCCATCATCGCGATCGTTATGATTGTTTTGATCGGAGATGTAAAAATCTATCAAATATACCTACTAGCAGAAGTTTGATGTCATATATTTATACTATGCAAACAAGCTTAAGCGACCATTGTCATCATCAAGCTAGCAGTGCACTGATGACACGTCAATTTGGAACACAAAATAAGCGAGTAAGCACACACCAGGACGTAACCAGCACCGAACCTGTCTCCCTTACCTCACATATATCAGCACACACTAACACGTATATATTGCTGTCATACTTTAGTGGGCATAAATAGAAAATATGGGCTCTAGCTTTTTATCTTTATATAGAATTATGGGAACTTTAATATATTTTTGGAAACTTTGCCTTAGAGGAGAAGAAAATCTTTATAAAAGTTTCGTTGTTGCAGAAACATATTTTCTGTCTGTTGTATAGGAAGGTGTTAAACCTTATACTAAGATGTCAAATAAAGATTCCATGTAATAAACTTGTTAAGTAAAAAGCATGAGTTTTATTGGCTTTCTATATCATCATTGTCGTCTGCTTAACTTTTTCGAACTGTGATGTGGTCTACTTCTAGTCTAACCGGTTTCAACTGAATAACTTATGATGACTAATAACTTTCCGAATGCACGGTGGAATATTTTTTTTTAAAAGAGTAAGTATGGAGTTTCTTGTGCATTCTTCTCCATAACAAGCTACTTTCCGAATGCACGGTAGAATTTGTGCATGGGCGCACGGTTGGCGCAGTGGTTGAGCGATTGACTGCTGCGCTGCGTGTCGCGGGTTCGATTCCCGCACGGAACAAATATTTGTATGACCTACAGATAGTTGTTCCGGCTCTGGGTGTTGTGTATGTGAGTTTATATGTTTGTAAACGCACCCACGATACAGGAAGAAATTCCTAGTGTGTGGCAAAGTTTAAAAAAAAAAAACAAGTTTTATTCCATGTAAATTTAAATTGTGACATTCAAAAGTGCCGCTTGGTGGCCCAGTTGAAATAAATATCTTTTGTCTTTTAATAGATACTAATATTTGACAAGGTTCGACTGCCTGTCTGCGTCCACAACCCAGTTGGTAATATCTATGATAAGACTGATTGACACACTTACTTCCGATATAATATTATTTATTCTACAGTCACTCATTTCTTTCACTCTCAGCAATCATACCCAGACTTCATTTAATTTTCTCTGCACTAAACCTTTTATTGTATTGTAAGCGATGTCCCTACACAATAAAAGAATATAATACTTACACCGCTGATTATCTCTTGGCTGAAGTAACGACTGGAGCATATCTGCAACAAGCAATTTAATGTCAAGCGAGAATCCAAGATGGCGACTAACCAAACAATATAAAGTTGAACGACTCGTAAAAAATTAGCTATAAAACAATCTTTATGTGACTGCCTTGTATTATGGGTTTGCTACAGTTTTATGAACAATTATATTTATTTGTTTCGTCTTGTTTCTGTTGTAGTTTTATTTAAAGTAGACAATGAAAGTTTCTTTCTAATTTAAAAGTTTCTTTCTGGTAAGCAATCTGTGAAACTTTCTACCTACTCTTTAAGTTTCTAAGTCAAGTCTAGTTAATGATATGTCTTGTAATGATAGGTATTTTCACAAAACAGTGTAGTGTTAGAACCTGCATAAACAGTATAGTATCTGGAAATAGACTAGCGTTGAAAGCGGCTTCCTTTGCAATATTCCCTAACTGACGTTAAGCTGATGCCCGCATGACAAGCACTAGGTAATGCACTTTGGAAAACAAACAGCCCGACGGTAGATGTAGTATTAAGAACACATACTCACCATGCGTCACAAATAAAATACCGAAATAATACCTACGCTGTTTTGATGTTTGATCATAGATTTGTTTAACCGTTCGTTCGTGAACAATTGTTTGTTATTATATTGCGTCCGTTCCCAGAAACGTTCTCCTGTTCCAATACGAACAAATTATGTTTTTGTTTGGAAAACGTTGAATTTCACGTTCAAATTTTAATGAAAAACGTGATTATCATTTCTGAATTTGATCGGAACAAATAAATTCTCGATACTGCGATATTCTATGGTAGCCTGGTAGTATGTATTTCTATGTAATATTTAAATCGTTTCAGTCCCATTTGTAATATTAGGTATAACCCTTGTCCAATTTGATGGAAAACTGTAATTTTCTTCCTGATTTTTTTTTTGTAAGAATTTCAGGGCATTTTCACAGTCGATTTTCATTTGAAATGAAATAGTATTCAGTTATTGATTCATCGTCGAATTCGCAACTATAAGTAAGTTTTTTTTTATGCTAAAGCCCAAAATCCACTTTATTAGTCCCTTATTACAATAGTAATAGAATTTATGATACTTGGCAACTCCTCAACATTTGTGTCTGCTAGGAATTTGCTGGAAGCCACAGTAAGTGGTTACTATCGGGAACGTGAATACGATGCAGATTCACTGGCTTGAGGACTTATGAAAATAAACAAATGTCTGAGAGAGACCAGTCTAGAGACATACAGTCTAGTTTCATTAAACAAAAAAACAATACGCTGACTTATCCTTTGATGGCGTGAAGATTTCAAGGAAATCTATGAACTACTTTTTATGTTATGAATAGACACTCCTTGAGCACTATCTCACCTGATGGTAAGTGATGATGTGGTCGACAGTGGATCACGATTGCCAAGAAGTAACCTATTCACTTTCTTTAGACTTGCCGATCCCCAGTTTAAAGCTAGCAGTAAATACAGCGCGGCATAGAATGCCTCTACTAAGCTGTACGCACTATGATAGTATTCACAGCATTTTGTTGAACGTAACGATGAACTGTCGTTTAAGTATTTATTTTCGTTACTAAATCATAGCTATTTCTGTCACATATCTACACGCAGGTATATAAAAAGCTACCTATATCATATTTCAGGTATATTTCCCTGACTCATTTGAGATAAGTGTCGCATGACATTTATATCGTATTCCGTTTCCACATAAATAAAGTTTAGGTGTAACGCGACACGATACAGCGAGAATTTCGCCGCGAAGAAATTGTACGCTTTCGACGGAATTGTCCCCGAAGTACGGATAACAGGACAGAGCTTGGAATGGGCGGCGCCGGCAGAAACTAGAGTCGCCATCCATTTTAATATTATAAATGCAAATAAAAGTGTGTCTTGGATTTGATTAAACTTGAAACACTGATAGATATGAGTACTTTTTATTCCGTTTTTGATTGCCAGGGTTTATTACACGCTTTTGACGCGGGCGGACAGAGGTTAGTTACTAATAATTTGTGCGCCCACAAACTATATTCAGAAGTGTCAACGTCCGTCAGTTTTTATAAGTAGACGGTGTCACTCACTGATACGCTTAATTTTTAGGGTTCCGTACCCAAAGGGTAAAAACGGGACCCTATTACTAAGACTCCGCGGTCCGTCTGTACGTCTGTCTGTCTGTCTGTCTGTCTGTCTGTCTGTCACCAGGCTGTATCTCATGAACCGTGATAGCTAGACCGTTGAAATTTTCACAGATGATGTATTTCTGTTGCCGCTATAACAACAAATACTAAAAACCGAATAAAATAAATATTTAAGTGGGGCTCCCATACAACAAACGTGATTTGTTTGCCGTTTTTTGCGATAATGGTACGGAACCCTTCGTGCGCTAGTCCGACTCGCACTTAGCCGGTTTTTATAGAAAATGAGTTAACGTTGGCGTCTGACACTCGTGGACTGCAGCTGAATATTAGAGTTAGGTGGCATCTAGTGTTGCCATCTGACAATATACTGAGCTCAGGCCTTTTTGGCATTAGTGTCGATTTCCTTTTCAATTTTATCATCATCATTTTCCTGCCCTTATCCGATGTTACTTGGGGTCGGCGCAACACGTTTTCTTCTTCCATACCGTCCTGTCCCCTGTCACACTATCACTGACTCCCGTTTCTTTCACGCACTCCGCACACAATACATCCATCTTTTTTTTTGCCCGTCCCCTCCCTCTCTATCTATCCAGATTATACCCATAACTCTTTTAGTAACATGCGTTTTATCCCTTCTCATCACAATACCATACCAGGACAAACGGTTTCCTTTCAACTTTTTTGTCACTGGCGCCACTTTCTAACTTCCTGCAATAAACTCATTTCTCACTTTATCCATTCATGTCACTCGGCACATCCATCTCAACATTCTCATCTCTGCTACATGCAATCTCTTTTCATTCATCTTTTTCACAGCCTAACATTCTGATCCATTCATTATACAAATTCAACCATATCAATAAAAAAAAATTGTTTTTGTTTGTGATTATGATAAAGAACATTTTTTCTTTCATTCTTTGTTTCCTTTCGAATTGCTGTCTCTACCAACCGCGCGGTTCCGAGTTCTTTAGCTAACAGCATGGGATTATCGTACAACTGTGTCAAGCGAGGCGACGGACTCGGAATGATTGCGCTACAGCCGTCTTTTGTTCCAGGGGCTAGACCGAACAATAAAGTGAAATTGTGCTCGGGATAAAGTGGTTTTGTTCTACTTGGAAGACAAGATATTTTGTTACAAAAAGATTCGTGGTGCTTCTAGGATTCCTTCTGAGTTGTGGGTCAGTTTACTGCGAATAATAAAAACCCTGATATATCGAGTGAATTTTAATTCTTTGGCAATATTTTAAAGAAAATTAAACTTTATTTTAACCCCCTGAATAAAGAATATTGACTACGTTTTTTTGAAATGATGATATGTAGATGTTACTACTGGTGGTGTACCTATCAATTCGGGAAAGACAGGTAACGTGTGCTTTTATGTTACGTCTTACTATTCCTGAAATCACAAAAAAATCTGTTGATCTCTTGAGTTTTGCAAACTTATATGTACTGAACAGTTGTTTTTCTTTTATAGAGTTAATCTAATAGTTAAATTTGTTCATATTCAAAGCTCTTTCACCCCCTGAAACAATGCCAATGAATATTAGAACACACCCTTTAGTTGACCCCAAACAAGTTGGATAACGGTCATTGCCCTGTCCCTAATACATGTATCTTCGCTGGAAGCCGAACGAAATAAACTGTGTATCGTTTTTCACTCGTGAAAAATGTTGACAGAATCGATTCCTATTAACGTTTTTTTTTTTTAGAATTGAAGAGTGTTTTAATCTGTGTAGATGTGTCAATGATCTGTATGTAGAACAGGGATATGTTTTTATCACATCATAGTTCTAACATTAAATCCGAACAAACTCACAGTTTACAAAAATAATAAGAAGCAAACATTCTTCTTGAAAAGTTCTTTCTATCATCTAGGATGATTTGTTGTTGTTAAATATTCGAAAGCTACTGAAACAACCTTTAAATTGTCCTTTATAATACCAGAATTTTCGAGAAAGTGTCAGTTTCAAAGACGAAGATACTTGTTCGAAACCATACGGTCGGTACACCTATCCTACTTATAGCATACGGCTTGGCAACATGGTACACCTACTCTTAAGATCGCTGAGCTTGCCTCTTATTTTAAGTGGCTATATACTTGCCACCTTACAGTCTATCACGTTACGATCTTGACCTTTTAGCTGTATTACACGCCCTTGGGCTATCGCTAAGGGGTTCCATTGACAAAAGAACTGCGTATAACTCTTATATAATGCAAAGCGTATTTATTATGGATATGGGTTTACATAAGGCGAGACTACAAACATACGTCTGACCTGGGGGGTCATGGTAGACGCAATTTATCAGCTAATCTATACAAAGTAGCTACGGTCTAAAACGTTTTAGATTCTTTGATAATAATCGTTATTGTTGTAAGAATGTCACCTTGTCTAGGCCTTTGTACGCTTATTCGTTGTTTTCATGAATTGTCGATTATACTGTATCCGATTATTCAGAGAGAGATCTCCCTCTATTTAAAAACTCAAACTGTCTATTGAATGGTTACTTCTTCTCCTTTATTGTACAACAAGACATTACATTTTTACAAATTGATAACAAAATGCATGTACAAAGGCGAGCTTAACCACAAATGGAATTTTCTTCCAGCAAACCTTTGAGTGATAGAGATCATAATAGAGGGCATAATCCAGTGTACAATATATATACCTATAAAGTAAGATGAAACTATTTACATAATAATACATAAGACTTACCTACGTTTATAAAGATAAATACACACATATATATATATATAATTCATTGCATTCTTCATTAGTCAGTTACCATGAAAGGCGTGAGTTTATATACGTACCTATGTAGTTATACGCCTAAAATATTATCAAACCTACCCATATACATTAATCCATAAACTCAGGCCTTTTTCCTATGGTAGGCATAAACTATAGAATGCTATCTGCTACAAAAATAACCTAAAAATGAAAATAAAAATCAGAGAGACCAGGGTTATATAGTTCTCAAGGTGATGAATGAGTTACTTATGCATATTAAATTGTTTTGAAAAGATTTTCATAGCTTTTTTAAGTTCTGTCAATTTATCAAGGCCAGATGGGATCCTAGAGGTATTCTAGGGTCGTCTGTCAATACATGCTTCAAGGCTTGGTATGAGATGTGTTCCAAGATTATATTCTATTATAGAAGATTTACCAAATACAATGAGAATGCAGAATTAAAAAAAAAAAATCTTTGTCTTGTTACTACGGTTAGGCATTTATTTATGCATCTATAATAATATTATAAAGAGGAAAGATTTGTATTTTGCATTTTTTTATCTTGTATGTAAAGAATAAACTTAAAAACTACTGGACCGATTTAAAAAAATCTTTCACCGTTGGGAAGCTACTCCTAGCTATACCCCGGGTGCCATAGACTACTTTTTGTCCCTGTAGTCCCACGGGAACGGGAACTACGCGGGTAAAACCATAAGGCGTCCGCTAGTTTCAAAATATTTTTAACCGACTTACCAAAAAGGAGGAGGTTCTATGTTCGACTTCTTGTATGTTTTTTTTTTTTTTTATGTATGCTCTTCGATATCTCCGTCAATTGTGGACCGATTTTGGAAATTATTTTTTTGTTTGAAAGATTATTTTGCGAAATTGGTCCCATTTTAATTTGGTGAAGATCTGATGAAGAACTTCGGAGATATACAACAGAACTCAACTCAATAAAAAAGGCAAATCTCTCGGGATTGCTACAATCGCATGTTTGTTGATTGTTTATACCATTTCATAACATAACACCACACCAGTACGCTCTAAAGGGGTACGCAGATGTGTACAGTTCACCTTGGTACACTCTCATTTCACCGGTTATGTTCAGTTTCATGATATTTGGCTAATCTATTCTGGCATTATAGGTACCTTACGTAACTACTTGCCTATTAGGTAGGTACAACTAAAAAGTGAAAAATAAAAAAACTCTTTACAAAAAAATACTACCGACATACAAATAGCAAAACAACAAAGTGAAAAATTACTTTATTTTTGGAAGTCGGTGTCCATAACGCAAAAAATTGGTACCCACCAAAGACACCGACTTCCAAAAATAAAGTTATTTTTTTCAATTGTAAACTACGGTGGAACTTCTTCCTCGACTTGAAGCCTTGTTGTAAAACGTATTATAGAACATAGCCAACCTAGCATAACTACACAATAAACAGATGACACTGCCTTTTGCCTATACATTATTATGCCAATGTTCTTACAACTTAGACTC
The DNA here is from genome assembly GCA_949775005.1 of Orthosia gothica. NCBI lineage: Eukaryota > Metazoa > Arthropoda > Insecta > Lepidoptera > Noctuidae > Orthosia > Orthosia gothica. Next base: position 3,851,836 of record OX459036.1, on the reverse strand, counting down.
CGAACTTTTCAAATTACCCCGGACACAGAACCATCCAACTCGGCCAATAACATACAATGTGATAATGTGTACGAGCTACGGGCGAGCTTCAGCGGAGCTACGGTGCTACGCGCTACGCGTTCTAGGTCTTTAGGGATACGCGCTACGAGGGTCGGATGACTAACTACGCTGCCGTCCTATAACTAGAGTGTTACTATCTGACATTTGGCCGTTTTGAACTATTTAATACCTCCGTAATTAGCATAAATTCTCTTAGCAGTATTTTCTACTATGCGAATAAAAATTAAAACGTAATTATTTAAAAAAGTATTTTTGATAAGATTTAGTAATTGATTTAAACTAACCATGTGCCTATTCGAAAGCGAACGCTATTAGATAAATTTTTTGAAACCTAAATCTCACGCATATGACTAATATAGTATCGATTTTGATGCATTTGTGGTTTTTTGTTTTTCGTCTATAACTTAAAATATAATTATGATATTCTAGCTATTGGACGGCAGTCCGCTACACCACTACGAGGGTCGGAAGGCTACGGTACTACGCGCTACGCCGCTAGGGTCGGATGGCTCCGGAGATACGCACAACGAGGGTCGGCTACGCATAAAAAATTGTGAGCGACATACATCCTGATGTTTATTGTAATTCTTTCATGCTTAAAGGCTTCCCCTGGGCCTTGAACGTGTTTTTTGATGTCCATGTAATTTTTTGGTATGATAATTATTAAATTACGGTTGCTTCTAATAAAAAACTTAGAATGTTTGTAGGTATCCATTATGTGGTGTAATTAAGTTTACCAAAAATTTCTTTTAATCGTCTATCAATCGAGAGGGTCTACTCGTACTTACTAATTAAATTTAATTCGTGAGGGTTTTGAAGTATCGTGTTTGTGATTTTACAATTAAGTATAATTTGACCTGATTTTGGTTGAGTTTGTCCAGTAATTTCTGTATTTTCTAATTAAATATTAGTATCACTATCGTCACATGAGGATTTTATAACTGCGTCCGCGGAAGGCATTGTCCTGGCTGAATACTGGGCCAGGCAAGTTATTTTACTAAGAAGAATCTAATTGTCATCGACACGCTAGGTTGAAGAAGATTTGTCGTCAACCAGCTTGGTACCGCGATGTACATTCTTTTGTATATTCATATATTTAATTAAGCAATTAAAAGAGAAATTCATCTCTGTCGATCATCATCAGCATTTTAATGTTCCCACTGCTGGGACACAGGCTCCTCTCTGTGAGAGGGAATGGGCCGAAATGTACCACGCGGGCCCCGTGCGGGTTGGTAGATCAATAGGTAACCTAATGTAACAAGGAATTTGAAATAAAAAGCCCGGACCTTTTGTAATAATTAGTTTATTTAATAATAAATGTGTAATAAATCGAGTGAAATAAATTATATTTGCCTAACGTGGAATGATTTGTGACTCGAGATAAAATCGCCTTTCTGCGGGGAAAGCGATCCATGTGAGTTTTTATAATTTCCAAGTTAATAGCTAATAAATTCCTTAACGACCGTAAATGTACCTTAATTCCTTCATTTTTATAGCCAATGTTTAAAACGTAATCACCCTTAATAAAATTAAATGAGGTTAAGTTATTAAATCGCTTTCCTCGCAGTAAACACGTTTAATACAAAGGTACTTCGTTTAATTTACAGAAAACTAATTAATTTACATAAATTTTTAATTCATACTTTATTTAGTTGACTAGATTGAAAAGAAAAGAGTTAGTACTATTTACGTAGTATGTTCAAAAATTGTATCGAGTAGGACAAATTCGAATTATTTAATATAAAGTTAGGTTTACTATTTGATTCTCAATGTACAATTTATATTCTTATAAACTTATATTTTGGTGTTTTTTTCTTATTTCAGATTATTTCTTAAAGTTAGTATCACTTTGTGACGAAAACAACAATCAGTGTAACTTCGGAGTCGAGAATGAATTTCAATATGACAACGAGTAGGTAAAGATTTATAAAGGGATGCATGATAGAAGTTGCTTTCAACACCAAAACGAATAGAAAACTTGAATTAAGTACATTACTTATTGCTTGGTTAAGTTCTGTAGTTGTTAAAAAAATTACTCCAAACTGTATGGCACTATAGTTTGTAAACAAAACGCGTCCCTATCAATTCGATTAAATACATTAAAGTGCATTACGAGTGTATAGTTTTATTTAAAAAATGCGCAAAAGCGTTCATAAAAATCTCTCCACGACACCGAAATGGCATAAATAAATCACAACTAACACTTTTTGAGCTTCAACACGACACCAAAACATTTGGACAACGAAACGAACGCTACAAATAATAACAACTAGAGTTTTATAAATCACAATTATGTAGATAGATATTTTAGTATGTTTTTTTTTATGTTTCAAGCTTTTAGCAAAACGCTGTTGCGCGCATTTATCTGCTTATGCAATGAATTCGTTTATCTTGTAGGACTAGGATCTCATAAATGTCGAAGGCATTGTACCACACAGGACAACGAGATATGATTGCATGGTATATACACGAGATGACGTGACACTTACAGCCAAGTATATCAATTGAATTATCCTATCAAAATTACCTAAATATAAAAGTATAGGCACAAGAAATTTCATAATTAATGAGTGCAAACACTATATTTTGCGCTATCATAATGTGCATCAGAATTTAGTATACAATAAAGTAATGAATTATTATTAAACGTTAAATTAATCGTTTATTAATGCATTGTTATTTGGAAATGTTACAGCTTGACATTATGATTGTTACGTAATGGTATCAAAAGCAATAAGTGTAATGACCGTAGCATAATGCGGCAAATGAATTGCCAACGCTTGCTTTACTCTTTCTAATAAACTACAAAACACAATATAGAAACTGTCATATTGTTGTACACTGGGGAAATAGTAACATTGTATATCCCACCTATGTCCAAATATTCGCAAATAACAATGCATAATTAAGCTTTAAATTCTTCTAATATTATGATACTTTAAAAACATTTTTTATATTTTTTTACAAAATAATACTGTCACCAACATTTTTCTTGACAAATTTGAAAGGAAAACGTGCACAAGTAGAACATTTTAATTCGTTTTCATCTCCCTTATTAAATACAACACGAAGCTAGCTTTTTCTAGACATTCAGGCGACAGAATATAAATACACAATTATATTTAGTGTCCAATAGAAGAATACTGAGCTGTTAAACATTTTATACATTACCAGACATTCCTATTTTTTTAATATTTGATTCTACTTTATATAATTTAAAAAACAAATATTTTGAAAACCTTCAATTCTGTACTTGTCACCGTTTCACTTCAGAGTGTCGTTGTAACAAAATCGGAGAAGTGTCTTTCATCTTTTATTTATTTGACCGTAACTTAAAAAAATACTATATTTATTTTTTAGTTACAATACTTAAATAAATCATTCTACTTTTTTGTGCTTTATAATAACTTTCAAAAGATGGTTGTGCAAATGGATACTACAGACACTACTTTATTAAGTTCGTATACATATATAATATTGCACAAAGTCTTTGAATTCTCTAGTCACTTCATTTTTTGTTACAACGACACAAGTTTCCCTCTTCTCTGCACAACCCAGTATTCTTCTAATGAACCTTACACCTACTTATTAAAAATTACCGAAAATTGTGCCGTTACAAATACACAATATTAATATTCGTGAAATATTTATTTAATAAGGCAATGTTTTATAGACAGCACTTACAGTTAGAGACAGATATTAGATACCCGCTAGTAGGTACGAAATAATTTAACAAATTGCTGTTCTTTATCAACTTCTTGTCAAATTTCTAAAGTTTTAACGTTGATTTTTGATTTACCCTTTAATTTATTACAGTTAAGAGAATATTGACAAAGAACATCAAATTCGTGTAATAATAAGGGAAGAGTAAAAGAGAAAAGTACTAGGAGAGAAGTAATAGAAAGGGGTGTAAACCTAATAATTTAAAGTTTGAGCATTGTGAAGCTAAGCTCGTGTGTGTAAGCTTAATATTAATATCAATGTTTAATAATGTGTACATATTTATATAATTTGACATCTCGATTATAATGGAAAATATCTCACAGCCCCAAATAAAGTAAACCTAACGACAACCAAGAAAACACTTAAATATAGAACGGTGGGACAAAAGTAACAGCCTAAGTGAAAAAGATACATTTATCGTAAAACCGATCAAATCTGTCTGTCTTTAAGGATCGGAATTTGATGCAAGCATTTCATCTTTCAAATCTTTCGTTATAGATAAGTTAAGAAGAGAATTACGCATAAAAAAATCGGTAGTTTTTGAGAAATGTTACTAGCAATAAACTAAAATCTTTGACTATATCGAGTGTAACATTAAAGAGCATTGCCACGAAACTTTTGGCACAGATCTGTTTAAAAAGAAACGAAGTGCACAGTGAGTGCTTTATGATTTGGGGTTTACTTATACATATAGATATAATTTATATTTTAGGAACTATTCAGATACACACTGGATAGAGTAGGAATATTAATCTTTATTTGGATATATTTCTAGGATTTAAACTACTTTCAATGCTTTCCGAGTGACGTGTAATTTATCAAAAGTGAATTTTACTGAAATTCCGTGACCTCCTTTATATAATGAAAATGGAAATCATAGACTATTTTGTTTTGAAGGAATACTATGATATATTCCAAAAAATATCTATGCTACTTATATTCATTCTATCCCGTGTATCTGAACAGTAAACTAATTATTAATAGAGTTACAATAGAAGACAAACAAACATACAATATTATATAAAATCGTCAGGTATATAAGAACAGTATATAACAATCAGTCTCAAGCCAATACATGCGGAATTCCAAAGTTAATTTAATTAAATATACAAGATCACTCGGTCGCGACTGCAGTCGCTATGTGAAACAATGGACGAACAAAGAAATGGCTTCTATTGTTTATTTGTGCGGACTAAGGTTGAAAGACAACGATATTGTTTTGACTATCTCGTAGTAAACACGGTACGTTTTAGTTTAACGCGTATTTTCGGCGTTTACAAATAAACATTCTGACTCTACTGACTTGTTATTCTTTGTTTCACAACAAAACGCCGAAATAAAAGGTTTCCACGGCACGCGATCAAAGACATTGATCTCACTATCGACCGGCTCACTCTAACTACTGCAGTTACGAACGAGTAACAATACAACTTACTGCTAAAGTCTACCAAAGAATTGGTCCGTCTGTTAAAGTATAAAATAGAGAAGAGTTCCCTGAACACAAACCAAAGACCCATTGAAATGTCGAAGCATCGAAGCTTTAACAAAATAGCAGGACAGTTACATAGAAACCTTGTTAACGAAAGTAGCGGTTGTAGAAATACTATCTCACTCACAAGAGACGTAGAGTTCTTTTCACTTTGCCGCGATCCATATGTAAGAGGCGAAGGAGGCAATTTTCGACAATTCTCTGATTCCGTATATTTGAGATTTAAGAACGGAAGTAGAGGAAATGAGCACTAACTGTAACAGTTCCTGAACCGCTGGAGGAACGAGAACGTGAAATACAAAGTGGGATATATTTTATACGAATGTACAGTATATGCACTTGGCTTGCGTCATTACGACGCAGAGATGAATTTGGGGGATGTGCTCTCTTTGCTATTTTACTTTGTGCAAAGTTTATCAGTAAAGACACACAAATAGCCACACATTAGCGTGCGTAACGTTTGTGGCATTATACTTGTCTACAGAAACAATAAAAAAGAATCTCATATTAGGCGTAAGAGCTCGGAATCAGCGAGTTGTCGAGTTAGGAGGCTCACATGCGCGACATGATCATGTAGCGGCCGTCAGCCAGGAGCTCGCGCGTGTCGGAGGGCGAACCCGGGCTGAGCGAGGGCGCCACGGACGGCGACGAGTACGTGTCCTTGTTGAACTTGCCGAGCCGCGCGCCACCCTCTGACGTCACCGACACCTCCTCCTCCACGATCTGCTCCAGTGGCAACTCGCGCAGCACGTCGCCGTTCAGCGCCAGCGCATTCACGAAGCCGTGCGCGCGCTCCGGAGGAGGCTCGTTGTACGTCTCCGTCAGCACCTCGGGCTCGGCCTCCTGGGCGCGCACGCGCCGCATGTTCTTGGTGCGCATGCCGCCCGTCTCCGCGTCCCGCTCCAGGCGGTGGCCCGAGCGCGAGCGTGTCAGCTGCCGCTGCACATAGTCCTCTAGCGCATCCTCCTCACTCTTCATCAGGTATTTGTGTAAGATTATCAGAAATATGCCGATCCCCACTGCGAACATCCCCGAGCACACCAGCTCGTTGAACCAGCTGACGGAGCCCACCGTGCTCCAGGACGTGACGTTGTCGGGCAGGAAGCCGGAGCCCAGCAGGAACAGGCCCAACACCAGGAACACCACCCCCAGGTGGAGCATACCGACCGTCGACACCACCTCATTCTCGGTGGGGTGCGGCTTTCGGAAGCGGCGCCTCTCCAAGCTGCCGGTGGAGCAGTGCGGGGAGGTCACGCCCGACTCTGAGGACTGCAGTGAGTAGCGCCGCTCGCGAGCGCGCTGCTGCTCGGCGCGCCGCTTGCGCTCGCGGCGGATGGCGAGCGCCGAGTGCAGCCCCACCGCGTGCATCCTGCAAGCACGGGCACGGGTGAGTGAGACCGAGGCGCGCGGCGCGGTGCGGGCCGGCTCACCCGTGCCCGTGCCGTGCCGCTACCAGGGAGGAAGGAACTTGACGTGTACCTGTGTGCGCTGTGCGGCTGACGACACAAACTCTATTAATGTACAAACACAACTTAGACTACGCCTGCCGTATCAATACAATGCACTACTTAAGTTTAACATCAAGTCCGTTCCTACACACAGTTATACAGACAAAAGTTTATGGCACAAAGATAATTGCTGAATATAGTGTCGCACATAGTAATCAGATCATTTTCATTAGATAGAATCAAATGTCACGTCGTAAAACTTGAGAATCATACGAGAAACAATCGCTAATGTATTCGAAAATTGACATAAAATATTAAATAAGTTGATGTTTTCGATAAACCACTGTACAAGTACGTTTGTAGGACATTTACGAGGGTCGCAGATGATGGTCCCCTGCTATATTATTCACGGAGTCGTCCTCAGTGCTCGGTCTTCATGGCAAGGAGAACTTGGAGCGTGTTCAAATATAACACTAACGACATCAAGTGACTTAGCTACTGAATTTAATATAGGTTTATGTTTTGTTAGTTTATTAAAATGAAAGTTACGAATTACCAGTTTTAGGTGCCTAGTTACTCAACTTCATTAAACCTTTGCTAGATTTTACTTTCATTAGGTCGACCGGTAGACTAACTACCTTTTACGCTTGGCTTGTAATCGTCAAACAGAATTTAAAATAAAGAAAAAAATCTTGCTATGGGCGTAGACCTAAGGAATTTTGTTTTATTTATTTCGTGCCGAACTTTTATTGAGTATTTCATTTAGTTATATTTGTTATTCCTCAATTCCTATCTAGAATGTTCTGAACAAAACCTGTTACCTCTACAATGTACCTAAAAATTTTTGTTTTTTTTTGTGTGTTTTTGATCGATTTGATTTTACAAGCTTTTATTTAACTTGCAATGTAGGTATGTATGTATGTAAGTGTGTTCGGGTCAAATCATGCAACGTTTAGTTTAGATGACAATGCAAGGTTAGCTAAGTGACGACATTCTAAATCAAATATGGCGGACGGCCCAAGATGGCGGACTAGTTATTTTTGTGCACTGCCATAATATGCGTATCAAATTAAAGGGTTTGCTGAGAAGAATACAAAAAAAAGCTTGTTTAAAAAAAATATTAATGAATAATTGTATTTATGAGTAGAATATATTACTGCAGGGTTGCCTGGCCGCATCTTACCGCAACTAGTTTTTCGGTTATTTTTTTTTGTTTCGTCGTTTACTATACTAGTAACTTCTCCTGTATATTAAGTTCATATGCCACATCAACAAGCTCTCAGTTAGCCGCCCTTTATGGATTGCCAGGTTTTGCAGGTAAACTGGCAACCCAGAGCTTGAGGCTAACTGAGAGCTGGCAACCTTGTGTTTTCCTATTTTCTACACCAGTTTCTTTCAAATGATGTTGGATTCACTTGAAAACCTTTTATATTTGGGGTTAATTATCAAACATAAATTTCAATTTATGTAAAAAAAAAAAACCGATTTTTCCGATTTTTGACGATTATTCCGGCTACATATTTCCAGGCAACTCTGCAGCAATCTATTCTACTATCGAGTATCATTCATGAAAATTAAGTTTAATCAAAAACCCTGATGCCTGCAGTCGGATCTTAGGCTTTTGTAATATATTTTGTAAAGCCCAGCGTTGCTGACGTCACACAAATTCATACAAACTCGTACAAAGCTCTTCTGCTGTTCTGCCGTCCTAGTACGACACATTGAAATGTCCCAGTGAATGCCGGAGCCCTGAATGAGGCCTCGCTGAAAGCCTGAAAGCGTTTGAATTTCATAATGCTGGCAGAAATGTTTGAATAAATACGACCATGTAAAAGGGCTTAGTTTCAGCGGTTGTAATTAATTTAGTTACAGTTTTATTGTGGAAGATAATGATGTGTTAGAAAATGAAGAGAATTTTGAGTTAACATAAACTTGCAGTACGTTCGGTATTTTCATAATAATTAGATCACCGTTACAAAGCTGAGTCCCTAGATAATTATTTATACCTTTAGGTCCATATACACGAAAAACTTAACTAAGAGTTAGTTGCTTATTCGAGGTTTTTCGAGGAGGTTTAACCTCGTGTTAGCGCTAACACTGAGTTATTTGAACATTGGACCAATCGCGCCTAAAGGTTTTTTTCGTGCAAGTGGACCTAGACTGGTAAAACTATTTGGTTATGAATAATAATTGTAAAAATAATTGTGCACTTCGTACGTTGAGCGCCCGTACTCTCGCCTACCCGGGCGGCGCCCCGCGTTCAACTTGTGCGCAAATAGCACGATTCGAGCGTTGAGTAGTGACATTGACAGCTCCAAGTGCACAGTTTGTTTACAGTTTTTTTATTTATCCTCTAAGTATTGTCTTAAAGGCTGCAGGTGTCCATTCTAGAACCGTTCACCAGCAGTTAGGTATGCTATCCTAGTACCCTGGATCTTAGGCAACTACTATATTTATCCTCTAAGCTATTGTCTAAAAACGAAACTAAGTGATTTAAAGGCTGCAGGCGTCCATTCTTGAACCGTTCTCCAGCAGCTAGGTATGCTATCCTAGTACCCTGGATGCTAGCCAACTACTATAGGACTGTTAATCATTTCCAATGCTGCATAAATTAGAACTGCTAATGAATTGTTACGGTCGCTAAACTCTGCAGTCATTTGTTTTACGTATCTCTTTGAGCTAGCAAAATATGTATCTTAAATTGTTTATAGTGGACTCCATTACTCCTAATGAAAATAGCAAACCATTTTTGTACTAAAATCAAAAGCATTTCCGCAAGGCATAAATACCAGACCTACTTTTTCCTATTCTAACTATTTGGGTCACGTAATTTCGTCAAGTTCCTTCAGGTACCAATTCATTTATGCCGAGAAACTTTTGCTTTGCCCTTAAAAATAGACGCCTTTTCACTAAGCCCTTGGTTCGAGAATTCTGAATGTACTCATATGAATAATGCCAAGCATGCTTGCCTAGAAGTAAATATATTTATGCTATAAAAAACCACGAGGTCGCAGCTATCAGGAAACGAAGACTCCGACTCTCTAATGATCATTTCACAACAAATGTAACTATTTCTAATTGGCAAACAAACAGAGGAGCTAGTAAACTCAAGTTTCTACTTCTTCAGTATTCTTGCAAGTTGCGTTTTAATAGGATACGGCTCATTGGATTATGTATAATCAATAAAGAAGTTTGCAACAATACTGTTTTCTAGTTTTTTAACGAAGCTAGTTTTCTAGTTGACCTAGAAAATATAAGTGGGCATACTTGCGTAGGTACTGATATTACTGATCTATCATGAAAAAGTCCGGTTTCAAAGTTAGTTGAAAGTTGGATTTATTTAGTGATAAAACTTTAGAAATTGCATTGGTCTGTTGTGTGTCAAAGAAAATTGGATGCAAATTAAAATTAAATGTTTTAAGCACCCTTAGCAAGTACCTATGGTCATCTAGTCAAGACAAGTAGTTTTCTCACTATGGTAACATCTTGTCACCACGGAGTGTTGTGCATAAACTGTAACTCTATGTGTAAATGTATTTGTTACTAAAGAATAATCTTTATTTATTGATTAAGTAAATCAGATGTTGTATTTTTTAATTGTCATCCTAGGATAAAGTAGCTCTTATTTATATCTAATTAGAACAAAAATTATGTTTAGTTTATTTTAAATCACTAAGAAAAGTTCTCTTGTATGTATTTTTTGCTGTATACTTCTTTAAGTGAGAAATTCACCATACTAATAGATATATAAGTTCTTTTATGTAATATGTATTAGTGAATAAGTCGTTGGAGTACCTAAAATAAAATAAAATAATCTTGACAATATGTGGATATAGCTTACGAAATACATTTTTCAATACACTTCCTCGAAAACTAGCTCTTATTGCACTACGATTAGGTTCGACATGCAACATATTTCGCACGCGTGCGGTAATAAGATTACAGCACGCGTGCGGTAATTCGATTAAAACATAAGAAATTAAAAAAAAACACCACTGACTATTATAGAGCAGGCGTGTTTTTTTTTTAATCTTGTCATTTTGATTTGCGTCTTTACAGCGTAAATATTTTTTTAATATTTAAATTGTGTTTATAAAAAGAATACTACTAATAAACATGATTATTTTAAACAAATATTACTTTTATGAACAAGTTAACATTTTATTTGTGTTCTTAATTAAAATATATTTGAATTTTATATTTTTCCTGTGAGGCTGTTTAACGGCTTCATACCTTTGCCTTTCTTTAACCTGCGAACATAAAGCGCGGGAAAAAAAAGCAAAGTTAGTCTTAATAATTTGAGTTATTTGTAAAAAAAGTCGAATTTAAGTTTTGAAGAGAATACTGTAAATGGTACTCCGCCGGCTATTGTGATTGAGGCACAAAATGCTTGCGATAGCCTGTTGCCATCTAAATCTAAGGTGAAATATATGGCAGGTTTGCAAAGTTTTCTTCAGTGGAAAGTTACTAAAAAGGCGTCGTCATTTTCGGAGCAAGTATTTTTTATGACAAAATTACGTATCATTTTATTATTTTATTTCTTCGAAAGTGTATTGAAAAACGTCGTTTGATACACGTGGGAATTTGTTATTGCGTTTCTCGGCCCCATAACACCCTCGCCTTACGGCTCGGGTGTTCATTCGGCCTCGTACGCAATAACAAACTTTCCGCACTTGTATCAAAATGTACTATTACCGTACAACTCAAAATTGTATACTGAAAAATGTAGCATCTCACGTAAAAGTTATCCGGTGAGTCTCAAAGCAAAACTTACCAACCGTTGGCTACAAAGCAAGCAATTTTATCCCTCTGTGCAAATGAGTCTCATAGCCTTTGCCGCGCAGTCGAGCAAGTTCAGGCAACTTGCTCGGCGCACGCAATTAAACTCAACCTATGTAAATACCACTTTAAAACTTGCGGAAAAGCTGACTTTATTCTTTATTTTCTTTCCGAGATACTTGCACGAGGGATTGCCTGAAGTAGCTAAAACTAAGACCTTTACCAAAGTCTGTAAGTTCTTTGTAACATATAAAATATGAACGTGGTCTGTTTTCAGCGAGTTTAAATGTGGTAATTTAGGGTGTTATCTACGGCTGTCTAGGCTAGATGTGCACCTGGATTCTTTTGCCGGTCGTGCTAAGTGTTTTACGAAAATGTTATTATATTTATATTCACCAATAGAAAGAGTGAGAAACGAGGCAGGTTTTTATATATAATTTGTCACAGGCGAAGCTGGGGCGAGTGGCTAGTATTATTATAAAATATCTTCATATTTTTTGTTAGCCACCTCGGTTAAAGCTCTAACGGATGTACGTAAGTCTATCGTCACAGGCAGTGAGATGTCAAAAATGTTTTGTAGCGCCAGAACCAGAAAAATAAAACAAATAAAATAAACACTTCCATTAAATATTCTTACCGAACAACATGTCACAAACAGATATATTTTATTGGAAACAGCACTTGGCAAGCTGCCACCCTCGAAAGCTTAGTTTGAAGCCTGTTGCAAGTACCAGGGACACATGAAGGGGGGGGGTATCTAATATCTGTCTAGACGGAAAGCCTTTGTGCAGACAAGTGGAAGCGGACTGCACTTGAAGCCCTTTGGCTTATCGAAGATCATGATGGACGGGGAATGTTGTTCGATTTTAAAGCCGTTAAAGACAACCGTGAAATTGCTAGCGGATGTGATTGAGAAATGATTGATATTGGTATGCTTTCATCGTTTTTATTGGATAAAGCAATAGCCAGTAGTGAAGGTTTGAATTACCAGCGCCCTAATTGTGTAAGTTTAAAGAAAAGCACACGGTGTTTTTCTTGCATTCATTGTTTCATATGTTCAAAAATCCTTCTACTCGACAGCGTAATACACGCAATGAATACTGTTGATTTATCAAAATGAAAAGGAAGGAGTGTTATTGGTGCTGTCAAAACAATTACGCAATTAGGGTGCATGACACAACAAAGCGAATGAAGACATCTCTCAATCTGTTTGGTTGATAGGCTAACACATCTGATTACCAGACTTAGCTAGATTATTTTGAAGATTGTAGAAGCAGAGTTTTTATTAAATAAGATTCCACAACTACCAATATTTCTCTTTTTCTATTAAGTCTTTCAGAAAAGACCAGTAGGTACCTATCGTAGGAGTTTTCCATCGTTATATTTTGGTTTATTTTTTGTAAATATTTATTTCTTTGGCAAGCAATCCCACAACCACGCCTTTTCCCATGTTTCAGCATAAAATGGAAATTCAGGCTTCCTTGCCACACTAATCTAATGCCCTAGTTGGCGGAGCTCCAAAGTGTATTGTTTTTAACGGCCCTACTACAATGCAGAAATTCTTGAAAGGGACCATTACGAGGTACGAAACCTACTTGGATGTATTATTCGTCGAAAACGTAGATATTACGAGGTTGCAAGTACTGGTAAAACATGTATCTAATGGGCTTCTGTACAATCGTTCTCTCTCTAAACGTGAACAGTAATTGCTATTAAGGCCACGTACTAATAGGCTTCGAATATTTTGTTGGCATTATCTTTCCCCTAACATCTGGATTTACCCTACCTATCTCTGTTCTCCGCGTATCTTCTAGCTAGACGGTATGCCGAATTTTCTCGAAGTCTGCCTTCCCAGTCCATCTTTTTCACTAAGCATTATTTTGTGCGTTCTCATTGTCAAATAAAGCTTCTACTGCGCTTATAACCTTAAAAAGTTCCACACATACTTAGGTCATGTACCCTTAAAAACAAATGACAGTTCTTTTCGCGGTATCGATAAAAAAAGACAGAACGGCGTCCACTTTGTAATGAAGTGGGCCCACTGTGAAACTCATTAACCCTCGATGGCCCATCAATTTGTTATCAACACTCGAGCCTGTAAGGGGTGGATCCAAGCATTTGTAATTAATTGTGATATTATCCGGACTGAGTGGCTCTAAAGTATCGAATTCGTTTAATGATCCATCGACCTCGTTAAAAGCTTGGCGAAGTATTTTTACGTCGCTGAAATTTGTCAAAATGTATTTTTGGATGTTGTTTACATAACATTGTGATATTTATAGACGGATGTTTGTATCTCTTTAGCTTTTTTGTGTTTATAAAACACAATTTTGTAGGGTTCTTTTTATTGATAGACTCTTTTTTGACCACTATCTCACCTGATGGTAAGGTATGATGAAGTCAACGAAGAACTACGCCTACCTTGAACGAAGTAAACAATTCACTCTTGACTTATGGCTCTGACTCTGACTTTGACTTTAAAACCCCAGGTTGTACCTATGCCAGGTTGTGTAGATGTAGTCCTTTTATGACACCGCAATTGAAAAGGTCAACATATTTATTGTTAACCTAACAGCATCCACAAACACTGTTTCTAATTAATCGCCCACCTTTCTGCATTGCATTGTCTCTATCTAAACTTCACTAAGCAAAAGCACCTCCTCACATCTTTAATTGCATTCCTCAACCACATTCAATTTATTTAAATCGAACAAAGTTTTAATAGAGCCGCCAGTTTCAATTAACCAACTATTGATTACCGTAAACAATTTAACTTTACCTCTGCTTCGTTTATTTTACCCTAGTACTCATTACTCGCTGAACGGTGAGTTCATAAAATAAAAGCAGAAGATAATAAATCATCGCTTATTACTATCGGAGTGAGCAAGACGAACGGTTTGTTTAGTTTAAACATACGAAAAATCTCAAGAAACTGTACGCTAAAATAGCTGAACACTCAGGCTGTGGGACGCCTAATTTTAAACGTTGTACGTAAGTACAGTTTGCCTCACGTACTTGCAAGTTTAACCGCGCTGAAACCAAGCTTTCTGATGCATATTTACTAGGCGTACATAGCGCGCTGCAGATTTAGTATGCGATAAGGTCGCGGCCCCATTGACTACAAGTTTTATAGTTCAAGAAGAGGTACACTGTTTAGTAGGTCTACAATACCTACCTACTATTATGTAGGCTACTTCAGAGCAGGAAACTTACATGATGCAAAACGCAGACTGTTTGTGACTACGACCGTACCACAACAGTCTAACTACAGGTATACCGTACTGCAGCTGGTAGAAGTGATTTTGTGCGGTTCTGAAACAAGAAATGGGCGGAGCTGAATGCCCTAAGTTGCTTTAAACAGAAGGTGACATGATTTGGGATGGCACATTTTTTGTTCTTTATAGTCGTTCCTTATATTCTGTACTCATTCTTGTTTTCCAACGTCTCTCTACAGTTTTCATCTTCCACTCTTTAACCCCCGCCGGAAAAAGAGGGGTGTTATAAGTTTCACGTGTGTTGTGGTGTATCTGTGTGTCTGTCTGTGGCATCATAGCGCCTAAACGGATGAACCGATTTTGATTTAGTTTTTTTGTTTGAAAGGTGATTTTGTCGAGAGTGTTCTTAGCTATGTTTGAATAAAATCGGTTCAGCCGTTCAAAAGTTATGGGCGTTTTACTGTTTGAATCGGGGTGTTTTCGCAAGATAAATGTGTGAGGGGTTTTTATTTTTTTTTAATTTTACTTGTTTAGTTAATAGGAGAGCATACGTTCCGTTACCAACTATTCTAAATTCAAACAGACGGACAGACCGGCTGTTATTTAGTAACAAGATCATAAGCCACACTTTTCTCTATTCATAGAAAATTCTGTGCCTACCAATGATTATGAAAAGGAGCAACAGGACAAAAAGGTAGTTTGTATAGTTGAACCGTCCTTCTATGTCTTATACAAAATGCACGTACTACAAATGTACGTACTTTCACCTGGGAGGGACGCCCTAGAAAGACTAATGTATGTATAAATAAGGTCTATTTATTGTTGATGTTCTTCAAAAAGGCCAGATGCGCAGTACTCATAACCGGCGTGCGTGTTTGTCTATATGTATGAACTTGAATGAAGCAAAAGAAGTATGTTAGGATCGTAGCAGGTGGCGTTCTGTAGTTTCTGCCTACCCCCATATATGTATTACGTACTTGTCTACAACTGCGATTCAACGCTGATTCTCTTACACGGCTTCTATTCGACCTAAAAATTTCAAGTGCCTTTGGTCCCGGTTGCCATTTATTGTAGATCTCTGACTTACGGGTAGTCTCGAGCCCGAAAGTTTGATAACTAGAATTAAGGAGTATCGTGTCACCCAATAACTGGATTGTGGAGGTCGAATAGGCAGTCGCTCCGAGTAAAATAAGGGTATTCAGTGGCATTCGTTTAGACTTGAAGCTCACTCCAATTAGGGCAGATTGATTGATGCCTCTAGTGCCTAAGAATTAGCTACTACGTGATCGTACTAGATAAACTTATACTACAGTGGTGGATCGCTGTCACGAAAAGTTTCGCCGTTGTTAAAGTTAAAGGCTATTTAAACTTGTATAGGTATTAGGGATAAGTTACAAGTTTCGTCCCGTGGGGGAAAAGTTGCAATTAGCTGCATTAGTTTATTCTCATATGCACCGAAGAATCCTTTAAACTTTTAATGGTTAATGATAAATCATTGCCTTAAAGTTTACTGTGTATATTGTTAATGTTAATAATACTATTAAGCTTGCAGATACCTTCAGAGGCCATGTTGTCTAAAATTTAAATCGGATAAATTAGTCCTCGAGGGTAGCAAGGTAAATGATAAATACTGAAATGCATCTTTATTGCGTCCCAGACCCGCTTAGCTTGGAAAAGTCTTGGGCACACGGTTGGCGCAGTGGTTGAGCGATTGACTGCTGCGCTGCGTGTTTGGGCAAAAATATTTATATGACCTACGTTGTTCCGGCTTTGGGTGCTTTGTGTATGCGAGTTTATATGTTTGTAAACGCACCCACGATACAGGACGAAATTCCTAGTGTAGGGCAACGTTTTTATAAAAAAAATATCATCATCCTCCTGCTTATCCTAATACACTTGGAGTGGTGCAGCATGTCTTCTGTTTCCATACATCATGCAGGTCAGTCATAGGATATCATAAAACATAGAGGAGATACCGATGTGTCCAATACATTTGTCATAATCAGTCACACAACTTACAAAAACCCATTTCCTCTTTCCCACACCTTGACAAAACGCAAAAATTGGCCAAAAGTATTATTACGCGAACAAGAGTAATGGTAGTAGAAGTATTCAGTAGCCAGTCAGGTGTGCCGGTGTCATCGACAGATGGTGCTGTGCGCCTGGCTAGCTCTGGCCCGCTGCCAAGACAGGGCTTACCACAGGGCTGTACGAGCTAGGGCAGTCACCGGGCTGGTCGGTCGAGTGGCTTTAATAAGGTTATTGAAACTGGAACAAATGGATGATTTTATGTTTTGCTTGCCAGATTTGGTGTCGAATGATATTAGAATGGTTTTCCCATTGGGATTGTTTTTAAACCCCGACGGACTAAGAGTGGTGTTATAAGTTTGACGTATGTTATGTCTGTGGCATCATAGCTCCTAAAATGATGAACCGATTATGATTTGTTTTTTTGTTGTTTGAAAAGTGATGTTGTCGAGACTGTTCTTAGCTATTTTTGATGAAAATCGATTCAGCCGTTCGCAAGATATCGTGACATAATTACGTGTTCGATAGATTGTCGATGAAAGCGTGTCTACTAATTGGTATATTATGTAGTTTAAAATGAATGAAATCCGATGAATCCGTTTAGTAGCTACGATGCCACAGACAGATACACAAAGTGTACACACGTCAAACTTATAACACCCCTCTTTATCTTTCGTCGGGGTTAATAAATGACTGTTATGCATGTAGGTAGTGTAGATTAAAAAGCTTTTTGCTCGCTACTCGAAAATACGGGCGAAAAAAATGTTTTCTCTCCAGTTTACCAGGTAATGGTACAGCTTTTATTCCCAAATACCACGCGACCATGTTAGTAAACATTTTTATATTAATTAACAATCTTTCAATTTCAGTACGACCGCGGTGAGTGAGCTACGAAAACATGCACCGAATTAATGAACATAACCCATTTATTAATTAAAACGTACCGCACTTGTGGGCATGTTGATCTTTCATTTTAAAATTGAGATATTACGTAAACCATTGGTTTTATTGATGGCAGAGTTTCCAGTAATTGAAAAGGTATGTGTGTACTTCGAAAAGCACGTAAAATCGTTGTTCTTGGGCTTTAATAAATGAAAATACTTTATGTATACAAAAACCTTCAGCAATGCTTAAATAATAGTCGCATGAATATCAGTGAATATGGTCCTACAGATAGAGTAAACACTGACTCCCAAACTAGGAAATCCTGTGACTTAGGAGTCAGTATTCTGCTGTCCCTATGATACCAAAAACCCGCCGCAGGTTTCTTTAACTCACCGCGTCAACCAAAAAGAGCATACGTAACATATTTTTTAAATTGTGTAGTATCTATATTTGGAAACAGGAAAAACACGGCGGCTCTGCCTGATTTTTAGATAAGCTCAAAGAGCACATCTGACATTCAAATTCACATCTGTTAACTTAAAAAGGCACATTTGACGTCGATCAAGTTGAAAGGAAACAAATGCAGAAATATGGATTTTATTTCAATAGAATTTTGATGTCTCATTAAGTAGAAAAGGCTTCTTTGATAGGTGTTAAAAATCAAAAAGGGCGATCTACCAAAGATATTCCTTTTTTATTTAAGTCATACATCCCTAGATAAAATCTATATTGTAAAAATAAAGGCCACAAGTGATCAGTTGGGACCTTTTTGTGTAATATTAAAAGTGCGGCAGAGTAGTGGAAGTGAGCAGAATGTGTCCATGCATTTTAATATTTAAAATCAAGGAAACCAATGAGCCAAATGGAGAGAGATCGCGAGGCGAGTGAAAAGAAGACCAGCGATCGGACAAAATTCATCGTGATCACGACCGCTCTGTCGAGAGCGAAACGAAGAAATAGTACATTACAGCAGAATCCAGTAAGTAAGCCTTCCTGGCCGAGCATGAGTTAACCGGACCGAACCGCAGGTGAGGTCCGGTTATATACGAGGCCAGGATGGCTTTCTTACTGGTTGAGGTTTGTATAATGCTTTTCTCAAAAATGAAAGAAAGTTTAACAACAAATTCGTTTAATTAATATTGAAGGTTACATTCATATTAGGGCAATTACTGATAGATATTGTGATCGATTTACCGGGGGCATTTATATTTGTTTGTTGTACATCTTGATTAACGGACTCTTTAATCCAACATGATTTATAAACTGAAATGACTAAATACAAACATAAAATCCCACACTATACTTCTACAACATTACTAAGTACAAAATGCAACGTGCATACTTTTTCTGCGTCGCGTTATGTGTCACAGACCCATAAAAAAAAAAAAAAAAAAAGTGTCACAGACAATAAAATGGATGTTTAAGGCTCCAAAATATATTATGTATCTCATAAAATGTCATACCAAAAAGAGATAGATATATATTTGGAGCCTCCCTCTAACCATGTTATAATGGCTAAACTCTAATCTGTGTCTGGTACTATGTTTTTTTTTTCTAAGCAGATCTAAAGAGGATGACCTAAACCGTGCGAAGCCATAAAAAAAAAAAGGGATGAAGGATGACCAAGTGTCCAGTAAGTAAATTACATACTTACTTACTGGACAGTAGGAGATTCCAAATTTAAAATCTCGCTTCTTACCGGACAGTTGTGAATAGTCTCCGGTAGAGTTCACTTTCTGGATACTTTTTAGAGATGTTATGTCAACATTACATACCATTTTTGAGAAATAGTACATTACAGCAGAATCCAGTAAGTAAGCCTTCCTGGCCGAGTATGAGTTAACCGGACCGAACCGCAGGTGAGGTCCGGTTATATACGAGGCCAGGATGGCTTTCTTACTGGTTGAGGTTTGTATAATGCTTTTCTCAAAAATGAAAGAAAGTTTAACAACAAATTCGTTTAATTAATATTGAAGGTTACATTCATATTAGGGCAATTACTGATAGATATTGTGATCGATTTACCGGGGGCATTTATATTTGTTTGTTGTACATCTTGATTAACGGACTCTTTAATCCAACATGATTTATAAACTGAAATGACTAAATACAAACATAAAATCCCACACTATACTTCTACAACATTACTAAGTACAAAACGCAACGTGCATACTTTTTCTGCGTCGCGTTATGTGTCACAGACCCATAAAAAAAAAAATAAAAAAAGTGTCACAGACAATAAAATGGATGTTTAAGGCTCCAAAATATATTATGTATCTCATAAAATGTCATACCAAAAAGAGATAGATATATATTTGGAGCCTCCCTCTAACCATGTTATAATGGCTAAACTCTAATCTGTGTCTGGTACTATGTTTTTTTTTTCTAAGCAGATCTAAAGAGGATGACCTAAACCGTGCGAAGCCATAAAAAAAAAAAGGGATGAAGGATGACCAAGTGTCCAGTAAGTAAATTACATACTTACTTACTGGACAGTAGGAGATTCCAAATTTAAAATCTCGCTTCTTACCGGACAGTTGTGAATAGTCTCCGGTAGAGTTCACTTTCTGGATACTTTTTAGAGATGTTATGTCAACATTACATACCATTTTTGAGAAAAAGAATATTGTAATCATAAATATTCAAAAAATACATTCAAACGGTTTCTTTTTCAAAAAAAAAATTTTAAACTCATCACGAGATTTACAATTTGTTACTTGTGCCCTTTTTCGTTCTGACGGCAGAATTGACGACTCATCTGGACTATGAGAAAAGGGACAGAGCACTTGTGTTGCGCACACAATTGTGTACTTATAATATATCCTGCCTTACTACATATTTACTTGGCTAATATCATTTGAGATTGCCCACCGCGTCCGAAATTCGGTGAAGAAGATTGATCATATTTTTATTAATAACAATCACATCACACACACATCATCAGCCTATTAAGGCGGTACCCCGAGCAAAACGCCGCGCTAGCCGTTTTTCGTGCTATTTTTAGGAGCTATCTGCTCGTTATTTAAAAAGAAATATCAATTAATAAAAATACATTAAATTTCTACATATTATTGATTCTAAAATGGTAGATTCAGTTTTTTTTTAATGTTGTATATATTTCACTAATCTCCTTCCAAAAAAAACATTAAAATGAGAAATAATTATTGATAGCAAGTATCTCCTCGTAAAGTGTTTATTAATTATTTTTTGTACTAACACTAATGGATAGACAATTTAATAACGAACATTTTTGTAGTAAAATATTTTTCAAAAGACCAAAATTCGATTTTTTTAAGATTTTATTCTAAAAGCTGGGCGTATTTACTACTGTAATTCATGCGCCACCAGTGCCGCTAGACCAATAGGAATGCTCATATCTCATGCCGATTTTTTGGTCAGGGTACCGTCTTAATGTTCCCACTGCTGGGACACAGGCCTCCTCTCTGTGAGAGGGAATGGGCCGTAATCCGCCACGCGGGCCCAGTGCGGGTTGGTGGATGTCACATGTCTTCGAATTTTTGGTTCTATTAATAACAATAACAACAATAAATTGCACAGATCAATTGTCCTAAATAACAGTACCAGGCCAACAGTAATTTAGAGGAGGGTAAAATTAGCCGCCAAATTATATACCTTCCACATCAATAAAACATCGTTTAGTATCGAAAAACAGGCCTACATCCATAACCGGAACAGCCATAAATTTGTAACATTACGGACAGCCCTAATGCCGGGTGAATGATCAAACCTGACTCCATAACCCGGTCCCGGTCCGTCTGATTGATTCAAACTTCGAGTGGTTTGTTTATATTCACCAGGAGATCATAATCACTGGATACTTTTATGATCTCAAATGTTGAATGTAGAAATGTGTTTAAATGTTGTATTGAGTGACATCGATTTGCTCTGATGGACTGCCGAATATTTATGATAGAGAAAGATGTTATGTGTTGCTATAAAATTATATAGCAATGATATCATACATGATGGCTAACTTAACGTAAAGTATACAATCACGTACATTGTACAATAGCTTATGAAGACCTGCAAGACCATGGAGTTATACCTTAATAATCATTAAACATGCATAACTATTTGGAGCAGAAAATAGGAAGTTATAATATGTCAGTATCAGATACTTTCACAGATGAGTTATTATACAAAGAAATGTATTACCGTCCCACAAAAACGTACGAAAGCCTGTAGATATTTCAACTCTCAGTGTTAATGATAAACAAGGAGATAAATTAAACCAAACAAAAGAGACATCACAATGACTTTGTCGAGGGAATTTTCAGGGATAATCTGTGACTGTGTGTGTGATTCGTGTAATGAACTTTATCTCACCATTTTGGTATACACATCTTATAATATACTATTGCATGTATATGTGTGTTGTGGGTTTCGGATAAAAATAGTCTGTCCCATCGTCCCAAGCCCCATGTTATCCCTTCGGTATCGTAAGTTGTGAGTACGGGTAACGACTTTAGGGGGCTGGTTGCTATCCCAACCTTTTTACATAAGTAACTTCGTAGTAAAATTCTCAGGGTAGCTTGTATAGATTCGAATTTCCTCACGAAAAAGTAATTCTTGGTTTACAAGGAACGGACAGTAACTCCATGTCATAATTTACAGGTATTTAAATTCAAATTAAATTTATTGCATCCTTAATGTACATGACAAGTGATAAATATAAGTTACAGAAACAATTATGGACCCTGTCGGGCACAGCAACGTTCTAGATTCAATCAGTGTCTAGGAGAGAGGAATAGCGATTAATATTTTCTTTATTAATTAATATTTTAGTCATCTATTTGCCATCTATCTGCTTTATGTCGTTAAATGTACTAATATGTGTGTATCTTTCTGTGTGTATGTTAAATTATGTATTATTTTTTCTTATTAATTTATTTGATTAAATTTTTATATATTTTTTACAATTAGTCTATTTGATATTCATAGATTATATTTAATAAAATTAATACTAAAATGTCCATCTTACATGCGTCAATTAATTATAAATGTCATGTTACTTAACGAGTTAACATATATCTATATGTTTAATAAAATTAACACTAAATATGTCCATATTATATTTTGAGTCATTTTGTTATTATTAATGTCATTTACTTGTCAGATCTTATAGAATTTATCCGTCAGATATTCGTTGATGGTATGGATTTATGTAATGTTATAGATTTAGTCTAAAAATCGACTCAAATAATTATTATTAACATAAAACATACTATTAACATAATCAAAATCATTTTTTTTATTTCACATAGGCCTACATGGGCACTTATAAAACGTCGACATAAGGTGCACACAGGTTCGGATTAGTCGTTTCCTATGGAGAAGAACCGGCAAGAAACTCCACGGTTACTCTTTTAAAAAATGGTTTGGTTTTACAATATTTCCAAGTTACAGCATTAGTACTTGGATATGGGGGGATAACGTAGGCCCGACAATAAGTAATTAAAAAGTAAATAAAAACATATTATTAATTTATTTTATGTGTAATTGTAATTATGTGATTTTATTTTAGTTTTTGATTGAAATTATCTAATGTTATTATGATCGATATTACGTTCGTAATTTATTTTATATATTTTTGTTTATAATTTAGTTTTTTTTGTGTTGATTTTATTTATAATTAGTGATTTATTTTTAAAATTGTATTATGTTTTGTCATTTTGTTTGTTATTTATTATATTTTAGATTTTCTTTTTGTTTGTAATATGGTGTTTAAGTTACCTGAGCAAAGGATATTGCATGTAGAAAAGTCTCACTACTATGTGGTATCGAGGTTCAGTTCTGAAATGAAAATGAATCAAGCTATTTATCTTATTAAGCTGTTAAGTCCCATTGTTGGGTAAAGGACTTTTCTTCACCGTTTCGGAAGGAGTCAAGTTTGTCCATATTCGTCTTAAAAAAAAGCTATGGAAAACTCTAAACTCACCAGACCTTATCTTCTAGTCAGTCAGAAGCGAGCTGATCTGTATCGAGTCAATTTCTTAGTCATCAGTTTCTGTGTCGAGATTACTATCCGGCCAGTAATGGATATCAAATCATCAAACTATTTATACACGTCGGGATATGCCAATCGGACAGCGATACAATAAAACGTTGTCGGTACATCGCTGCTTATGTGTGCCCACCGTGCGTCACTGTGCTTCCGCGTTGCGTTGTATTGTGTTGTGCTATGTTGTGTCGTGTTGTAAACACTGGAACTGAACTGGGTCGTTAGCGCTCTGCTACACGTGGTGAAATTGTAGCGATGGAAACGGATGTAATATTGACAATGAATGAGCTGTTTATAGAAAATCTGTACCGATAACAGGGTTTATGCTTTACACATATTGACTTGTATTTTTTTTTAACGACTTTTACTATGAACACAATGCTCAAATCGCGAAAGGCAATAAGCAGTTTTTACAGTGTGTCGAAAGTAACAAGAACAAGAAAAAGAACTGCAGATATATTCACGTCTAAAACTTGGTGCCATACTAAAAGTAGTTTATATTCATGTAAAGAATCTTTATTCCCCTGAAAGATTGTCAATTAATCTAACTTGTATAAAAGAAGACGATTTAAATCTTCAAGCTGTAAGTTAGATTTTTCTCCTTTTACAAAGCGGCGACTATCTCCGGCTTCAATTCCGAGTAACATTCTGATTAACTGAGCGCTGACTATTTTTATTTTCTCTCCACTCCAATGGCCTTTGATTAAATTTTAAATTAAATAAATCCTTACAAAGTCGACTACAGATGAGAATGTTTAAGTAAAAGTTTCTATAAAATGTAGGAAGCGATACGGCTTCATACCTTTTGCGAACAATTCCAACCTATTTAATAATTTCTACCTTTAAACATACGACTTCAGATATTCTGTGAATACGTTCACTGAAAGGAATACTATGAAATAATGATCTGTTATGTAGGCAGCTTATTGAATAAATTGCAATTTCGGACCACCTACATACGCTACTTACCTGCTGCGTTGAATGCAGTACGGTGATAGGAGAACCAGGAACACAGAGTTAATCGGATGTTCATTAATTAGAAGTCTTACCTTTGATAAAAAAGAAAATGAAGCTTGCAATACAATTTCATTTCATTTGCTTCAAGCTTTCGGAAATAATTTATAGTTATTGAGAAATTCGTTATGTGATAAATTCAGAATATAACTGCTCTTTCGTTCTTCCCGTCAACAAAACTAAAGACTAATCCGTTGAAGTCCACGCCTTTATTTGATTCGAAGAATTCTCACTAACATCCGCTGTTCAAGACATGACAAGTACTTGGCAAGGCATCCGGGTGACATAAACGCCCGAGTGTCATATTTCCGTATCCCCTATACTTCATACACGTGTTCTAGCTTTGATGTGAAGAGCTTTATGGTCGAACTGACTTCGTTTTTTTTATGAGCTCGCATTGTCTCTTTGCAGTAAAGATGGCGATGGCCAGATGGTGTATGAAATAACGATTTCGAAACAATGGTATAACGCTTTGCAGAGTTTTATAAAATTGTGTCAATTAGATTGCATCAAAGATCCCAGCTTTTTAAATTCCAGTAATTACGTCGTTCCCTCCTAAATCGTGGATTAAAATTTACATACACAGCGTCAAAGTACCAGGGTCGCATGAGTGTGTGGGGATGAATGCGGCCGCCGGCAGCTCGGCACATTTCCGCGGGGATACGTTTTAAAACCAATTGGAGCGTGGCTGAGATCCCTTAGCGCCGCGGCGTGCTCTCGACGCTAACCCACATAAAATTAATATTGAACTGTATATTTTTACGAGTTCTTTTATTTTAAAACGAAATGGTACTGTGTATTTACGGATGATAAGTAGAGCTATAAACTTTGAAATAAATAATACTTAAAAAAAAAGTGAGTTTATACACAAAGCGACAAAGTGTTACACATTGACTGTACACAGTACTTAGTAAGCTTGCAATAAACGCGAACATTTTGATATGTCCGTCCATGTCCGACATTGTTTCGTCCACGCCACGAGGGTAAAAACCCCATCAATTCATATTATAACAAGAGATAATACCACGTTTGTTTAGCTTGCAGACTTGCAATGATTAACGCTTATGTGAGTATAAAGTATTTGTGTCAGATGATGGTTTATGTAGTCATTACAGGCCTAGGCATACTTAAATAAAGAGTATATACGTATTTCTCTTTTAATGCATGAAGTATTTTAGACAATGCAACTGAAAATTAAGAAGATGGAAATCGCGGTCCTTTGGTTAGACTTCAAAGTTCTGATGATCGATGTTAATGTTGCGTCGCATCATTGCTTTGACGAATTAATTAATTTAGATAATCTGCTAGTTCAGTGTAAGTGAAATTCAACCTTAAGGTGACGTACATTTAATTTCCCTTACTGTACATAAATAAATCAAAGTAAACCCAGTTTTCATTATGATCGTCTGGGCTTGTTAACGTCTTACTATACTCGTATTATGATTACGTTCTGAAATGCAGCACTAAACATATGTAATTGCAGACTTAACCTACATTAATTGCTAACATGATTCTTGAATACTAAAACCTCTAATATGACCCGCTCTGTTAAAAGCATAAGAAAATACAAAACATTTTTAAACATAAAAGAAAAATATTTGTAAAAGATAAGGACGAATTTTCAAACAATTTATATATTCAACTTTAAAAGTCGAGATTTCCGCTTCACAAAAAAGCCTTAGAGGCGTAAAGAACATTTTACACTCTTTGTAATCTGGTTACAAAGGAAGGCTGGCAACACTCGGTGGCCATAGATAAAGGAAATTGTTCGCCGTCGGCGATAACGGCTCGGAAGTGATCGGTATCAGCCACCCGATCGGCTGCGGATGACGGCGGGTGATAAGAGATATTGAGGGATCAGTACCAGGCATTCATGAATAAAAGGGGCCCTTTATCTTTGATACCCGAGCAGATGATGAATCGAAGAAACATTATCATCTGACAAGTGTTTACATAGAGAGAACAATAAACCTGTAAAGGCATTTCAATAAAGCCTTTTTATTTTCTCATCTTGTGACTTATGCTCTGCTCTGTAAGCCAGTACTCAGAGTCCATCGCTTAAAAGCGCTGCGCTGCAGGATTATGCGAGACATCAATGTAACACAACAGATTCCATTTGCTTTGAACTGGCATTCAGGATTCCCTTTACCGTCAGTGCTCAATCAACGTCACATGCGTTATAAACATTCTATCACGGATTCAGAATCAACTAAAACCCGCCATTTTGGCTACTATAAATATGAACAGGGCTTAACAAAAATATTTATTTCACCAGCCGCGAGCTTGCAAATACACGGGCAAATAGCATGAATCCGTGAATGTCCCGAGAGAGGTCAACGACCGATTGTCCCGGGTCCTGGGTCCCGGGCGAATGTCAACTAACTACTAGAGAAAATATTGTACAGCGTGGCATTTACATAACGAATAGTTGAAGTTCACTATGAGGGTGTACAAGTGACTCGTTGTGTGTTCTGTTACCCTGGTACCCAGTTAACGAGGATGTGACTCAAGATTTACTTGTTCTTTACGTCACTGCGGGTTTTCACACATATTTGACGACATGTATTTTTTTAAATTTATAAACAGAACCACGAATAACTTTTACAGTGGTCCGATTTATAAAAATAGTATAATGGAAAGGGACAAAGTTGGTCCCTTAAAATTTGAACCGCAGCCAAACTGTGCGGAAAGTGTCACTTTTTTTCACTAGTGCTTTTTACTTTCCTGTACTTTTTTAATTTTTAACTCCAACGTCAGCCCGACGCATAGAGATTTTATTATTTGAGAAAAGTTTTAAAAATTATTTATGTACAGATTATCATTCATATAAAAGGTAAAATAAAACTAATACTTTATTTTAGGCGTTTTTAATTACTCTAGATTTAGTTTTTGATCAATAAATTAATTTTAAATATTCATTAAATATGTTTGGCAGAACGTATATTTTGCTCGTGCCTTATTGCGTTACGATGTGAAAGCAATTCGCACATGCGCAGTAGATATGCCCGAGGAACTATTAGTTAATCTGTGGATATGTTGAACGCGCTTGAATAAGCCCGCCATGTTATTAATTTCATTTTATTAATTTTGTTTATTTCCTCGCACAATGCATAGTAAAATATTGTATGATACACGTACGTAAGATGATTTCCGACTTGTGTCGATTTATCCACTCACTCGCTTCGCTCGCTCGTGAATAAAAATGCCACTCATCGGAAATCACCTACCTTCCGCACTTGTAGCATAAATAACTATATTGGTTATTTTTCTACTGAATTTTCAATTGTGAATCGATTCTGTTAAAAAAAGTAAACAGAAAAGCAAAAAAAATAACAAAAAAATTACCG
This sequence comes from Orthosia gothica, assembly GCA_949775005.1. Classification (NCBI taxonomy): domain Eukaryota; kingdom Metazoa; phylum Arthropoda; class Insecta; order Lepidoptera; family Noctuidae; genus Orthosia; species Orthosia gothica. The sequence goes on along the minus strand of OX459036.1, from coordinate 3,823,826 downwards.
ACGAAATAACGAACTGAAAAGCAAAAGTAACACTTTTAGTCTAGCATTTTGAAGTGTCAGCTCCAAACAAACATTTAACGAAGATCCTAGCTACAATCATTCTACGCTTTAGGTAATTAATTTGCATGTTTGTTTGTTTGGAGCCAACTCAAAATGCTAGACTAATAGTTTTATTTTTTGCTTTTCAATTCGTAATTTCGTCGGTATTTTTTAGGGTTCCGAAGCCAAATGGCAAAAAACGGAACCCTTATAGATTCGTCATGTCTGTCTGTCTGTCTGTCCGTCCGTATGTCACAGCCACTTTTTTCCGAAACTATAAGAACTATGCTGTTGAAACTTGGTAAGTAGATGTATTCTGTGAACCGCATTAAGATTTTCACTCAAAAATAGAAAAAAAACAAAAAAAATTGGGGGTCCCCATACTTGAAACTGAAACTAAAAATATATTTTTTTCATCAAACCCATACGTGTGGGGTATCTATGGATAGGTCTTCAAAAATTATACTAAGGTTACTAATATTTTTTTTTTCTAAACTGAATAGTTTGTGCGAGAGACACTTCCAAAGTGGTAAAATGTCCCCCCCCCCCCCCCCCTGTAACTTCTTAATACGTCATAAATCGTAAACCGCAATTTACTAAGTACGGAACCCTTCGTGCGCGAGTCCGACTCGCACTTGGCAGGTTTTTTATTGTTAAAAAAGTTTTCATAAAGACGATTCACAAGTAGTTATTATTCGTTCATATTTGCTAGTAACTAATAGTAAGCGATATAAGAAAGTGTCAGTCAAGCTTCAGTATGAGTACTTTGAACTGGTCATCAAAGTTTTATCCTTTATTATTTTATTGCACACTTCAGTGAACAGTATAGTTTAGATAAAGTATCGATATCAGTGAATGAGAGTGACGCGACACGTTTTATAGACTGTTTAGTAGATAGGTACGCTAAACAATAAATTGAAGCTAAGTTCAATATTAATTAAAAACGGAACACACAAACACCGTTTAATTTTTCCCGTTTTCGCCATTCAGCAAAACATTTTCACTCAATGTCATTGTGAAAGTAATTTGTCTTATCAGACGAAGGTTATAAAGGATTCCCATAACGGGGTATTCTTTGTTATTATTCATTCGCCTTTATTGCACGTTATTAAATACCTTTCGGTGAAAATATCGACCATCGTCTAGTCTGGGGCGTTCCGGACAGACGGACTAACGAACGATATACACAAAATAATAAGAGAAAACAAGTATTGGAGTCGTAATTAAAATGGACACACGTCATAGTCAACATTCTGCTTCAGAGCAAAGACCTTTCATTTAAAAATGAACTTTCTTTTAAGTTTGTCTGCAGCATGGAAGGATTTATATAATATCACACTCTAAAGGATCATTTTTGCCAATAGGATATCGAATACGAGTTGAGTTGAGAATTCATCTTTGTGAAACAAGTTATTTTAACATAACAATACGTTTGTATGTTCCGAAGGGATGGGCAGAGGTGCACCTAAGTTGCTACACCCATAATGATGATGGGGACTCCCTTTTTCACCCTAGCTCCGCCTAAAAGCACAGAGGTTTCCTGGGAGCTACATAGGCTTCGCGGAGCGACCTCACTGTACCGAGGATTTCTTTACGTCGAGAAGCCACAACCTCGCATGCCAGGATGACGGGCGGCTGTCCTCAGCGTCAAGGCAGTCCCTGCAAAGCGGGCTGTCTGTGGCGCCTATATTAAAAAGATGTTTGTTAAGGAGGATATGGCCCGTAATTTCTGCTCACCCATTTTTAGACAGTTTTCTTCTTCTTTCAAAAATCAGTTTTTCTCATCCCTGAATAATCTGAAAAGGCTTCAGACAGGTGCGACGCAACAATGCGACAACGATGTGACAACATTTTTTCATAGAAATATTTCTACCCGTAGAATATTTTTAGAAAAAAACACATAACTGCTAGCCTAAAGTTTCTTAAACCACATACACACTGTTAAAATATTACAAAAAGAAATATCCCCTATCCGCCGTAGATTATGCAAAGCGTCGATAAAGGCGGATTAGACTGCGAGAGACCGCGATTCACGCCGGCACGCGGCATGCATACTAATACGTCAAAGGAACAAAAGAACAGCTCATAATTTACCCACTAGAGGGAGATACTTCCACTTTTTGTCATAGTCTATCGCTGGGAGAGAATAAACCGTTTTGGGATTGAGTTCGTCGTTCTTGCAGACCACGTTGTAAAGACCGTACAAAAACAAGTGTAAAATGCTTGGTCTCATCGCATGGGCTATCTTTTACAGACAAAATTTGAATGGCCTGAAAGAAAGGAGAGTTCTTTTTTTTTTATTTTGTTTAATTTTTGATAGGGTCAAGACATGTCTTTGGATGTTTTGTAACAGCTTTCCCTTACTTATAGATCTAACATAAAGCATAAGTGCAGACATAGATTAGAACAATTTTATCCTCTTTATTTTTTCGTGAATTAAGTACCTAACATTGGTGAAATAATTTCCACTGAGTCTTCGAACATCGGAAATTACAAAAGGCAGCCCACAAATCGGTTAAAGTTTCACACAAGTGCATTATTATCCCTAAATAATATACGAATAGGTCTCCATGCTTGATTTAATCGACAATCCGGACCACATAACATATTCCATTTACAGTTAGTACCAAGAACTCATAAGTCGCGAGAGCTTACTCCTACAAAGGTGAGATACACGACGTCGCAGGCTTAACCCCAACTGAGATAGAACCTAATAATTCAACTAGCGAGCTGCCAAGCCGTGTCTCGGCCACTTGGCTAGCTCCACCAAACCGTAATAACTTGCCTGACAGAGATAAGCAAGGAATTAGTTGCTCGGAACAAATAGGGTCAAACATAGTTGGTGCCTTCAAGTATGAAATAAGCATAGTTTGTGTATTTGGTGTAGAAAATTGATATAGGAATCATAACTTGACGGATGAACTGACCATGACATCTAATTGAGCTAACTCGAGCTCAATCTATATTATATCATAAAGAGTGATAAGGTAGTTTGTATCTTTGCTTGTAGAAGCCGTATAAGGTTTTACTGATAGAAAGCTTAATTGCCCATAGGTTATTTGCGCAAAAAATGGACCTACGGTTCGTAGTAGCACGATAGTACACAGAAGCGAAGCCACGGGAAATTCTACAGTGAATAATATTCGCCCCCTAGATACAACTTCTAACCATGAAATAAGCTCCTTTGAACAATGCCGCCACTTCATGATAGCATCTAATATCCGATACCAATAACATCGGCGATAAGATACCATTTAATATAGTATTGATACGTCAATAAAAATAATGAGCTGCACTATATAGATGTACTTGTACTTTGATCAGGTATACCAGTAAATAACGTACAGAAGTTTTGTTCTATATGCTCAAAAGTCAGCGAAAATAGTTATTTATGCTACAAGTGCGGAAGGTAGGTGATTTCCGATGAGTGGTATTTATTCACGAGCGAGCGAAGCGAGTGAGTGGATAAATCGACACGAGTCGGAAATCATCTTACGTACGTGTATCATACAACATTTTACTATGCATTGTGCGAGGAAATAAATAAATTAATAAAATGAAATGAATAAAATGGCGGGCTTATTCAAGCGCGTTCAGCATATCCACAGATTAACTAATAGTTCCTCGGTCATATCTACTGCGCATGTGCGAATAGCTATCACATCGTAACGCAATAAGGCACGAGCAAAATATACGTTCTGCCAAACATATTTAATGAATATTTAAAATTAATTTATTGATCAAAATCTCAATTTAGAGTAATTAAAAACGCCTAAAATAAAGTATTAGTTTTATTTTACCTTTTATATTAATGATAATCTGTACATAACTAATTTTTAAAACTTTTCACAAACAATAAAAACTCTATGCGTCGGGCTGATGTTGGAGTTAAAAATTAAAAAAGTACAGGAAAGTAAAAAGCACTAGTCAAAAAAAGTGACACTTTCCGCACAGTTTGGCTGCTTGGAAAACCGCTCTTTTCGAGGACATGCATTGTAAAGTAATTTAAGCCATCAAAAATGCAATTGTTAACAATAGGTTTTGGTCATGTAACTATAAAAGAGTTATAAGGGAGATGGATAGAGAGGAAGATGAAGGGCAAAGAAAACATGGACTGCATGACGAATGATATGAAAGATAACGTGACGGTTGACAGACGAAAGAGGAATAATAAAACGTGATGCACCGACCCTAAGTAACAATGGGACTAGGGCAGGAAGATGATGATGACTTAGATCACAAACTTAAGGAATTAGTTTGTTCCAAATTGAGCTTATGTTTGCTTAAAAAGCAAGTTCTCTGTTCCAAAAAAGTATAGTAATCGTTTTTCCTGAGTTTTACAAGCTGCCTACACTTTAGAACCGTTGTAGCACTAGCCAACTTTGCAAGTCAACAGTCTAGCTTCTGTTTTCTTTGCAAAGTCAACTTATGCAGAGTAACGAAAAGAATATTAAACTACCCTCGCGTTGTGGTTCATTGTTTAAGCAAATAAATATATCTTTATCTTTTATCTTTATCTTGTGTGGAATAATTTTACTGTTCTCTCACAATTTTGTAGAAACTAACTTTCAGTGACAGAAAACTGTTCGTTTTACCGATTTAGGTTTTAAGTATGAGAATTTGCATGAGCTAGATTCAACAAATGGTTTCAGTATGTATAGAGAAATAATATTTAAACTGGACCAAAATATTACGTATTACCACAGATTAGAGAAGTTACTACGTAATAGATTGTTCACTCTCTGAGATCAAGTACACAATTTTGAGCTCAATATCCGTGACCGTTGGGCTGATCCTTGACTGCTCGTTGCCCTTCGCCCACCAACCACGCACTTCCCTGGCACGCGCGAGCGGTGACAACCGACTGGCGGAGCGGTGCAGGGACCGCGCAAAAGTGTAGACATTAATCGCTGTACGTACGGTCGAGTGAAGGAGGCCTGGTATTACTCTAAATTTTGCCCGTGGCTTTGCTCCTGGTGGCCTGTTGCACAAGAACCGTGAATTTTTTCGAACTTAAAATTAGCCGGTGGTGTTCTGAGATAGCTTAACTTTATATCTGCGAAAGAATCGAAATCGTAACAATAGTTTTAGAGATAACCTTTTACAAAATAAAATGATTCATTAAAATATATTTTTGAAATAAGCTGTTTTTGTATTGTTCTTAGCATACCCTAGTCATTTGATACCCATGTCATGGCAGCACACAACAAACAACTAGGTCGCCATCTTGATCCGTCCGCCATATTGGATTTAGAATGATGTCACTAAGCTAACCATGCATTGTCATCCAAACTAAACGTGTATGCAAAATTTCATCGTAATCGGTTGAAGATAACTGCTTTAAAATTCAGTTGCAAGATTTGACCCGAACACACTTACATACATAATAAATAGCTTCCAAAAAATACATTAAAAGTTAATAAAAAGCTTGAACAATTATTTTTAAAAAGGAGGTAAAACTGTTTGTTTTACCTCCTTTTTAAAAATAATTGTTATACTCGCGATTGACCACTATATCTCCTGATGGTAATCGATGTGATACATTATTAATTCAGGTAATTATTTGAAAAAATATACAGTTAAAATTGATTTCTGAATCTACTATCTATGCCACGATATTTGCTCTACAAACGGCAGATAGACACAATAAATCATATTCGATTATCGCTGCGGTCCCCTACAGTGACGCAAGATCCGTTGTTGTTCGTTAAGGTTGCCTACTCCGTGTCGCCGCGCTACGTGTCTACCTACTACCTACTCTGCACCACCTCTTCCCGGGACCTAGCTCCGAGTAGAAACTGTACTGCACATCGCCGGACGCCTCTAACGCTAAGGCCAGTGGTACACTATCTTTTGGCTACGCAACGTACTTCGGACCGCGAGTGACAACCCTGACCCTGAGGTCTAATAAAATTTGTTAACCTTCTGTTGGTTTTTCCTTTGCTACCCTCTAGCTACCTGGTAGGTAGGTAAACTAGCAAGAAGCGTTACACTGGCAAAGCTCTAGTCGACGGCACGAACTATTTTGTGCGCGGGGTTAAAATTCATGCTATCTCATCCACACGTGCGAAAGAGATAGTTGCTGTGATGAGCAGTAAGAACCTAGTTCGCGTATGAATTTGCACTTTTGTTAATTGGTAGCGTAATGGATGATGAATTAGGACGAAAACGAGCCCGCGAAATTTTATAAACAGGCCTTTGGGAGGCTGGATATCATGAATAAAAAACTACTAGTCTATCCCTGTATGGTGGCTGTTTTGCAATTTTCCTTCTTCTTACGTTATTTATTTCCGCCCAAAGATGCGTTAAAATTAGTGTTGAAATATGAAACTGTCGACGCATTTTTTTAACTTTTTTGTTTCCTTACATGGCTAGATAATGATGAGACAAATTGATATCATTTTTTGTTTTGAACGTACATTGTCAAACAGTGGCGTAATCGCCAAACTACGTTTGTATGGAAGAATGATCGACTAGTGCAACCTTAATATGTCCCGACCAAAACACAGCATAGATACTAACTATCATAGTTAGTCGACTACATGTAACATACTAGAACTGCCAGTTACATATTTACGTAGGTATGTGATATTAAACAAAAATTCAGGTGTTCTGCAACATATCCGAGTAGGTATACCTATTTATAAGATTTTCTTAAACACATGTGATATGCAATAAAGATTTGAATTTGATAATTTATGTGTTACTTTTATTAAAAATTATTCATTAAAAAATCTTTTTTATAAACAAGCATTTTTCGTATTCGTCTCAGCAAACCCTTTAATTTGATACCCAAATCATGGCAGTGCACAAAAAAAAACTAGCCCGCCATCCTAGGGTCGTTCGCCATATTGGATTTAGAATGACGTCACTTAGCTAACCATGCATTGACATTCAAACTAAACGTACTAAACGTATGCAAAAAGTCATTTTAATCGGTAGAGGATAGCTGCTTTAACATTCGGTTGCAAGATTTGACCCGAACACACTTACATACAAACATATATCTTGTAATAAAGAAGTAAAGATTGTACGAATGGATGTAGGACGTAAACTCCGAAATTCCTCATTCAAATTTCTTCACCTTTTGACAATACACTATTGCTCTGTGCCATGCTATTTTACCCCGAAAAAATCGTTGGTACCTGTGATGTTACTGGAGCGGAGCCCCGGGCAATATGTAGTATTATCTATAAAGCAGAATCAGGACTGTTTCCTGGCTGTTTTATTTCTACTAAAACACACATGGTGGACGTATATAATTGGTAACTGTCACGTTAATCAACACAGGAAAGAAAATAAAGAAAGATTACGAAGGGGAAAGTGGTATTTGTTTGTCCTAATGAAGACCCAGAAAATGTTTGTCGGGTAATGGCTTCCCTTTAACCGAAGACATTTTGTGAAGAATTATTTTCATTTATTTTGTTCAATTATTTTTCATAGTGGTTTTATACATTATATCATACTCTAAGAAAGTGCTACGGACTTGTCTAAAAGTGCAAATGGACACTATTCTTAGTTTTAACATATTAAGTTATAGTTAAATTGCTTATTAGTATTTCAAGCTTCATCGTTATTAATTATTAAGAATTTTGTTCTTACTAAGAAAGGACAAAAAATTTTACTTTTACATTCGTGAATAGATTCAGTCTGAATATCATAATAGAAAAATGTGAGAGACTGAACTTTTGTATTTTGTAAGTTTAATATTTGACATTATTTTCATTGAGGATAGGCAGTAAATTACATATATTCCGTTGCAGCCGGCTAGAATTAAGGTCGATTCCAACATAGGGAAAGGTTAGACAGGCAGATGATGATGTTTTTTCATTTTTTTTTGTAAACGACCCAGAGTTGCTTAAGTAAGAACAATACAAATAACATGCTTCATACTTACACCATACACAGATTCTTATTAACCCATCAATTGTGATCAAAATTCAAAAAACAGAGTCCTAAAGTGACTAAAAAAGTTCTACTAGTACAGTCCACTACACTAATTCACAAAAATTCACTGTCCACAAAATAATATATACCAGGACCTCATGACCCGCCAGTATCAGTTCCAACAGCTATTGGCTCTGTCCTTTTTAAGAATCGAACTGTACTATTGGGAGCAACTCTGTGCAACTATGTGCATTGTTGAGAGCACTATGTGCAACTGAGGCCCAAATCCGCTCGATCAATGGCGTCCTATCTAAATCCGGTCAGTACCACGTCATTGCTGAACCAATAGCATATAACTAAAACATAGTTGAACATGTTGTGTAGTTGTTCAAGAGTGATCGCTTCCGTTCAGAATTATAATAGGTTTGGAACTGGGTTAGTATAGGAATTTGTAAATACTAGCGTTTCGGGCTATTTAATTAACATAACATCACGCCATTAAGAGTTAGGTAGAGGTGCACCATGCACCTATAAATAGTGCACACATATTTCGCCATATTTAAGTCCCAAGTTCTCACACAACAGCGAGACACATTCTAAGCTATTGCATTCTTGTGATCTGCTGAAAAGCTGATCGTTTTTCCACGGTTAATATTTTTCGTAAAGATCACGGGTAAAATCAAGAAATAAGAAGAACTGCCATTGGTCTTTACAAAACGAAAATCTCAAAAAAATTTAGCTAAAAACCTCTCAACACCAAAGAATTTAAAACATTCGAAACAAAAAACGCATAAAGGGGAAAAAAACAATTGCGAAGTTGCTTCAAAAGTTCTACATACAGCGAATCCTCTGACCTCTGTACGACTGTACACAAACATTGAAACAGTCGGACACAAAAAAAACGTAAACAAATGCTTGACACTGCAAGCTTATCCTTCTAACAGTTCTGAAACTGTACGTATTTAGCAGCACAGAGAACGGAACCCTTATGATTGACAGCGACTAGACGGCATGACAAGTCATCATCATCACATCCCCAGCGTGACTTCGCACACTGCTGGGCAAACGCCTCTCTTTGAATGTGCTAATCCCCACGCTCCTCCTCCGCATCATCATATTAGCCGAAAGACGTCGACTGCTGTACATAGGTCTCCCCCAAGCGTCGCCACATTTACCGGACCCGTGCATCTCGCATCCAGCGGACTTCTGTCCACCTCACCAGGTCAACTGTCCACCTAGTCCTTCGATCAAGATAAGGGATCACGTATAAAATTCTGTCCGCGTGAATATATACTTACTACATACATTTACAATTGTTATTATGAGAAACTGAATAAAATCACGTCTCAAGTGTGCTGTTATTTATCGAGACGTGTTCCTTTCGCCGACCCTACATCTAGTTGGTATTATTGATCGAAGACCTAGTCCCACGCTCCTGTACCAGAACCCTAACCAACCCTAACCTTATCCAGGTTCTACCCACGACGCACGACGCAACAATGTTTATTACTGGTAATATCCATTAATTTCTATGAGCAAATGGGGACAATCATAGAAACGCTAGGTACGCGGTAACGGTAGGTATCTGTATGGTTTTCAAGTGTTGATTTTGTGACTGATTAAATTGACTGTGTTTTTAATAACTTTAGCTCTTTAGGCCAAGCTACATAAGTACAAAATTTAATACTAACTTAAAAGGAAAACTCTAGAAGCAGAATTTGTTCGCATCGTAGCCGAAACACAAATTAACCAAGTTTTTGGAAAGTGTTCGCGTTTCAACTGTTATGAAAACAGAGTGTGTTTATTGCTTGCACCCTCTTTCAGCCACCATTAAGGGCGTTTTAACTCCACATTATAATATTTCAAGGTTTAAGCATAAACAAGGATTTATGCGCTTTTTGGGGTAAGAATGGAATTATGTTTCTATTTGCGAGCAGCGGATTTAAAACGGATGCAATATTTAATAAAAGTTTTTAATCCAGCTGCTTGCCGAGTGGAAACACTTAGTTGGTATGACGTATGTTGGTATGTATTTATGTGGTAGGTCTTGGTGGGTACTACTGGCTAGATTGCCCTATATATGGCAAAAATTGCAGTTCGTGCTTTTCTTTTTACCCGACTGCCGAAAGAGGGTAATGTGTTTATCAGTCTATGTATGTATGTTTGTTCCTATGTGACGTTCTAGAGACCAAATGTGTTGGCCGCCTTTTGATGATTTTTACGTCAATCGATTCGTCTTAACCTTGAGTTTTACATTAAATTTCGAAAATAGAAAAATGGCGGCTTTTGGGTGCCATATTGTGGGTGCAATTTTTTTCTTCCATACTCATCGCGTGGGGTATCAAAATAAAGGGTTTTAAGAGCTGATTTCGAAAATATACAACAAAATATAATTATGTTTAAAAGGACCTAATTCGAAAAAAAAGAGTTAACTTAAAAGTTATAAATAAAAAATGTTAATAAAAAAATCATAAAACCCGACTGCTTAAGAAGCGAACTAAAAAGACGTAAACAAGAAGAAAATCATACTGTGCAGTCGGAGGATACATCTGGAGTCATATCTTTTTTATTTTAAATTCTCGCTGATATTAATGCATATTTTATGTGGGTGAAAACTTTTAATTGACTGTTTTTACCCGACTGCCGAAGGTGGGTAATGTGTTTATCGGTCTATGTATGTACGTATGTATGTATGTTTGTTCTATATGGCGTTCCAGAGACCAAACGCGTTGGCTGATTTTCATGATTCATACGTCAATCGATGCGTCTTAACCCTGCGAGTGTCATAGGCTACATTAAAATTGGACAATAGAAAAATGGCGGATTTTGGGTGCCATATTGTGGGGGCCCATTTTTTTTTTTCCTCCAAACCCAACGTGTGGGGTATCAAAATAAAGGGTTTTAAAAGGTGATTTCAAATATATATCACTTGTATGTTTAAATGTATCTAATTCGAAATTTCGAACAAAAAAGTTATAAATAAAAAAACTTAATTCAAAAAACCAAAAAACCCGACTGCTTCAAAAGCGAACTAAAAACTCGTAAACAAGAAAAAAAACATGCTGTGCAGGCGGAGGATACACAAGATTTTGGTCAGCCAGCCCGCGAATATGTATCCTCCGACTGCACAGCATGATTTTTCCCTTGTTTACGACTTTTTAGTTCGCTTTTGAAGCAGTCGGGTTTTTTGGTTTTTTGAATTAAGTTTTTTTTTTATTTTGTTTCTGCGTATTGATTATATTAGCTGTAAGTTTTCCTAAGATTAATAAAACAAAACAGTTTCAAGTTTTTGACACATGAGAAAAATTGCAGACAAATATACGATTAAAAAACCGGCCAAGTGCGAGTCGGACTCGCGCACGAAGGGTTCCGTGCTTGGTAAATTGCGGTTTAGGATTTATGACGTATTAAAAAAAAACTAATTACTAGATCTCGAAAAAAACAATTTTCGGTGGTAGTTTATATGGTAATGTACATCATATTTTTTTTTTAGTTTTATCATTCTCTTATTGTAGAAGTTACAGGGGGGGGGACACACATTTTACCACTTTGGAAGTGTCTCTCGCGCAAACTATTCAGTTTAGAAAAAAAATATTTTAGAAACCTCAATATCATTTTTGAAGACCTATTCTTAGATACCCCACACGTATGTTTTGATGGAAAAAAAAAATTTTAGTTTCAGTTTCAAGTATGGGGACCCCCAAAATTTATTGTTTTTTTTCTATTTTTGAGTGAAAATCTTAATGCGGTTCACAGAATACATCTACTCACCAAGTTTCAACAGCATAGTTCTTATAGTTTCGGAATAAAGTGGCTGTGACATACGGACGGACAGACAGACAGACAGACATGACGAATCTATAAGGGTTCCGTTTTTTGCCATTTGGCTACGGAACCCTAAAAACAGTTAAAACAATATTGAAATGGACAGAATATCCAGTGCCTGTAAGTAAAGGTGCAATGTCATTCATTCTCAGGAAAGCAATTGCTTCTTTCTATAGTGCTTTAAGTTTATGGTCTAGTTTATATCCTTTCTTTTCTTCTTTTTAGGGTTCCGTAGTGAACACCATGGTTCCATGGTGTGGGGTATCGTTGGATTGGCCATTCTAAAATATTACGGGTCTATGAAAACCATTTTTCGATTCTGCACTTGAAAAAGTATTTTTTTACATTGATGTATGGGTACAACAGTTTCTGAACGGCAAAGTTTCTTTTGCCCCTTCGTTAGAGCAATGTTCGGCGCTTTCATTATTTATGTCTATTTATTTTGTTGAATGTAGCTGTTTATACGGAACCTTTTGTGCGCGAGTCAGACTCGCACATGGACATTTAATTTTGTTGTTTGTGGGAAACCTTCAAAAGGCGCCTGGATTGTTGGGCAAAGACGAGGGAGTATGGGCTTTTTACCTCACTAAAACCACCTCGGTGATCACCATCAGGACCACCCCGGCACCCCGGTTAGCTAAAAAGTTACCCATCAATTATTTATTCATGACTCCTAGAAATACTTCACTCAAGGTTAAAAATAACTACTAGGCATTCAATAATAATGCTATAGTACAGTTTCCTAAAGGTTTATGAATTTCAATGGAAAATACGGTCAAGTGAAAAGTTATTACGTAGCAAGATAACTTATTTCAGAGTCATGAAAAGAGCCCTATAACAATGAAAATAGGGGCGAATTAGGGTGAACCAGGGGTGGAAATAAAAGTTAAAATTAATTGCAGGGTGTAACAATTAAAAAAAACGTGACGGTGCTACTGAAATATGAACATAATAAAAATTGTTGTTCAGTTCATTAACCGAATGGGGTGAATTTAGAAAAATGAATATTGTGGGCGTCAGTTATCAAATAAAGATAAGATAAGATTTAAAAAAAAATCTCATTCATGCTCAATAAAAGTCTGTGATTATAAGTTTTTCCATAGCATCTTACGAAAATATGGATGGATGGATGTGTTTGTTATTCAATTACGCCAGAACGGCTGAACGGATCTGGATGAAATTTGGCACAGAGATAGATTATAGTCAGAAACAGCACATATGATACTTTTTATCTTGGGAATATGTTCCCTCAGAATAATTTTGGACTTTCACGCGGGTGAAGCCGCTGACAGAAGCTAGTTCATAAAAAAACGAAGCAAAAGAGTATGAAAGTATCGACACAGGCAGCGTTCTGTAATTTCTGCCAACACCCATCAGAAAAACGTAAATTTATTTATGTATGTAACTTAGTCATATCATCATCTGCTTAGCCTTTTCCCAATTGTTGTTGGGGTCTTCCAGTCTTACTGGATTCAGCTGAGTACCAGTGTTTTACATGGAGCGTGCCTATCTGACCTCCACAATCCAGTAACTGGGTAACACGGTACCCCTTGGCAAGATTGGTGTCAGATCTCAAGCTTCTGACTACCCGTAACGAATTTCAAAGATCTTCAAATGACAGCCAGGACCAACGGCTTAACGTGCTTTCCGAGGCACGGAGGAAACTCGGTATGTTGAAATGGTCACCCATCCACGGACCGACCTCGGCAAGCGTTGCTTAACCTTGATGATCGACCAATGCGGCTGTTATTATTTAGCCACGAGCTCCTCTATGTAACTTAGTCATATCATTCTCAAAAATAAAAATGGTATCACAAAGGTAAGTCTTCAAATAATATTTGCACCAAATTGTGTACTAACCTATAAAATACAAGTAGATAATATAGGTCGAGTGTCTATGAATCACGGGCATTTGGCAAATCGACTCGCATGTACATTAGCCGTTTAGATGCGATTAGTACTTGTAACAATCAGACATATGTAGTTGAAATTATTGAAAGAGATACATATGGACGCGAGTATGTGAGGAATCAGTTTTTGAGGGGCGACTCTGAATTTATGACTACTTTTATTACCTTGGGTTCTAACCTGTAAAAATAATTATATGTCCAAAAGATTAAATAAATGTTAAGGAATATCTGGTTAATGAAAACAGTTTGTATCTGTGAAATGTTTCTATTTCTTAATAGATTATTTTACTACCATTTCATAGATGACCAGCATGTACTAACAACCTACTGCTCTGAAAACAATATAATTATCACGGGAAATTTAACGCGATGATTTCGATTGTTTGTTTACCTATTTCACACGACGTTTCGGCCGTGTTGCAACGACCGTGGTCCCGGGTAGACTGGGACTGGTGTTTCGGTGTACTGGCTCCGTTGGGGCAGAAAATTCTTTCTCTACCCTCACTTTTCTACACACTACACTGACCGTGAAACGCGAAAGTTTTAAAGTTAAACCTACTGCTCTTATTATTTTTATTGCCAGTGGATTCACGAGAAACTTATATTTTTATTATTATTTCATTCAATCATAAACGGAATTGTGAAACTTTTAAGCTCCGTTCAATCTTCGCCCGGGTTTTCCAATAACAGTTCTCTCTATTCTAAGAGTTCCATTTTAATCCACCTGCGCTCCTCGAAACCCGACTAACTTCTGAACAAAGTACAAAACTTGTCAATCGATCTAAACTTCAGTTCTGTTCTAAAACTAGCTTTAACCTTGAACAGTGCTTCGTCTTCAATACAATAGTATTCAACAAAAACGATCAATTTTTCTCGTCGTCAAATCTATAAAGGGTAGTATTTTAAACGCAAATCAAAAAATATCCTTTTTCTACGCAATAAGATTCCGAATTCCCATCAAAATTACTGATTGCACAGCAAAATATTCAACTCAAAATATCACTAAACACACTACAATTTATTTTCGCAGCGTACAGCGATTTTTCGAATAAGTCGACGTAGTCCCGCTGTGCGGGGCTCCTATTTCTGTCTGCAGGGTCAAAAGTAACCTAACACGAACGAGATGACGGGAGCTGAGTTCGCTCGCTTTGCTCGCTCACTTCAGCTCCCGTCATCTCGTTCGAACCTAACCTGTCCGTGTCGGGGTGCCCTAAGTTCCCGAGCTCGCTTCGCTCGCTCTTGGACTGATTCTTCGACCATAATTTATTCGTAGATCAACTAAAATAGACTATGAAATATGGAAAATTTGCTGTGCAGTCAGTATTTATGCTATGTATGTAGTATTTTTGTACAAAAATAAATTTAACAGTATTGCATTATGAGGAAAAAACTAATGTTATATTGATGTATAATTTCGTTTTATCTGCAGTTTGAGTTTTGTTAAACATTTAGTTTATTTGTAGTGAAGTAAGTTATTAGATGTAAATAAGAATATAAATTATGAGTATGTATTGATAGGCGATTATTTATTTGATATGCAATTTATAATATCCCATCTATAAACCAGAGTACTAATGGAATGCAAGCGTTCAGAAATAGCGATCGACAACCGCCGATTGTGCTGTTTAAATGTCACAACCGCTAACGGTTCGTGCTGCCCTGGTAGCCAGTTTGTTATGAAACTATTGACAGACGGGATAGTTGTGGTCTTTTGAGCCGGAAACTGTGTTGATAGACAGTCTAGATTGATATAAATAAAGCACTCGAATAAAATCTGAAAATAAATACGAAAAGACTAGAAATATTACTGAAGAAAAATATTTTTGCTATTGTGAATGCAGCACGTGCATTTTGTTCACACGAATCGAATTGGGTGTTAAATGTTATAACTGAACTGGGTCGTATCGTGCAATTTCTACTTCCATTTTTGGAACAAAAAGAATTGCAGGTCCATTTCAGCAGAATTGCAATTCGCTGTTGAAAAATAACGAAGAACAGTTTATAGGAACAAATTTAGTTTGTTGGTTTGACGTCATAGCGAATACATTTATTTTTAATGGATCATTAACACACATTTACCAACCCTACAATGTTTACTATAAACCTAAAGGTTAACCAAAATGGGAACACTTTATGTAGGTACTAACTTGTACCTAAATATTTACCGATCGATACAATGCTGTGGATGACGTAAATAAAGGTGTTTGCTCACAGGCGCGTCGGTCAATATTGAGCGAGATCGAACGCGTCCCCTAGCCCTTGGATTATGGCATGTTTGTTCATATAAATTGCGATGAGGTTTATATAAGTTCTATGAGTGGAATTTTTCCACATTGTGTAAGTTGTTTTCCCTTCTTGAGTAAGTTAAAAGGGGTTGTGGTCAAAGCTTAAAGTTTTGTTTGTATGTTTAGAAAACTTTTTCCGGCCGCAACAACCAAAGCTTAGGTACATACCTCCGTTTTCTGTAATCCTAGTAATGAAACTACTAAGTAAGTAGGTAATTCAAGCAGGCTTGGTGTAAGTTACCACCACTTACTACGAATGTAGGCCCATTATTATTTATCAGTTTACATTTAAAAACAGTCTGATATATATTTTCTTATTTACTATTTATGCGCTGCATCAGCTCTTTATAAATCAAGATATCACAATCATGACACACACAATTCACAACTTATTCCACAAATAATGGTATACAAAATAATTGTGCCGATAAGCCCGTGAAATCCGGTCGCTGCCACGCCGGACGTCCGGATCGGAACGATACCGCGCGAAGCGGAGCGGAAAGGAAGTGAAAAATCACTGCTCCGCGATTATGCTTTCCGGATAAAAGCGAAATGAGCGAAGCTAGCTATTATCGGGCGTGTGTACCAGGGTTTACATGCCGATAATGTATTGTTGTTTAAGTAGCAATGATGCAGTCGAGATAATGACGTAAACATTTTTTCCCGCGAATTCGCTTACGTTGTTTCATGAATTCTTTTTAGTGAAAAAATAAGAAATGGGGTTTTAGATTCATCTAGTCATTGATCTTATCTACGTCAACCTCAACGTATTTCTGCTTTCTGTCTATCGTGATTGTTTCTCTAACAAATGGAAATGAATCGACATTGATTTGGAGAACGAAAATGCGTATTAGCGTCTGCCTTAGTTACTCCATCCAGTCTTTCTATTTCTGTAATTGAACAATATTTGTGTGACCTTCTGATGTTAATTTGGTCCTAATATCCGGGTAATGATAGACTTTGATATTTTTAGACATTGATACATATTTCTGTGTATGTATGAAAGCAAAGGCACGTACGGCGGAAATAGGCTGCTTTTTGAAATCATGTAAATAGAATTGTTATTTTATTTTCAGCCTGAACTGTCCCACTGCAGCGCAAAGGTCTGCAAATATAATTACTGTTTTAACCAATTTGAACTATGAATGTTTTCACGGAATACTAGGACATCATGTCCCGTTGGGGGTTACAACTAGTGGCAAGATAAATTAAATTGTAGAAGGATATTGCAAACACCAATGCCAAAGAGTGAGAAAATACGGATTAATACTTACTTGAAATAAACCACAACCGTTTACAATATAGTTTCAATTTATTTATCTTTAATTTCTATTAGATCTCAACACATTGTTGTTGGCTGTCGTTCTGCCAAAACTCACAAACTCTGTTTTATTTCACATTCAAACAGCGACTCTCATAAATAACTCGTAAAACAAACCGGCAGATAAAATGCAACAGTTACTTTCAATATTGTTCTCTGTTTCCACAAAGATATACAAATATTCTTTCATTATTTTATTTAGTATCATACGGATTTTTAGTATCGGGTCGAGTTTGAAATGTGGTAGTGAGGTATTGTAATATAAATTCTGATATAGTCAGCAAGAAGAGGAACAATATTCTGTCCGTATTTTTTATGCTTAATTTTGTTACGTTGATATTTTCAGAAAAAGCGTTCTAACTTCTAGTAAGTATTTTTTCTTTAGCAACAATTATATTCGAGTAGCCCAGTAGAAATCGATACTAAAAAAAGGCTGGAATCGTAAAGCATGATGTAGTGCTAATTTATTGGATCAGTTAGGATAGTGTGAATCCAAATTTGCAACTTAAAAAGCTTGTGCTCGCTGCGAACTACGTGAAAAACTACGATGCAGGCAGGCGTGTACTTTCCTGAGAGCTTGGCTGAAATGCTTTTTACCTTTTTTACATTTCCTCTGGTACTATGCACACAAATATGTATTCAGAGAACCTTGTCTCAATTCTTCAAAAGCATATTTTCATCTTCTTTTCGTTTTTTCGAGATTCTGAATGAACTATTAGTCTCACCGACTTCGTTCTGTGTATTAAATGTACTACAACTTTGCTTTTAAATATTTATCTCAGACGGACGAGCGATTTTGCGAATAGCTTGATCTAGACGGGAGCTAAACTAAAATTTTAGTTTTCGGAAAAAAATCAGACCGTCTTTGAAGGATCATAGCTTGGTGCCTATATGGTTTATAGAGCTGCGGATGGGCTTAAATTGTTGCAAAATTAATTAACTTTAAAAAAGTACCGAGTTTTCAGCCCAGCTCTCGGATAAAAACACGCCTCCCTGCATATCCACTTAAATTTGCACGCTATGATATTGATAAGGCGTGGTGGGGCTGGCTCGTTGTAAGTTGCTAGTGCGTGCACAAGTTTTTCGAAGTTGCATGCAAATTTGGATTTACTCTAGTCCAGTGGCTCGATTAGGCTGAGCTGCCTCATGCATGTCGTCTCCCATTGCTATAATGTTTAGATTACAAGTCGTTGCTAAAGTAGTAGGTACTTTATTCGTTTACAAGGTGTTTAGTATAATAAATTCTACTCTGACTGGGAGTAATTCATAGATATAAATCTAACTAGATGATGTGATAGTATGTACTTCGCGTGTCAAAAAACGGAGTTAAAAGAATTAAGATCAATAATCGTACTTTGAGCTTTTCATTTAGCATAATCGTCACCAGAAAGCCACTGAAATCTAGAAAAATGCTTGATTATGCTATGTGGAGCTGTAAAGACTTTATAGAAAAGTTGGCCGAGGCATTGGAAATGTTTTCTTTCATTGGTAAGTAAATTTGTTTTTAAATTGTGTGAAAAAGTGGCACGCTTGGTTTTCATATAGATGGAGAGACTTGCCTTGTCTAGTTAGATTTATGTCTGTGGAGTAAATGCTCTCTACGGGCGACCAAGATTGATAATTGAGACACATTCAATCCCTGGAGAAGAATAATAATAAATGGATAACTAACTGGAACGGAAAAGACTTCTTCAATTATTTCATGAGAGAAACCATAGTTTTGTTTATGTTTTCTCTATTTGACACCATTTTTTATCATTTAGAATACATTGCAGACACCATAATCTATTATAAACAAGCACTGGGCTACTATTTCAGAATGTTATAGTATGAGGAACGAGAATGATGAAATTCAGAAATAAAAACAGCGCTTTCCATTCACATTCTTAAAACGACATACAAAAATGCAATATAAACCAGTTTTAAAACGAATACGTGTATTCGCTAGATATGCACACAGTGTAATCCTGCTATAGAATGTCTGTTTGAAATTGCCGGCAAATCTACAACAAATTCTATATATACCACAGGTATACCACACTCCATTTGGTTTAAAAATGCAGAGCATCGTCGATTGCTGGGAGAGACTAGAACTGTAGAACTATTCATGAGACTAGTTCCATTAGTACCGAAGTAGAACTGCACACCTGTTATACCGGAGGGACTAAGCAGGAGTGTAGGAACATAGGCTCTTTGATATTCATTCATTTATTAGGTGCCATGCCACACATTCATATAAACGTTTATTAAGAACTAAATAGAAATACGGAATGAATTTAAGTCAGTTATGGTCTATAATACAACTTCATTATTAACAAGCCTGTGAAAAACCTACTCCTTGTTATTTGTTATCAAAAACCAGATCGAAGTATGTAATAAGAACATGCACGAATCAAACCCGAACCCATAACTGAAAACTGCATAAAATTCGGACTAGTAGTTTTGGAGAAAAATGGCAACATGGATTTGCACAAACATCCACTTACCCCAAACGCATATAAACGTAAAAATTGTAGCAGGTGACGTTTCTTACTTTCTGCATACTCCAAGCGAAAAAGGCATGAGTTTATGTGTGTAAGTACACAAAGCCTACTTGTCTTTATAACCTAACGAAGTACTAGAGCAAAACGCAGCATCAGTAAACATTTACATTTATTTAATTGTTTTTTTCATCCGCCATGGTGGTTCGACTTCCAGAGTCATTAAACTGATTCCACAAAGGTTGCTTTACGAGCTGTGAAGAGTCAGCGCTTCGGTCGTGGGATGCTCAAAGGAGCGAGTGGAAAATGGGCACGATAAAAACCAATGCTTTTGTTTGAGTGTCTTGTACAATATTGTGCGGGATTGTCGCAGATTTTAGACGAGCTATTTAGGTAATTTACTTAAGATCTTCGTGTTGATGATTTAATTTTACTTTTATTTGATTGCAATATTTTTGATCTTGCAAAACAATATTTTTTTTCAAAGACAGTGACACCTACCAACCCGTACTGGGCCCGCTTGGTGGATTACGGTCAAACCCTCTCACAGAGAGGAGGCCTGTGCCCCAGCAGTGAAAATTCTTTTTATAATAATTCGTAACCTGGTTATCAATACAGTACTTTGATTTTTTAAACTGTTTTTGTTTGTTTGTTTACATGTACATCTGTCGTGTCGATCGTGTCTCTAAGAACTAGCTCCCCAAACTGCAAAATTTCAATCTGCAAAGTCTTTTTAAGTCTTCCCGTTGATGGAGTTTTGTTTGTAGAAGCTAAGTGAATGCAGACGATCAGGTTTCTGCCTTGCGGCGTGCAAGCCTTTTTATGTTTGAACTTTGCCCGCTTCCAAGCGGTCTAGAAGACTCTGTATTGAAGGTTTTAAGTATTATATTTATAAACTTAAATTTCTATATAAGTGAAAAATAAGAAGAAATCTTCTTCCTTAAAATATAATGGAATCTTATCAGGCAGTTTCAAGTTTCTCGTGGTTTTAATTTCATCATTAAATAGTGTGGAACAAAAATACTATTACTAGGATAACACACTTCGGAGATTTAAAACTTAAACATACCGGCTTATAATGAACTCTTAAGTAAGTTCATCATGAACAGGTATGTTCAAGTTTTAATCCTCAGAAGTATGTCATCCTAGTACCACTCAATTGGTTCCACTATTTTTATTAGATAAGAGAACATTGTGAAGTAGGCTTGTAGGGTTTTATCTAAACGTTATCTTTTGGAGCGTGTAGTGGAAAAATGGACATCAAACTGATTTGATATATTTTGGTCTTCTAATCTGTTAGCAACGTTTTATCAAACATCTGTTCGATGAATATGCCATAATTATATGTCTAGTAGACTAAACGTGATTAAATAAGTGTGAATTTTGAGCTTATGAAAATATGAGAAGGACAAAAATAACACATAATAATAATGTAATACAAAAAAATACTGTAGAAAACGAGGCTAAGCTTTGGCAAAAGCCTGTGTGTCAAATAAGTCTCCTTGAAATTAATGTCCCAATAAATAATAACAACATCCCAATTGACCTCTAGGCAGTCCTGGTCTCCTGGTACACGCCATTAACCACTGATAATTTCTCCATAACAACAGTGGGCTCAGTAAGCCATGAGCCACGAGCCTCGCTGATGGCTCGTAAAGTAAGGAATGTGCACAATAAACGACTCGTAACTTTGTTTCATGGCCTATTATCGAATAAGGCAGACAAGCTAGGTTTTATTACACTTACGTCATTGACGCATATTTGGTTAATTGTTTTAATTTTTCCATAGGATTTTAAAGACAGCTGTCTCTCTCAGTCTAGTAACATATTTCTTTTATCGTTTAAGAAGACAGTGCCGTCATTTGATGAGGTGTTCGATGATTTCACTCCTAAGTCCTTTAGCTAAACTTGAGATCTTGACCAATATAATTACTCTTCCGAATGCTTGAAGTGCATCCCAGTGGTAACGCCTCCGACTTACGGTTTGTTGGTCATGGCCGGGGTTCAACCCAGGCAGGATCCTTACTTTGTGTAATTTATTTTATCAGTACTTCTACTACTCTCAAAACGGTGACGGGAAACATACGAGCAAACCGGCATATCCTTAGGTATGACATGTACCAATTCGCACTGGGCCCGAGTGCTAGATTACAGCCCACTCCCGCTCATACAGAGGCCATTGCCCCATTAGTGGGTACATTATAGTCAGAATATGATAATGCCTGAACTAAAATCTCAATATAATCTTTAAATTATGTTTTGAATTAATTTAGAACGAAATTCTCGAACTTACAGCTTACAGCTAAGCTTAAAATAAATAAAACTCTAGGTCTTACTAAGTCCTATCTGACTTCCACTAGCCCTCAGGGACCTGAGCTGAGCAGCGCTGTACAATGCTGCTGTGTATCCAATTAACATAATCCCTAATCGCCTCACCATTGTCAGAGAACAAAGGAGCTACCCTGGGTGTAGAGGTAGCTTATTTCATAAAATATGTAGTATCGTGGTACGGAGTCTGTATGGTGTATTTACAAGCTTTTGTGATAGCATTGACGGCTGTTTTGTTTTGTGGGGTAGATTTGACACGTGGCGAATTTCTAACTACATATATTATTCTACTTGTTATTAGAATGTATTTCCACTCAGTACAGCAAACATTTTAATTGTATTTCATAAAATCCTGCGTACAATCAATTTTAATATTGCTTGTCATACCGGCAAAGATATTTAATTCGCCCAAAGAAATACCACCACGCAATACCAAGCACTAATCATTTACCCGCGTGATCGATCAAAATACCCTTCTGTCTACAATGACATGAATACGACTCGATGAATCAGCGTCGAATCGTTTCCATCGACGCGCGAGCTCGATCAAACCGAAGTGGTTCAGGAACGAGGCGGGTTATGTACTGCGAGTTGGTTCATATAAACGTTTAATTGAATGTTAACTGGTGGATGAGTAATGGATTGAGGGAATATCGGGTGTTAAGAAGAACTAGACAGCAAGGTAAGCAATCATGGGTACTGCGATGGTTTTTAGAAAGGAATTAATAATGCTGTCAATTCCTACAACTCCAGAGCTGTAAATTAAATACTTAGTATGTAAGGGTTGTTTCCAGAAACACCCCTAACATACTAAGTATTTCATTCAGTCTTGACAGTTGTACTAAGTATTTCAGTATATTTTTTTTAGGGTTCCCTACCTCACTAGGAATCCTTATAGGATCACTTTGTTGTCCGTCTGTCTGTCTGTTCATCGGTCTGCCAAGACCCTTTATTTTGGGAACGCGTGAAGGTATCGAGTTGAAATTAATATCGTATACTCAACTACTCAACGCAATCAAGCGATACAGTCGTTAATGACGCATATTTTACACTCGCAAGGGAATCAAAATCTACAGGGTATTTCCCGTTGACCTAGAATCATGAAATTTGGTAAGAAGCAATGGCTTATAGCACAAAAAAAACGAAATCCGTAAATTTGTACCTACATAAAAAAATATTATTAATTTATTTGCAGTTGGTTAACTGACCGCGACTATGCCGATGTACGGGAACTACAATTTACCAGCGGCAAAGTTAATTTTGTCCCTCAATTCTGTTTATCTTATTGTTCAGCAATGTTCGGTGCCCTCATAGTTTATGAACTTCAGTAATGTTATTTAATTATTGTTGTGAATGTAGCTGTTTGTACGGAACCCTCGGTACGCGAGTCCGACTCGCATTGGGCCAGTTTTTTCCTCTAAGGAAGTGTAGGTATTTTACGCAGACCTTATTTTATTTATATTTTATTTTATTTGGGGAAACAAACAATCGTACATTGTATATTACATCTAAATACACAGTATTGGTGATGTTATTCAGAAAGGTCAGTTACGTATTAGTACTCACTTAGTATATAAGGGTCGTACATAACAAGTGGCGTTCTGTACTTTCGACATACTCAA
Source organism: Orthosia gothica (assembly GCA_949775005.1). Taxonomy (NCBI): domain Eukaryota; kingdom Metazoa; phylum Arthropoda; class Insecta; order Lepidoptera; family Noctuidae; genus Orthosia; species Orthosia gothica. The sequence continues at coordinate 3,800,129 of OX459036.1, read as the reverse complement.
ATACGAAACAGCTGAAGTTTACGTATGTATATAACAATTTACCTGACAAACGAATCCCACTAAACTACACTGTACTTATAACACAAACAATATAACATACTAGTTGGCCAAACTTACCACAATAGGCCAAAGGGTTCATTGAGACCCGCGACCTCTTAATCGTCAACTAAGTCAGTAACCTCCGCGACTATTGTCACAGTTTGTCCCTTGTCACACGTGGTTATGTGACATGTGTCGCACGGCATCGGGCGACATTGCAAGGCACGTGCACACGGAGTATTTTTGGCTACAGTACAAACACGAGAGCTATATGGACTTGGATAATGGACTGTTTATGCTAGCCATTCACATTTGTCAAGACACTGGTTTATACAGCCAAGGCAAGTTTAACTGATGATGGTAAAAGTGCAGGAGACTGGTCAGCCATGTTCAGAGCACCGTGACGACTCGGCAGTCGTTGCTGGAGACGGCTAACCAAAACTTATGACTCTTAACAAAGCGTGTCAGTGAGTGCCACTGTTTACTCGTAGAGATTGACTCTCGGTGAGAATTTTGACTACGGCTATGCCAGCAAAAGCTTGTGCTCAGCGCACATTGTGCAGGCAAAATGGATGTTATTAGTAATGTCGCTTCTATTTTCGTAGGTACTCTGAACGGCCATGGTTTGGAGAGCACTATGTTCAGCTTTGGACGTCTTCCAGCTGAAAGGTGATGAACTTGAGGTCAGAGAACTTAATCGACCTTTCAGCAAGCCGGTGTTAGTCGCCAAGGGACATAGGTTGTCAAGTTTGGGGTGCTTTTGACCCGTTGTGTATAAAGGGGCTAACTTTGTGCGTGACGCACGCCCCCTTGCGCAAGCGCGTGCGTGCCTTTACGAGCTATTTCCAGTTTGTTGACGTGTAGTTGTCGTAAATCACCAGAGCCGATCTGTACGCTTTATTACACAATGAACCGACGATTTTGTGGTGTGTTTGTCTTTGGTTATGTCGTGTCAGGTTTTGAAACTAGAAGAACAATGAGGGCTATCGTTTTTGTGGCCACCAGTTGGCGCCACTGGCGAGTAAGGTCCTTAAATTTAGCTGTTAAACGTTATTATTACGCGCACGGAAGCAAAGTTTGAATTAAAATAATTTTTAATGCCGTAGAAGTGCGAATAAATATAACATCGAGTATGTAGTAGTAGTGAGTAAACGGGCTGTGCAAAACTTCGGCAGTTTTGCACAGCCCGTTTTTTCGAAAAAAAAGGATGATAACATTTTCCGAAACATAAAACTATTAAATCAGTGGTTGGTAAAACCCGTACCTATAGACGGACCGACAGACAGATAGACGGACCGCGGAGTATCAGTAATAGGGTCCCGTTTTTACCCTTTGGGTACGGAACCCTAAAAAGAGTAAATAAACTAGCGCTAAGAGCCAAAACGGTGACATTTGACATTTTGAAGACCTTATTCTACACCAGCGCTCCTAGTGGCTAATTCAAACGCGGATAGCCTTTATTGGGTTTGATTTGCTCTGGATACAACACATGAAGTTCGCCCTAATAAAGATATTTCCTGTTCACCGCAGTTTTATTCCTTTTCGCTACATATTATGTCATTTGCTTCATTTATTTATTGCCTTATGTGAACTATTGCGGACTAATCGTTGAGTAATATTCGCATCTAAATAATTATCTAGTTTTCTTCTCTCATGTCAGCTTGAGTTTTCCGGGGATAACTCTTCCGTAGGTAATTTGGTTGTTGTTCTGGTAATTGCAGATGTTTAACTTTTTGGTGTACAATGAAGTATATTTTTTCTATTCTTGGCAGCGAAGCTGACTGATTCAATTAAATGGCAGAATATGCAGATGCTATCCTCATTATAATGTTACCATTGAATATCTTCTACAAGTTATTATAAAGAAGCAGCGATGCAAACATAACGCTACAAATACCTTGCACAATTTTTCTTTTTTTTTTCCCGGAGGAAAATAAAATTATTACCCGAGAAATGCAAAAAAGCTTATGGAAAAGCTCTTCTATTTTGTAAGCAAAGGCTGGTGCGCTCGGCTACCGTATTTTAATTATACAATTTTGTTATTTTCAGCTAAGTATGTCGATTGCTGAACATTTTACGGTTCGTTGGTAGCGGTAATTAACGCGTTTGAAATAGTTTAAAAAAAACAATTTTTGACGCACTCGCCCGAAATCTTATTTGATGTTTAACTGCGAGTTTTATGTTGATATACGTGCTTAAATACTCGTTACATTACCTATTTACGAGTATGTTTTATGTAGATTTTTACTAAACACTTAGCAGTCTCAAATAATCTCCTTTATCCATTGTGACCACCGTATACAATGATGGGGCCTAAATTAAGCCCTAAGCTGACGTGACTTGAAGCATCAGTGATTAGAGATCTATTTTTCGGCAGCACCACTCACCAAATTGCGCAAAAGAGCGTACCAAAACGCAATTATGCTTTAGCGATTAAACGCAGAGAGTTGCCAAAACGTGGCTTCACCAAAGCATTTTGTTTGATATGGACCTAAATAGGCACATTAAAAACAAACATTTGTGTAAAATGCTTGTCCGATGAGCAAACTGCAGAGGATAACAAAGGGCAGAACATTGCCACAACATAGCAAAGGGTTTGTTTGTACGTGGCTTATCAGCGGCCCCCAGTCGAGTGTTTGTGCCCATTGTTCTATGATACGCCTTGCTAAGTGATGGTTGTGAGGGGCAGACAAGTCTGATGCGTGAAGCAAATGATAGCGTCATTTCCATGACATGGTAAATTCTGTTCAATTTAATGATTTCACTAGTAGGGCAATCGAATCAAGCGAGTTTTATGAGGATAGTTTAGGTAGTAATTAATGAGCCAGTTGACAAGATTTGCAGTGGTAGGTATCCTCGGGGACGCAGTGGCCAATGAGATCCTTATGACCGTATTGTCATAACCCACTTAGTACCGAAACCGACATCAGCCCTCGTATTGCAGATGTCTAAAGGCGGTGATCAATGCCACTCAATGATAATGAGGAAAAAAAGTACGAAGATAAATCTAACGAATTAATTTCAAGTTTCATAACTCAAGACATGAGCGACCTTTAATTGTTTAACTACTTGTTCGAAGTTAATTTTTTATCTTGAATTTGTTTTATTTAATTTAAATTTGTTTTATTTAATTTAAATTTGTTTTATTTCATTTAAATTTGTTTTATTTAATTTAAATTTGTTTTATTTCTTAAAGTTTGAATTAAAATAATTTTTAATGCCGTAGAAGTGCGAATAAATATAACATCGAGTGTGTAGTAATAGTGAGTAAACGGGCGGGTTTTTTTCGAAAAAAAAGGATGATAACATTTTCCGAAACATAAAACTATTAAATCAGTGGTTGGTAAAACCCGTACCTATAGACAGCCCGACAGACAGACAGACGGACCGCGGAGTCTCAGTAATAGGGTCCCGTTTTTACCCTTTGGGTACGGAACCCTAAAAAGAGTAAATAAACTAGCGCTAAGAGCCAAAACGGTGACATTTGACATTTTGAAGACCTTATTCTACACCAGCGCTCCTAGTGGCTAATTCAAACGCGGATAGCCTTTATTGGGTTTGATTTGCTCTGGATACAACACATGAAGTTCGCCCGTTTTATTTCTTTAACGTTATGGTTGTTTTTTTTATTTATTTAAATTTTAATTCAAGTTACTTTATTTTATTTTAATTTTATTGTAATGATGATTTGATTTTGGTTTATGTTAATTTTATTTTGATTTAATTTTATGGTTGGTTAATTTAAATTTAATTTTGATCTAGTTTTGATTTGATTTGTTTTAATTTATTTAATAGTAAGTGTTTTTATATGTGCATGTAAGATTCACATCGAGTAGATGTCAATCAGATTTTTTGTGTAATAATAATTTTTTTTACACGTGTGATTGTACATCAGTTTTGTGAATTATAATAAATAAAAAAAAAAGCTCTTTGAGCACTTTACCGCACAACCATGCAATGTACGTACAGCACTGTGAAAGAGTAACCATATTAAATTTGTGCAGCGTCCCGCACTGTGTACCAGGGTATACTCTGTGGACATATACTTTGTTGACACATCTCTCGCGCGCTCGCAGCATCCCCTGAGAATGTGAAGCACTCTTCATATTCACAGTTAACAAACTTTTTATAAAATGGTGGTATTTTTTTTGCGAATGCAGTGATGATTGTTTTCTGGGTGGAGTAATGTTTTACTCTGCATAATTATTTTTGTATAGGTACACACCTGTGCTTATAAAACTTAACTGATACTTGTACTAATGAATTGTCTGATGAGAGTGATACAGCGTGACGGTTGACAGGGGAGAATGGAAGATCAGCATGATGACAGCTAAGATTATGTACCGAAGACAAAAAAAAAGAAGCAAAAAAAAAAAAAAAAAATTGCAATAAGATTATGATTCGTTATTGGTATCTAAGTGCTCGTTCACACAGAGGTCCCTTCCACAGGTTATTCGGCGCTGACGTATGTAGTTCTATGAACGAGTTCACACAAACGACAGTTTTCCAAATCCAATAGAAAATACTGATCCGACAAAATATACAGCAGTCCGTTTTACGGGTCCGCTTTATCGTATACATTTTAATTCGGCAATAGCGTAGGTAGTTGTATGAGCGACTTCACACACTCAACTGTATTAAAATACTGAACTGTATTGTTTGAAAGTTGGTAGTACCTACGCTGACAATGTGGTGTGAACATTATCCCCAGTAACGACGGATACGTTAAAAACGTTCCGGGAAATACAGATGTTCTGTCTGATCGTACCCTAAGCCAGATTGATGTAACCTTATAGAACTATCAAATAGAAAGATTAAATAACAAGATTATGATTGTCCAAACTCAGTGCAAAGTTTCAACAGTAGGTATTTACGAAAAATGCAAACGTTTTTCTTATAATTTGAATTGGAGTATCGTAACGTTTCCTCTCGAGTTCAAAAGTCTTATTGGCAAACTTTTGGACAGATTCGCCAAATAAGATTAGTAAAGTGGTTCGTGCGGCTTGTTTTGCGTCTGTTAGCTAAGCTTTTATCAGTGATCGCTTTCACAGCTACTGCCGATCGCTAACTGAGCCAAATGTAGTTCTACCAGAATTATGAATTCAGATTTTTTGAGTGGTATTTTCTACTGTTGATTTAGAATGGTTTTCGGAACAAAGCTAACCTAGTTTTAAGATTTCATGTTTAGTGCTGCATAAGACGAGGAATTCTGTTTACTTAGATGAGAACGCATAAAAATATATACCAAAAAATATTTACAAAATCACCGAGTAAAAACATTATCAGTGTTGCTAGAATTTATACTATAATATAAAATTATAAAGCTGAATAGTTTGTTTGTTTGAACGCGCTAATCTCAGGAACTACGGGTTGGAATTGAAAAAATATTTTTGTGTTGCATAGTCAATTTTTCGAGGAAGGTTATAGGCTATATAACATCACGCTACGACTAATAGGAGCGGAGCATAAATTAAAAATGTTGTAAAACGGGAACAAAAAACCTTTTTGAGAGCTTCCGTTGCGTAAACGGTTTAAGTTATGCAACAATCATGTATGCAGGGTAGGTAGGGTAGATGGGTAGGTAGGTAGCTAGTGGACGGGAGCGAAGCCGTGTGGGATAGCTAGTTTATAATATGCATAACTGTTAGGCGACCGATTAAAATCTTCGCACAATACCTCCTCATCAAAAAACATAATATCACCTGCTAAAATCATGTCAACACACAAACAGCAAACCTCTTTAAAACAATAAAGGCTCCACATCCTCACCACAAACAGGTCAGCCACATTTACCAACACTAATGACTCGTAACACACTGCACTTGCATTGCGGCCACGCTGCTAAAACGCGGCCACGCCACTAATACGCGGGTAACACGCGAGTAAAACGCAAATGTGCGCGGTGTTCGTTAGTAAACTATTAGGGATGATTTCAGTCGCTTTGTGTTGGTTTCGCTTCACGCTTTAAACAGAATTAATATTTATGAAGCTGATTGTTTTGGGTCACGTTTTAAGTGTGTAATTTAATTATGGCATGTTAAAGTGTGGCATGGAGTTTCTTGTCCATAATGAATTTAATGGAATTTTTCTTTATTCGAGTATCCATGACTCAAAAAATGGTTAGTAAAACTTACAACTATATTAGTAACACAGATAGAGTGCTCGCACGATAAGTCTGCGCGCGACGGGTGGCGTGCTTAATGTTGCCAGCATAACTGATCTTTTTTCCTACATTTAATCAATAGTCATTTTTCTCTCGAAACTTAAAAGTAATTTAAGTTAAGCATAAATAATTAATTACTAGCTTTTTCTACTTGCATAGAATATGATGAAAGAAGCTTCATTAAATTGTTGTAAATCTTTTATTGAATACTTAGTAGTACCTACTTTTAAATTTGGTCTAACAATGGTCCTGCAGTGGCTAATACCTTCAATTTCAATTCTTTTTTAATTTCTACTTTAAATTTTTTTGAAGAAGCTGCTGCCACATAACCCTCTTGAGTTATTTGGGTGCCGGTGCGTTCAGAAACGCCTAAAACAAAATAACGATGATGCATTAAATTACATGATGCCGGTCCTGTCCCGCCGGTATATTTATGTACCACCCAAAAACCAATACTGTCGGGCACCGGTAGTACGAAAATTTAGGGAAATTTTAGTATTGTGGTATCCCTAAAAGTTACCTGTCAAATAAGCAACGCGGGCTCTATCATTGTAAAACGGTACCTTAGGACCGTTATTGTCTTGTGCACTTGAAGAAAACATCCCTGCCATCACTTTAAATTACTTTTAGCATAATGATGGCGATTATTTACTGCGGAAACGAATAAAACACGAAATACAACACTCTCTTGACACCTGACATAAATGACAAACGATTAGTTCCGTTTTTGGCCGCGCGCAGACTTAACTTGCGCGCACTCTATCAACAAACTGACACAACAAATGACAGATGATCACCGTTGCGACAACGCATGTATGATGGCACAACAGCGACCCACGAAAACACAGTCTAGGCGACACGAAATCATACGTAGGATACTGTTGGAGCTGCCCCATACCCTGCGCACCATGGATGCGCACCTTTTGCGCATGGCTGTGTAGAAACAATCTACATGCGCATCGTCGAACATCCCCGACGCACTACAGAAGCGAGGCAGCCCCACCAGCATCCTAGACGCATTATTGTACTGAACGTGGAGAGCGTTGCACGATCTTTGCGTATATCTAGCCCACAGGCTGCTCGTGTAAAAGCACGTACAGTAAGCTCGAAAGAGCGTTATCTTTACAGGAAGTGATCGTCGTGCAAACCTGCGAGCCAGCATTTTCGCTCTAACCGACAACGCTCTCCACTCCCGTTCAATGACGTCATCATCTTTGAGATTGGGGGTTAATTTAAGACCTAGATATTTAAACTTATGGACTCTTTCTAAAGGCGTGCCATACAGTAAAGCAGGTGGCACCTTTTTACGGCTCTTACCCCCAGCTTCAACGACCATGATCTCCATCTAATGGGCAACTAACTTCACTTTTCTGACTGGTCGATTCCTAGATTATTCAAAAGAACTTGTAAATAGTTTATTTGAAACAAATGACACGGTAAACTCTATCGTTACGATTCATCGAGTAATGTAGCTGAAAATTATGGTAAATAATTTCCCGGTAGTTTATATTTTCAAGCGAAACATTCATCTATTAACATAAAAGTTTACTACCGCGCGATTATTCCGCTTTTCAAGCGATATGTAGCTAGAGTGTCAGTAAAACGGTTATAATTTTATATTCTCATCTGGCAACCCTAAGCAGCTGTCGGAACTGGGTCATTGCACTCTTGCGCAAACTCTCGTATGATTTACTAGCAAACTTTTACGATTAGTTTATTTTTCTACAAAGTACTTTGCGTCTAATATGAAATAGACATCACTATTAGATACAGACGGATTTATTACTTAGATAAATAAATATGTTACAATTTGGGGTGTTGATTTGTGCACTGAACTAAATAGGTATTTTAATTTTTGTTAGCTGTGTGGGACAGATAGGAACAAAAACTCTCTGATTCTACTCTCAAGCTCATGAAGGAGAGGCGTGAGATGATCCTGCAGTCTTCAGACGATGCCTTGAAATACCGGTAGCTAAATAGACGTATCTCAAAGTCCTTGAAAAGCGACCTCGATCCGTCGCTTAAATATTGAAAATATTAAAGATGCGATTGAGCGGAATAAGGGCTCCAAGGTTGCAATAGATCTGTCTATTGGGCAGAGCCAGCCCACAAAACTGAAGACCGATGATGGCAGGATCGTATCCGCCAAACCGGAGCTTCTGAGAGAGATCGAGAGATCCTATGAGCAGTTGTACACGTCAACCAGTAAACCCGTCGCGAATCTAGCAAATGAACCTAGAGCTAGATTGACCCGACGCTATACCGAAGACATTCCGGAAGTCAGCCTGTATGAGATTAGGATGGCTCTGAAACGGAAGACGTTGCGTTGGAAGGCTTCCCACCCGGTGGACCGATGACCTGGTGAAGGTTGCGGGGATCCGCTGGTTGCGAGACGCATGGGACCGGTCAATGTGGCGACGCTTGGGGGAGGCCTATGTCCAGCAGTGGACGTCTTTCGGCTGATATGATGATGATGATGATATGTGTCGATGACCTGGTTAAGGCTGCGAGAACCCGCTGAATTCGAGACACACAGGGCCGGTCGATGTGGCGACGTTTGGTGAAGACCTATGTTCATCAGTAGATAATATATGTCTTCGGCTGAAATGGTAACTCATCTCATCACTGTGATGAGCCAGCTCTTGACCGCGTTCTCACTTTAGAGAAAGCGGTGGTAACGGGCGGGCCAAGAAGATGGCGGGTTATAGATTATGATAAACATGCCGTTGGCCGAATTTTAGGTGATTATAGAAGTTAATTTCAGAGGGATATGCAAAACTGTTTCAATCCTAAACCTACTGTGCTAGATCTAAGATTTACGACAGTCTGTCTAGTCTACAAGAAATCAACATGTCTATTAAACTTTAAGTACAATGGTGGCCCAGCGGTAACACCGCGACTTACGTGTTGTTGGTCGTGGATTCGAACAGAGGCAAGCACTTTACTTTGTGTAAATTATTTCATCACCACTGCTCTCAAAACGGTGAAGGAAAATCGGCATGTCCTAGAACCAACAATTCGAAGACATGTGACATCCACCAACCCGCACTGGGCCCGCGTGGTGGGTTACGGCCCATTCCCTCTCACAGAGAGGAGGCCTGTGTCCCAGCAGTTCGACCATTAAAAGGCTGATTGATGATGATATAAACTAGCAGTGAAAGCTTTTAGTTTTACAAGAGCTTCCTGACACCGTCCATCATAATTTAATTATTAGTTTATCCTCTGGAACGCCTTGCAGCAATTATACCAATGAAGCACAATCTTGTAATGAACTCACTATAAGTCCAGCAGACCAATTCGGCAAAGAACTCCTATAGGTAATGATGTCGACGCATTTAAAATAACGACTTTCGTACTGCGTAATACACTCTAAAGAGGATAGGTCATGGAAGGGACATGTAAATTCAACTCATAGGGTGGAGGACGTCCTTTCCTAACCTTGACCCGTCACAGGGGGACCAAGGGTGTCATACACGGTGTCGTCTGGCGCCCATGTGCTGGTTTGATCCCTGCAGTGGTCATGGCGTACAGTGTGTTCTGGTGCACCGGTGATGTGGGGTACACCCCAGAGGAGGGTTCGGTGACGGACAGTCGCGGCGGGTTCGCAGTGAGTGCTAACGCGTGGCCGTGTTCCCGCCATAAGCGGCACAGGAGGACACCGTGGAGTTTTAGTGGGTTAGAGTCCCACATAACTGCACTATCTCCCCGTGGTAGTGCAGTATGCATGAGCATTACTCCACAAAAAAAAAGGGTGGAGGACGTAACCTTCCTAAATTATTTACGCAATACCGAAAACATTCAAAGGAAATGTGTCATACTTTTTCATGGAGTTGTTGCCTTTGCCCTGCCAAACTAACTTACGCAATGATGCTGCTTGTTTCGTCACGATGTTTTCCTTCACCGTTGTCAGCGATGTTCAATATAAACTTCGAAAGTACATATGAATTGGAAAAGTCACATTGGTACTTGCCCGGATTCGAACCTACAACCTCAAGCACGAGAGGCGAGGTCTTACTCACTTGGCTACCACGACAGCACGATACGATAATCATTCTCTTGTACTTTTCCCAATTGACTTGTGATCGGCGCAACATATCTTCTGCTTTTATACTTCCCTAGTACATTACAGTTGACACACCGGTTCTAGCCATAACCGTAACTAGTAGAATAAAGTTATTCTTAACAAGTTTTAAATCTGATCCTTGTGAATGCAAGTCGACCTTAATTTCTGTACTTTTAAACTAGAGCAACAGACATCGCATGATCTTGTGTTACGGTCAGCAGCTTTACGGTCGGTAACTGTAACGTGTCTTTATTGTAATGGTCGTCCTTCATAATGCATGTTTGTAATACATTATGATATCATCAGATTGTGTATTTTTATTCATGAATGAACGTTTTATAGCGTGGGTGGCTCGTGGCTTTTTTACAACAGACAAGAATGCTTTAAAATTGTCGCTTAAAAATTTTACGATCGATTATCGATCGATTACTCTTAGACACGAAGAACAGGGAATATAAGAGCACATGAGTCTCTTATACAAATACCTTTTTCCTTCATATCTATATAATTAAAACATAAATATTCCAATTGCTTCACAAAACAAACAAAAACAAGATGATTGCTTACATTTTCCTCTCGTTGAAATCCACATTCAGTTTGATATTAATTACCCTTAACCTTGGTCTATCTGCCAATTGATCGCGATCACCCGCCGACCGATACGGCGGCGCACAAACAAACAGACCGATCACGGCGATCTATAAAACGGCTTGGACATTAACGATGAAATAACAACGTAAATATAGATCGTGGCATCACATTACGTGAGGAAAGTCAAATCGACGTTAGCTATTGTTTGATGCTGCTGTATTGTGTTGCGGGTTTGATTCCTACTTGGTACATTTTATGGCCTACTTAGTAGTTTTTTAAATGTGTTTGGACACATTGATTCAGGAAACTTATTTGCGTGTGTCAAAGCTTTGATTAAATAAATAGAAAGAGAGCTAGCCAAACAAAATCGAACTAAAACTGACTGTGTTGTGTGTGGGTGTCGACTATTTTAATCGTTGTTTGATGATTGAATTTCCTGATGTGATTTCATTAATAATTTGTTGGTTCACTGTTATAATCATACAGACTGACAGATTTTCCTGATTGACGCAGTGGATATTTATCATGATTTAAATTTCTGATATTGCGTCCAGAGCGAAAATTTAGCTTTGTATGTTTGTAGACTGTAGCTCCCTATCTCCATCATCGTCCTGCCCTTACCCCAATTTAAATGGGGTCAATGCAGAATGTTTTCTTCTTCTGGCACTCATCTCTATTTATCATCTTTATATTCCAGTCGGCTGCAACATTGTACCAGCCGCGACTTACAAGTTGCAGGTCGTGGGTTCAAACCCAGGCAGGCACTTTACTTTGTGTAAATTATTTCATCACCACTGCTCTCAAAACGGTGAAGGAAAACATCGTGAGGAAACCGGCATGTCCTAGAACCAAAAATTCAAAGACATGTGACATCCACCAAGCCGCACTGGGCCCGCGTGTATTACGGCCCATTCACTTAAACAGAGAGGAGGCCTTTGTCCCATCAGTGGGAAAATTAAAAGGCCGATGATAATGGCATTACAGTCACTGCCTTCCTTTCTTCATGATGTATATGATATGACTTTGACTGGAAATCATCGAATATTTTCGTCTGTTTTAATTACACTACGTTGCTTCAGAAAGCTCACTCACTTTCATACATAATTGAGCAAGCAGCGAACCGAAATAAACGGACCTAGCAGTGGTAATAAAAGCGATAGAATCTATAATAATTCAGTTAATGCTATGAATACTTAACTAGAGCCTTGCCCTCTCGTGACCAGAACTATTTCCATGTCTGATCGTGGAATTATTCACTCAAGTTCTATCAAAAATCGATCGATCCGATCAAATTGCGTTGTCATGATTTGTAGGTCAAAGTTTGTTGTGTGTTTATTAAGTAATTAAATTGTTATCTTTTTATCACTTATTAGGTATGATTTTTTTATTGATATTGATAACCTAATATGGGTAGATACTAAAGTTGCGATTCAAAAGATCTAACCAATAAACAATAGTGGTAATAAGTAGAGTATTTTATGACTGCGTCAGCGAGCGGAGTTTGCGTGGCTGAATTTCGGTCCTATTTAAACATATTTAATAACTTTTGTAGTTGCCATCAAAATGCTAAGCAGTTTAGGCCATTATGACAATGTGCTGCAGGAGTTTAATATTCAGGAATTTGTCAACTTTCCAGAAGGACAAAGTACCTTTTAAAAATTAAAGGGCATCAAAGGGTACAGTAATAATCTTTATTCAGATAATAAAATGGTAAAAACACTGTATGAATCTTAGATAACTAATGTTAAAATACAAGGTTTAGTCTCCTATGATTGATCTGTCAGACACTGTAACTGTTTCTTCTGTTTTAAAATATTCTTTTCGCTGTGTAAAAGTGTTTACCAGCAAATGTACCAGGCGGACGTGATCGCTTGCGCTGGGTATCTGCAGGTTGTAAGGCTCCTGCACAAGCGCGTTGACACCTTGTACCTATAGTTCAGTTTTCAAGAGTTCTGAAGCTTGGGAGGTTGATTGATGGCTGCTAGGTGTTGATAGGTGAAGGCTTGATATTTGCGATGTTTTTGCACATTACCGAATTTCTACAGTACACATAGTTTTCTTACACATTTCAGCACTACTTTTAAGTACCAAAAGTTTCACCGACGCTGTTTCTATAAATTCAGTGACCTTTAAAAGCTGACGGTCTTAATGTTTACAGCGTCTCGCTTTTAGTTACAGCACTCGATTGATTCAACTTAGTCATCGGTCTCAAATAGATTATCAAGTTCTAAAGTCTAGACCTGTAAGTTGACCTAGTCATATAAGTTAAAAATGTCTAAGAAATATTTATTAGACTCTGAACTCTATTTACGGGAGTTGTCAGGAGAAGTCTGAAAAGTTGGAATACAGAAACAACTTAACTATATAACTATGTATCTATGTATGTATCTCTATCTTAACTATCTTTCCTATGTCCTGCTTGGGACCTATTTACTTGGAGAATATGCTGATTAATATTTGTTACGATTGGCTTCATATATCCAACATAGATTTATTGACATTACAGTCATCATAATCTGTAAAAACTCATGGTCCATTTTTGTGCCAAACTTCTCTGCTGCCTGTATTATGAAGCCTGGCTAGCTCCAGCAGACAAGGGCGACATAACAATGTGACAATGATGCGACAACGCGACTTATAGAAATTGTTTTGAAATTGCCCAACAAGATAAAATCATTTATTTAAAGAGTCATCGCATTGCCACGTTACACCTATGGCGCGCAGCCTCTATGTTTCAATTTTAACATGCATAAAATACTAATTGCATCTACCTACACAGTAAGACTCTGCAGTCTTCGCTACTCGCACGCAGACGTGTGTTTCGTCCCTTACGCGAGTATATTTAGCCAGGTCTGTTTAGTGTCGGATCGCCAAACAAACGCATTGTAACAAGCCATACACTCACCGATTTATTGCTAACCCAGCCAGAGATGGATTACAGGAAAAGTCTGGCGAAAATACTTCACATACCTTTGAAAGAATACGTCATTATCACACGTCTGTTAGCCGGGAGAAACCGAGGCTGATTTTCAGAGAAAGATATTTAAAGAAAACTAAAATTGGAACTAACCATTATACAAACGCTAAACAGAATGCCGAGAAAGGATCGAGAAGGAAGAAAATCATCACGGAAAAGGTCTTAAAACCATGAAGTGGTCATGACTGCCCAACATTGGGGAAACGATGCAAAGAGAATGGAACGCTCGTGAAAGCTTGTTTACGTTCAATTCTCAATTCAAAATTGACTGGTATTTTCTCTCCTACCATTTTCACTCACTTTAGTATTGCAGTCAATCACACGCCATGTGGACGTTTACGAACTAACACAATTTACCTACTTTCAGTGAACCTACCAAAAACAACGATATATCACAATTTCATTACATTAGAACAGATTTTATTGTTTGTTACTATTCGGAATGATAAACATAACATCCATTCTTAGTTGTTAGATCAATAAATATATATAACAAAAGCAAACTATTCCTTCTATGTACTACAATTTACTGGCTAGTGAACAATATAAGGCTGTACACACAATATCGACAATCCATTACATTAATGTCAGCAGTGTCAGGTGTCGAGTGTCATGTGTAGTTGCGTAATATGCGATATTTGTGCTATGTGTTGCTAGGACAAAGGACTGATCACAGGATTTATTGATAGTCGTCTAATTGTTTATAAATTGTTTGTTTGATAAATTACTAATCCGATTACGAAATGTATTTCACTGATAGTTTCTACACTATCGTTAAGCGTAATAGGCTGATTTTTTATGCCGGTAAATGCATGCTTTATGCCAGTTCATTTACGGTGTACGCCAGTAAATGCACGGTATATGCCAGTAAATGGACGGTATATGCCTTTAAATGCAAGGTTTATGCCAGTAAATTTACAGTAAATGCACGGTATATGTCAGTAAATGCACGGTTTATGCCAGTACATTCACGGTTCCTGTTAGAAAGGCTCAGAGAGCAAAGCTGTAGGAAAAGGCAAAAGTTGATCAAATAAATCTGGAGTTGCTAGGTATCGGGTCAAACTTTGCAAACTTTCAAATTGCTGATTATAATATTGGGTGTCAGAAACACTTCGAAAAGTTTTCTAATATTTTTTATCTGAAAAAGCTTGTGAACTTGGTTACAGAATTTAGCCACCCCTTGTCTTTTATCACTTTGGTAAACTTATTATTATTATATACTTTATTGTACACCACTTAAATAATAAGTAAGTATACCACACCACCACACACCACTTAAATAGTAAGTATATAGTTCGTAAGTTAAACAAATCGAGTAATTTCTCTAAAAGTAGCAATCTATGGTTCGAGCTACTTAGAAAGTAGCCATAGACACATCAACTAATGACCATATAACAGAGCTGATGGAGTTTTAAATGTCTATCAAAAACATATCAAATGTCAAATCAACTGCTACCTACCCGCAATTTACAGCATTTTGTAACGTTAGTATGTGAGTTTGCTTGACGAATGGTTTCACCCACTCACTGTTGTTCGCGTGTAGGCGAAAATTCCAGTTATTCGGGTTATTTCAAAATAGAATATTAGTAGTACAAATGTAGAATACCTAGTAGTAAAAGGTTAGAGGTCAAAACAGCCCGCGCTTCAACTTTAGTATTTAAATCTCTATAAGCCAGCCTGGATCTCGGAAAACGTGCCTTTTCATTCAAAAATTGTTTTTTTTTTAATTTGTAGATTTATCACAATTTTTTTTCAAGAATTTTTTCTCGTCACGTGGCAATTCTCATTAATTTAATCCATAAATATAGAATATGTGGTCATATGGAAAAACGTGAAAGTGTGTGTCATATCTATTAGCTGTGTGTCGAATTTAAATCACACTGTTCCCATCTCCGTTTTAAACCATGACCTCACGTCACCGTGAACAGTTACCTCCACAACAGATATCTTCAAGCAGGTCAGCTAATGCGTGAAATCGTCCTCAAAACATAAGTGCGATTACGCACGGCCGACAACGCGATCGGTCGTAAAGCGCGGTCGTAACGTGCGTGGTCCGACCGTGTGGATCGGAAATGTGTCGGGTGTAACACATTGAACGAGTCCGGTTGGTTTCATATTGTATTGCCGTCCAAATTATTTTTTATGAACAACTGGTTGAATATGCTTGAAAAGTAAATGTAACTGTTTCTTAAATCCTTGCTTAGCTTTTTTTTCACGCTACATACCTACAAGGCTTTAGAAAGGGTTTTCATATTTTGATAGACACTAAAATTGATTCGTTGAATATAGACGAAAAGCTCGTGACTCCAAACAATTCTAAGGCAATTGGAACCGAATGTTTTCTTTTATGTTAACAAGACACTATTTTACTACAAAAACAAAGTAACGAAAACATCGCATTGCGATGCTGTAAAAAGCAGGTTATTTTCCTTAAAAATAAACAAACCATACTTTCCGCGTACATAAAAATGTACCAAGCTTGCATAAACACGAAGAGTCCCAGCGCGTATCACAATCAATAAAATTGTTTGGAGGGCCCTGCAGGCTCCAGCCGTGAAGCCAATGCTTTACTTATTCATGAAATAATTTTAAGGGAAAAAGTTTGGCAAGATTTTAACCAAAATGTCACAAACAAAGCGAAACCACAAAGTACGTAAACGGTGCGGCCAAACATTGTCTGCATCAATTGAATAGAAAAACCTTGTTTTCCCGTGCACACAAAAAAATGTACTAGGCATGCATAAACACGAAGAGTTCCCATCGCGTATCACAGTACAGATAACGTGGAGTGTAGCACATCAATTGTTTGGAGAGCTCTCGGCCGTCGCGCTGTTTGCACGCCCATCACGACTGACGCTGATTCCGATCATAATGGCCCCGTGTAACCGATTGGGCCCTGGTTATTTATAATTTATGGGACATATCGTTGTTTGCAAGCAATTGATTATTTTATGAGTTTAGTTTGATGGACGGTTGTTTTATTTTCCAAAGTTTTATTTGTTTTTTTTTTAATTATTTACAATTGGTAGTAGGGGACCATTTCTTTTTGCAAATGCAGTGTAGAATAATAGTACATTGTGATACAAGGGTGGAAAGTAGGTTATTGCAAACGAGCTGTCATTAACAAGCCCGAGCCGAAGGCGAGGGTTTTTAATGACACGAGTTTGCAATAACCTACACACCCGTGTATCACACGACGTTTTTCAATACAGTTGTGGGAAATAGTAAAAACAAATCAAAGAATTAAATTTGTTTTGTCCATTAAAATAAAATTATCGTAAGTCACCTCCATCTTTCTCGAGATTTTTGGGGCAAAATTTCATCCTGCGCAGTTTTTGCCTCAGATAAAATATCGGGCAAAGTTAATTCTATTTCATCACTTGTACTTGAACTCATTATAAAAAAGATAATCAATTTATCACACATGAAATTCAAATTTTCACAAAATGGCGCGTTTTTGCAACTAGACATATTTTTTTTTACAACGAAAACAGCCTATACAACCTTTTCGATTTTTGACAAATGTTGATGTCAAAATAATTAAATTAAAACTGTTAATTAAATATATTAAACAACCATCTAAAAGACTTTTGAGAATTCAATGCTAAGACCGGACTCATTCATTTTTCCTCGTATAAAATCTATGAAAACTCCTTGCTACTAAACTTTTTAAATTGACTTATAAATTTAAAACTAAACTGCAAAACTAATGATCGAGCGCGTAAACAAAAGGCACGACCGCGTAATCGAAAGATGCCTGTGCAAAATATTTGATTTTCGAATCATAACTATAGCCTCTGAAAGTGCGCCATGTTTAACAACTGTATTGAAAAAACATCTTTCGTGTAAGTAGAGTCTTTTCGGATCGTTAATCATCCGTTTCTTTATTGTTCTTTAAAACTGGAGTTAATAATCTCTTTTAGATCCCTTTTCAAGATAAACTAGGTTTATATTTTAAAACGTTTTTAGCCTCGCTTCTTGTTTTAAATCGATAACCTGAATTGGTTCTCATAAAAAACATCAAGCTTTACATAACTGTTTGAAAACATTTCAAATGATATCAAAGATGGGAGAGAAATACATAAAATTTTAACGAGTTCACGGGATTTATATGAAATTGTATCAAATAAATATAAATGAGGTTGTCAAAACAGAAGCTTATTACTTAATTAACTGTGCAAACGTTCTGAGAGCTTTGTGGATGCGTACACGTGCACACACTTAATATAGGGTGGGGAAAAACGCACGCCGCGTCTAAATTATGATCGTTCATCGTTCTAAGCGGGTTTCTTACTCAAGCCAAAACAATAAATACTAAGAAGATGTAGCGTATACTTTCATCAACATGATATTTTAAAAAAACTGTTAAACTTTGCTTAGTTTTATACGCCCAACACTTGGTATTCCTCCTGTACGTATTACAATACCGAAATTTAAAAGACCGTATTTTAAAATACCTACGGAAGAAATCCCAAAATATTAAACGCCGAACGAATGTTTTGTCGAAAGTTTTAAAACCCGAAAGTTCATTTGCCCGAAAGCTTAATTTCCCGAAGAGCTTAAATTCTCGAAGTTCAAAGGCCCGAAATTACATCCCAAAGCCTAAAATCTCTAAGACAATGACAACATGAGTAGGAAAAATGTAGGTAGATTTGAAATTGTCACACTCTGCCAACGCATTGCTGCATGCAATGCAATGCATTAGTCATTAGTCTGTCCTGCACTGCAAACATTTAACGTATTGTTTAGCGAATATTGTTATGCTAGGTTAGAACTGTGACTAACGACGCGCGAGCCGAGCGAGCGAAGCGAGCAGTGCCGCGGAAGCGGCCGGCGAGCGCTACTTCCAAGTTGCTCGCAGAAATTCGGTATTTCTTCCATTCGGGCTTTCGTCCCTTCGGGGTTTTATCCTTTCGGGCATTTGAACATCGGTATTTTATGTTTCGATATAACGGCTATCGGCATTTAAAACCTTTGGTATTTTGAATTTCGTTGTTTTGGACGTCGGTATTTCAGTCATAGTTATTATAAAATTTCGCTATTTTAATACGTACCCCCTCCTGTATAGTGTGTGCATTTACAAGTATACAAGCTCACATACACACACAACCAGACCGGAACAACTATCTGTAGGCCATACAAATATTTGTTCCATGTAGGAATCGAGCCTGCGACACGCAGACGCAGCATAGGACTTTAACCTACTTCAAAAAAGGAGAAGCATTCAAAGAGTTTTCACCCAGTAATTCCAGATGACAAAATAAAATACTTTTCACTCTTCACTCTACCATAAATACTCATTTAAACACAAATTGCTGATTTAAAATGTATTGCCTTTACAATATATATAACATTTGTTATGCCATTCTGTATTTCTTATGTTGTCAGATAACCGTCGGTATGTACAAACACATATATTTATGTTCACATACATGTGTCTGGGGCTTCCGTACGGAGTGTTTACTGCTGACGCATTCCGTTACAGACCGCATCGCATTTACATTTGTATTTAAATTAACTGGTGTTTTAAACGCACTAGTGCGGTTATTTTAACTGTAAGAACATAGCTTGGAATGTAAATTATAAATAAGTAAGACAAAATAACTGGTAACTTTAAGTTGCTGAAGTTATGTTTGGTCCTTCGAACCGGCTCTGGATTATGTTTGACAATATAAAATAATTACCATTTGATTTTTTGACATAAAAATTGTTGGTATTTTCAATCAATGTTAATCCTTAGGACGTGATAAATACATATTTAAACAATACTAAAATAAATTTTTATTAACGAAATAAATAACTCTTATAATATTTATCAAACACTTGAGTATTATAAAAAGATGAAAGGAATATGCTCTAATGCATCTGACGGCAGTAGTTTACGATATATTTTATAAACTGGCTGAAACCGCTATTGTAAACAGTCATCATGTAAATATTTTAGCTATTATCAAAGAATTATTATACTATTCACTGTTAACAAATTCTCTGACATCAGCCAAAGCAACAGAAATGCTATTTTACCAGATTATAGACTTACATAATTCAAATCTAGATTTTTCTCATAGACTATCCCGAAGAAACATGCATTTTTCTAAAATAAAAAAATATGTTTGACACTCAGGGATAATGTAGCTTTCTGTCAGTAAAGGAAGATTCGTAATCAGATCAGTGACTTCCAGACATGACTTCCTACAAACAAATAATTTGAATTCTTTGTAATATTACACTAGCCATCAAAAATTACTACCATACTTTTAAAATTGTAATTTATCAGATTTCAGATATATTTATTTGCTTAAACATGTGTCTACACACAATACAAGAAATGGTCCAAACATGTTTGCCACTTACTACGACGAGCAAATCTTGAATTAATGAATACAACAAAAAATAAATGAAATGATGAACGAATAAATATAATAAATGAAATTAATCTAAAACAAATCAATAATAAAAATGTCAAAAATATCAAGCAAATGTCAAATAACAATATTTTTTGTTAAATTCATGTAAAAATATCGATTAACGTCAAATAACAATATTTTATGTCAAATTAATCTATGTAATAAAAAATAAATAATATATCAATCAATTGTCAAATAACAATAATTTACAGTACCACTATTTTCTTAATGTGCCTCAGCAAACTTCGTGTTTTGTCAGTCGTCGGATTTCTATCAGATGCCCTTTGCACTTGGTGCAGACCGGGCTCTCTCAATCAACTCGGAAGTATATAGGGAGTGAATACTCTTTTAGCTTAATGTAATTTATTTTTAAATGGGAGGAAAGCTACTAAAGGAAAATAGGAAAATATAGTTTCTCTATAAAGTTCACACGGAAATCAAAATAAAACAACAATAAAGTACCAAGTTACACAAAAAACTTTTAATTGATGGACATGGAAATTATTAAATTACTAAATTATTTGGCAATGCGATGATTGCGAGGTACATTGAGAAAATATTTTACTGTATCTATATAAGTATGAATCAAATGACGAAAAAAATAAAGTTCGACATACATTATTTTGACAGACAAACTATAATTACAAGGGTGGTTGATGGATTTTTTTATAAAACGTTTTTATTTCAAAACTCTGACTTCTATAGTTTAGGATAAATTGCAATTTTAAAAGTGTGGTACTTAGTTTTGAAGGCCAGTGTAGTTAGAAACGCTGGTGTGACGATTTATACCCGGCGAAGGCATTATTCAAATTTAACATTGGTAAACTATGGGGCAGGCCTTTGCCCAGCTGTGGGACAATAACTACCTTACCTGAAAAAATAAAACTAGATATTATGAGTTGAGAAAATAACTCCACTAAAGTTGTCAAAAAATAAAAGGCCCGTTTTGACAGCTATAAAATACTTAATAATAATTAAACTTGATGCTTACGAATGATACTCGTTGTTATAGTGTATGGTAAGATAGTAATCAATAAGGATTATGAATTTGTTTTTTTTTGTTTGTTGATATGCAATAAAAGCACCACTGATTACAAATAAAGATGCATTAGCATAATATCCAAGATGGCGCCGTCTCATCCAGCTCTTGTGTGCCACGGATAAGCTGATGATGCCATGTGAATAGCAAGTAGGCGACAGCATGCCATGCCTACTGGTGTGAAAGATATGACGGTGTTGCCAGGGAATTGTATTGTTGTGAGTGTTGCTTGTATTCAGATAATGGTTTTGTTGAGATGTTGATGTTTGTTTATGACATTTTAAACATAGGCGAGATTAGATATGAACGTGACTGTACCATATAAATAAATAAAACTTTTGAAGCTGGTTGCAGGTAGACCGAGGGCTGAACTAAGTTATTTTAAGCTCAACTTATTAAAGCTTAGCTCCCTTCGCTAAGGTAATTATTCATATTTGTGAGCAGACCTCGACCTATATATACTAAAATGTGTTTTCAGAATGTTTGTTTTTGACTCTTATTAAAATACATAAGACGGCAAGGACAGACACAAATGGAGAAACTTCATCACATAATAGTTGACCTCCCATCGGGGGAAAGAAGCGAGTAGGAAAATACAACAAAACCCCTTTTGGGTTTCGACGTAGCTGAGTAAAAATACTCGAGCTCTTACAGTCTATGAATAACATAACCTATTCTGCTATAACCACTAATGTACTCAAAAGTATAATATCCATTGGCCATATACCACCAAACTAAATCTAGAACAATAGCCCATTATTTAATAAGCTCAACCATTGTTTGAACGAAGCTTCGTCGATATTACAGAACATTGGAGCCTAAATGCCAAGAAAGAAGGTTATATCGCAGCCTACGAGATAGCGCTACGGCGTAGGCGGGTGGCTACGACGGAGCTACGCCGTAGCGCTCTTGTGGAATACGTTGGGGTCTCAATCGATTGGATGGGTAAGTAAACTTTTTATCGAAAGATTATTGTTTATGTAAAATCTAATAATTTAAACTTATTAACTTATTTTTCATTCTATTATTTATTAAAAAGAGGTGAAAACTAAGGAATTCCTTGTAGAATAGAAAAAGACTTCGCAACTTCCATATGGTATTGCCCCATAATTTACAGTGTTGTGAAAGAATTTTGACTCATACAAACACTGCAGCAATAAATTAACGCTCAAATAGAAATGAAGTCCATTCATAAATCTATGAAAAATAAAACAAACTTTCGGTCATTAAAGCAAAACGATTTATTATTAAAGTACTGAAAGAAACGTCATTAAAACTAGTTTTATTTATATAGTTTCGTGTGGTTAAATACTGTAGGTAAACACAGTTCACTAGTGTTACTATTTTCAGCTTCAGTTCATGAAAATATTTCCACGTTTTCGTTTCAAGGTGAGCCTCATTAGTTTGTGAAAGTCTTCATATAGTTTGTACACAGAACACGGAAGAGCCTCTGTGGGCACCAAGCGTGTGTGACTCGTAGAAATTGACGGCCCATGATAATTTTGAATGTGGCTATGACAGGCGCAATTTGCGTGCGCACTTTTGTTTTTAACCAACTGCGCGCCGCAAAGGAGGGTGTTTATCAGTCTATGTATGTTTGTTCCTATGTGGCGATCTAGAGACCAATCGCGTAAGCTGATTTTGATGACTCTGACGTCAATCGCTTCGTCTTCACTTTGAGAGTATCACTGGCGCTAAAATGGAAAAAAAATGGTGGATTTTGGGCGCCATATAGTGGGGATCCCAATTTTATTTTTCTTCCTAACCCGTCAAATGAATCAAAATTAAGGGTTTAATAGGTGGGTAGAAAAATATATAACTTATAAGTTTAAAAGTAACTCGAAAAAAACATGATAACTAAAAAGTCTCTTTTTTAAACTTTGCGGGCACTAGGAATTACATGTATTGTGCCAAGCCTGCAATCTGCCTAGATTTTTCTCAACTGTGTAAAGGTCGGCTTCCAATCTAACCAGATGCAGCCCAGTGCCAATATTTTACATGGAGCGACTGCCTATCTGACCCCACAACTCAGTAATTGGGTAACAGGATACACCATGACAAGACTTTTATACCAGATTTTCTGGCCCTTGAGACCCATAACGACTTACAAATTACAGCCAGGACCAATAGCTTAACGTACTTTCTGAGGTACTGTCAGTATGCAATGGATGGTCACTCATCCACAGACCGACCTCGGCAAGTGTTGCTTAACCTTGAAGATCGATCCTTGTAGCTGTTAGTTACTAAGTAAGTAAGGAGCTGGTCGGCGCACATTATGCGAACATGAATATTTTTACTAATGGCTACTCTATTCGTTTTCGTGTTCTGTGGTTTTGTACCTATTTGTTATTTCAACACCGACTTTATCAGATCAGAGCAATCAAGAAACGATTAATCTAATTATTTCGCTTCTAGAACTAAATTCATGTTAACTACATAAAATGGCTATTTTCTGACAATCCTTCTGATGATTGATGATATCCATCATTAATTTGGTAAGTAGAAAAAAGTACTTTTCTCGTTAGTAGATGTATGATATCATAACGTTACGGTCAAGAATCGAAAATGATAAGCAATTTTAATACATTGTTTTAAACCTTTTCGAACAATACGTTAATTGATTGTAGATTGATTGATTATAAAATACTAGCTTAAGTAAAGGGTGTCTCAGAATGTTTTTCGTTTTTGATACTTAAAAAAAAGGTAATAGAATAAGTTAAAACTCGCTTTATTTACTGTTTAATTAACGAGCAGTTTTCCAATTTTGTTTATTAAAAACAATAATAAGTAAATGTGCATCCTTGACTTCCTGACACTCAATTTTCCTGGAACTAAAATCTTAAATCACACGCCAAAAAGTGAGGGACCGACTATTCCTTGACGTGATATGGCAGCCCAAATAGCCCAGATTAAACGCTTGCTGATGTTCTCCTATAGAGCTGCTTAAAAAGTTAAGTTTACAAACTAGTGCCACCCAACCTGAATGTTTAAAAGCAAGCAAAGACTCACAGACGAAACAAATAATGAAAATTTTAGTTGCAGGCCAAACGAGTGTCAGGACGAGGAGGGTGCGAATTTACTTAATTTCGTTTTTTACAAATAAAATTACAATACTGCTCATTAATTCAACAGTAATTAAACTGAGTTTTAACTAATTCTAGTACCTTTTTTTTAAGTATCAAAAACGAAAAACATTCTGAGACACCCCTTACTTTGAATCGTTTTTTTATATCGCGCCATAATCTTAAAGGTGCCTTACAAGAGCAATTATTAGTTCACCATACAAACATCCACCCCACTAGGGGGTTCTAAAGTATGATTTACGGGTTGAACACTACAACAAACAAAATGCATCAAAATTGGATCAGCGGTTTAAGCGTGAAAAGGTAACAGACAGACAGAGTTACTTTCGTATTTATAATATTACTAACGCTTTCTAGCGACTGAATACAATTTGAATAAAGAAACTGCTAATAATTTGCTAAACAGCTCAGACATTTTCACAAAGAAGACCCATACATAGTGATATAGAAGAAAGAAAAAGTATGTCCTACTTATTATAAGTACTAATGGCTCTGTGAGCTGTATAACTCGCGATTCTGTCTTTTTTTTTTTTTTGTCAATTAAGTTATCGGAATTTCCAAAAACTGAATTGACATAAAATCTCATATAATTATTGAATCTACCCACAAATTTTCACGAGAATCGGTCGAAAAAATGCGATCTGAAGAGGAGAACAGCCGGACATCTGCCGGACATACGGAAGAATTTCTGTACAAGTTGAAACGCAGAAGCTGCGCTTGCACTTCGCGGTCGCTCGGGCAATTAGTTTCAACCTTAAGGATACAGCCCGTGATTCCCTTACAGATAGGCCCACACAAGAAAGAAAACCATCAAACCCTAATAGCTATAATCTGTCTAACGTATGGTCACTATTATGTCAGAATGATGAACGACCTTCACGTCTGCCGGTGACAGACGGCGTAATGAAGCGGCCAGTCCAGACGATCGCTTGGCCAGACGCGATGTGTGGCTATGGTATTTTCATAGGGTAGGTATGAGGACTGACAAGGTCGTTGATATGAAATATTACCAATTTTTTGGTGGTGAAGATTTAACACATGCTAAGTGTTTGCATACATTTTATTTTTCTAATATTAAGTTAGTGGATATACCTAGCTAGTTTTGAATTAGTTATTGACTTTGAAAAGATGAAAATTAATAATGGATGACCTGTGTAAAAAATTATATGGCTAGAAAGAGTATTGAGATGACGAGTGAGGACTTATAGTAGTACATAGTGCTGTCGCTTGCGAATGTGTAACTATATAGCTTTATCTTTTGCGTGACGATTCAAAAGTAGCTTTTAAATGGTTTAATTGAACTAATTGATTTTTGAGTATATACATGTTGCATCTCTACCCCGATTATATTCTGTTAAGGGCAAGTAGCAGTGATGGTGGGCCAGTGGTAGCAGTGGTGGCCCAGTGAGTAGCAGTGGTGGCCCAGTGGTAACAGCCGTGACTTACAGGTTGTAGGTCGTGGGTTCGAACCCAGGCAGGTGCTTTTCTTTGTGTAAAATATTTCATCCCCACTGCTCACAAAACGGTGAAGGAAAACATCGTGAGAAAACCGGCATGTCCTAGAACCAAAAATTCAACGACATGTGATATTCACCAACTCGCACTGGGCTCGCGTGTTGGATTACTGCCCATTCCCTCCTCCAGAAAAAGGAGGCCTGTGTGAAAAAGCTGATGATGAAGGGCAAGAGAATGGTAATGATGATATTTTTTTACCCGACTGCCGAAGGAGAGTAATGTGTTTATCAGTCTATGTATGTATGTATGTATGTAAGTATGTATGTATGTATGTATGTATGTAAGTATGTAAGTATGTATGTATGTATGTATGTTTGTTCCTATATGGCGTTCCAGAGACCAAACGCTTTGGCCGATTTTGATGATTCATACGTCAATCGATGCGGGAACAGTATATGTTAAACTGTTGGTATTCGTAATTCTGGGTGCTAGGTTCCGCTTTCGACTGCTTAAGCAAGTGAAGCTATCATTAAAAAAAACTTAATTCAAAAAATCAAAAAACCCGACTGCTTCAAAAGCGAACTAAAAAGTCGAAAACAAGGAAATAATCATGCTGTGCAGGCGGAGGATACACCAGATTTTGGTCAGCCAGCCCGCGAATATGTATCCTCCGACTGCACAGCATGATTTTTTCCTTGTTTACGACTTTTTAGTTCGCTTTTGAAGCAGTCGGGTTTTTTGATTTTTTGAATTAAGTTTTTTTTAATGATAGCTTCACTTGCTTAAGCAGTCGAAAGCGGAACCTAGCACCCAGAATTACGAATACCAACAGTTTAACATATACTGTTCCCCATCAAGCAAGTCAACAACATAATTACACAATATTATGTCAAAATCAAACAGGTTATTTTCCTCATGAAACCCATCACGATCACTATCTGACACCTAAACCCCGGAACGGAGTCACATTAGCGTCGCTCTCTAATCACTCCGCCGATAAGTCCGCAAAAAGCGGGATTAGTTCACCTCTATACCGGCTATAGGCCGGCTGTAGATTGGACGGGCTTGCCGATAAATGGGATTACCGTATTTTGACACTCTTGACTCGTGAATTGGGCAGAGTTCATGTTATACAACATTATGTAATGTAAACATTTAAGTGTTTTGCTGACAATACAACGTTTTGGTTTAGTCTTTAGAACATTTTTAATTTCAATGGTTTTACAATGTGCTGGCAAGTGACTTCCTGGAAGACCAAGATGTTGATGGCGGGATTACTCCGTCAATAGTACTGATTCTGAACCGCTTTCAATATTGAGGAGAGGATAGCGAGTAGGGAATATGCTAATACGTGACTTTTCTTTACAGACAGTTGAAAGAAATAAAAAAAAAACTTCTTCCTTTACTAAACAGAATGAAAGTAACTTCTTTAACCTGTTAATTTTCTATTTTTTCCGTATAAGTTATAGAACATTTTATCATGCTATGTTGTAATAATAGGGTAATTGTCAAAAATATCTATTTAATCCATCATTTAGATAACCTTAAAAAAATTGGACATGTATTTTTACTTTTGCTCCGTAAACAAATAATTACGACGACACAGTGCGTTGAAATATCGTGTGACGTCACGGTGTGCTACCCTTTATACTGACAAAGTGACGTCACAAGCCCCCACCCCTGAACTTTGTTGCGCTTTATCTTTGTAAATTTTTATTTATTTGGTAAAGCAAAAAAATACGGGTCAAATATTATTTGATAATCTCACTGACAAACTAAATAGAGTTATCATTATTTTACCCAGGAAACATCCCTATTATGCCCCTATTTTTTCTTAGCAAAGCAAAGCAAAGCAGCCATGGTAGACACTAATGCCAAGTTATCTTATAAACAATACGACAACATGGCGCCTGTTATAATATCCATCTGTTTATCCGTCTTATATAATTATGTAAATGAGCCATTACACCATGTCCCTAATCCGTTCAATGGTCTGGTTCCTTTCAGATTTACACGAGTTTCTGACTACATAACATCACTGTTGCATTCTCCGAAGGGATAAACAGAGGTGTACTGACAGTACGCCCATATTTAGCCAGTAAAAAAACTGTATCTGGTGAAATGATCCTTTTGAAGGAAATATCCTCCACTCCACTCGACTCAGTCACCATATCAACGGAAATAAACTCTCAAGAATCGAGGAGATTAAGGGCAATAAAAAACCAACTGCACTTTCAGAGAGAGACTTACAAGTTGTAGGTCGTGGCTTCGAGCCCAGGCAAGCGCTTTACTTTGTGTAAATTATTTCATACCCACTGCTCTCAAAACGGTGAAGGAAAACATTGTGAGGAAACCGGCATGTCTTAGAACCAAACATGCGAAGACATGAGACATCTACCAACCCGCACTGGGCCGGTGTGGTGGATTACGGCCCATTCCTTCTCACAGAGAGGAGGCCTGTGTCCCAGCAGTGGGAACATTAATAGGCTGATGATATGATGATGATGTGAAGTACTTTCAATCGAGAGATGTTGAGTCGAGTAGAGAAAACTAATGACTAGGGATATGTGTGGAAGTACCTTGTTATACGAGGCCATTGCCATCAACCTGACATAAATCCTGACTCCAAGATGCTACTGAAATATTCCTCATGGAAAAACCTTATGCTTAGAATAGACTAGAAAAGAATACCGCACTAAAAAAGTTCAACATCTCCTTTACAATAAAACTAGTAGAATTAATAGCGCTTACGTCCGCAAGACCTACGAAGCAGGGCAGTGTGGGTATCTTCTTTCTTGTTTGCTCTATGGGAGTGATGGAAGAGAGTGTTCCTCTGTTTACCCAAACATTAGTGCACTATAATATCTCCTGCGTCAATAGCTATACTTCATAAAACATAGCTTGAGCGACAGCTGTCAGTATCAATACAATAACAATAGCGCTTGACAGGCTAACAATAACGTATACGTCAGTTTGACATATGTCACAGAGATCAAGCTATCTTTTATGAGTATAGTCACCACTGAGATTGGCCGCCGAACTGTAGTAGGTGTTCTATGCTATATACCATATTCTTGTTAAGAAAGGAAATAATAAAGGAAACTTGTTTTGTTACTTCGCTGTGTTTAAACACAATATTTTGTAAGTTTGTTGAAGGAAAGGAAATGTATCATTATGCTTCGCGTTTCCGAGAACGATTGTATAGTCATTAGTCATGTTTACATTTTAAGCTTTTTGTTTTCTATGAATGAAGTAGGTATTTGTGTTTTAGGGTATTTTAGGTGACTTTTCTTTACGATTTTTACAATCTTGAGTAAGTTTTACAATTATTCTTGTAACATAAAATGGGTTGGGTTGGCGAGTACATTCACTAAAACAACTTTAATTATTATCACTTACTATTCACTCATCCTAAAAACTATTCACGCACTTGTGGCAATAAACTTCTGTCGGTAAAAGAAACATATTGTACCTAATTATGAGAGTGATTGGGGGTAGGTGAATATTTGTGTCTTGTTTCGTCTTTGCAGCGCGCTGTTGGGTCGCTCATTGGGCCGGTTCTATTCAAAGAATACAGGTTGGTTCAATTAAAATTTATTTTTCAGTTATGCTAAGTTATTAATATAGTCATAATAGTATTTTTGTTTGTGGTTTTTATACTTTTTGGTCTTATGTTACGAAAATTAAAAAAAGATAATATATTTGACGTCAAAATAGTCTAGCGTTAGCGTATTTGAATCTTTCATTAAGAATTTATTTAAGACCGCATCTCATTTATGAGACATCATTTCAAAGACACGTGCTTTGAGTAAGATTGTAAAACCTTTGCATGCTAACAAATGTCATCATAAGCTACACATAAATTACTATGTCCTTTCCTCGGAAGTGATTCCAAAAGAATTTGTTGAATCAAATTGCTGCCAAAAACTGTGTTTATTACTTTTCTTCACAAATACTCTGTTATTAATGTTTGGGGGTAATCGGATCGGTGAATCAAGTTGTTTATTTTTTGCGGTACACGTTGCCGAGCTCTAAATTAGAGGGTGAACTGATTGCCACCGGAAATTGTACTGATCTGATTAGATCTTTTTTTTTTACTCTATGGTTTGGTTCAATTGTAAGGTGGTGATATTAGTCACAATTTTTCATTGTTCGTTGCAGTGAAGTTGAAACTTTCAAGGACTCTTGACAATGAAAAATTATGACTATATTGTTTTAGTGACATTCTCTGATTGTCAAAAAGACTACAATTTATGGGATTGACAGGGGCTACTGAAATGTAAGGGGTCAATTCTTTAGTTACTGCTAATATGAAGAGAACCTTAAAAAAAAAAAGCATAGCTGTCATTTGGGCTAATTTGTTATGCCAAAAATATTTAAGGCATAATATTTATTCGACAGATTTTTTTTATATCGATTTGAATCGATTGAATTTTTTTTTACCTAAGCTTAAAATATCTAATTAAATATATTTGATATAAGGACTCAAATTAATTAGGTTAGGGTGCGGCGGGGTGGCCCTTGTGCCACCCTTGAGCCGCGAACATGTTTCTTTTATTCTAAAGAACATTATGTGTAAATATTCTTATGCGTTTATAACATTATGCTTTATAAGATTATGCATCATTATTATTATGCCAACAGTACTTATGGCAATATACGTTATGGTAAAGGATTTATGCCTAATATCATTATGCGTAATGATCAATATGCTGAATTTCGTTATGCCAATGAAAATTATAGGAATATGTTTTAAGCTTATCATTAGTAAACCGAATTGACAATATTTTATGACAAACTGTCAATTTAGCGTCGTGTTAGCAACTAACTCTAGGTTAAATGTTTCGTGCTAGTGGGCCTTAGAAAGATAATCTGATAACATTTGGTTCCGACTAGGAAGATATTAACCCTTCCAATGTAGCTTAGAACAAACTTATTTTGTACTTACTTAGGTGCAAGAAAGCTTTACATGACTCACATAAATCTCACCAAAACAATGACCTAGCACATTTCCCCTTTAAACCGTTATCAGCAAGGCAAAACCTAATTAAAGCTACTATAGCTCCTACACACGAGTATTATTATATACGTCTATGGTTAACACAGTAGTTAGCGGTTTAAGTTAGCTACTTCACCGTAACACAAAGGCGAGCTAACAACCTCACAGGAACTGCGTCAGTGCAATTTAACTTAAGGCGCTATATACGCCCCAATGTTAATGCAGTACTGGCCGTGCGCCCGCTCGATGCCAAAATTGAACCTCCTTTTGAACAGTTTTGTTTGCAAAATATTATTTGATTTACATATGCTATGTTAGTTATGAAATAAATCCAGCCATCTTTTTTTCTGTGTAAAAATATTTTTTAACATCCAAGTCGTTTTGGAGGACTTGCCACAAGTTGCAAAAAATATCGTGTTGTTAATCATTTTTTCAAAGCAGAACTATTAATTACACGAAAAAAACTTGTGTTCAAAAATAATGTACATGAATCAATTATAAATAAAAAAAAATTTGAGCCTTTTAACCTAGCCTTTACTAAGGAGTATGCTTTAGAAAGCACTAAAGGGTATGCAGGCCATTAACCAGTTTAATACAAGCTGGTAGATATATAAGATTTCTAAATGGTCTCTGCTTTTTATGATGCCTTAGAACCTATTCCGAAAGATTACATACACTGTTTTGAAATTTCAAAACCGGGTCTGTAAAATTAAAAGTTACCAGTGGAGCTTGTGACATAAGATAGGAGATCTAAATTCAGCAGTGGGTGGAAGAAGACAGCTAATGAAGATTGTCTGAAATCGTCCAACTGCTTCCTAGCTTTCAGTATAAGAAGCTATGCCTACAGCGAGAAGTTACAAGCTGATACTGTGAGAACGATTATACACAGATATTATTGTGAGTCAATATTTGAAAAGTTCATGTTACGAAAATACGTAAATCCTGAATAACTTTAAAGAAGTCCTGTCCCTATCTGTGAACAGAGAACCCTACATATATCTGTTATTATCCGGTAACATTCTAAGTACGTTGATAAATCGGCTTCTAAGAAACAATTCGTCGAAGCCTGTGTTCCTAAACCTATTTTATCAGAGCTAAAGCCTCAATCCTGGCCATAAAAATGTACTCAATGCGTACGTGACATATACGCACGTGAGCCCGTCGTTTCCTTATGAAGTTTCTTTTAGTTTGGTGTTTTTTGTTTGTATTTGTAGCCAGAGATAAAATCTTTAAACTATATGACTATGTAGTTTGAAAACGATTAGCAGATTCTTAAATCTCTTTAGAGAAATTGAACTATTAATCAGCTTATCAGTATTCAAACTAATACTGAGATTAAAAAGTTTTTGTAAGGTCCTCAAGGGACACCTAAGGTCATCTATAATTAAGGTCACTTTCTAGCAACTCAAAACCATCTTTTAACGCAAACTGCCAGCAATATACAGAAGATACAAAGCTGTGGGCGATAGAATTGATTGAAAAGCTGTACTGCGCATAATATGATTCATCGTAAAGGTCTATAGTTCACCGCTCACCGTGAGCCCTGTTGCACAACGCAGGCGCGGTTGCCGCAGGACTATTTGTATTGCATCATGTAGGTAGGCGATAGCTCAGGAGACGTGAGATAAAACCGATATCAATATTCTACCTTTCATGATTCACCCAAAGGCTATTGTAGAATGGAGTTTATTTGTAAATCTGTACCTATTATTTAATGCTCTGATAATGAAGAAGCGCATATGAGAAGGGCAGAGGGCAAGATCTCATTGATCTTCAAAAAATTTGTCCACATCGCTGTCAATGGCAATTGGTTCAACACGCTGGCAGCACAAGATATAATAGAATTACTTTACAGGAAAAAATATTCAAAATATTTGCAAATGATGGTGTTAAAACTTTGCTGTTAGCGGTAAAACAGCTCGTTCTACACAATTTTCGACCTATATTAACTGTTTCGTCTTTCAAGAAGACCAGTGAACTCTCAACGGCATCGTCCAAAAACATCGATTGTTATGTTATACGCAGTTTACAAAACAGACGTCGCATATTTGGGGAGCGCATGAAACGGCGCGTGGCCGCGGAATGCGCAGCGTTACGGATGACGTTGTGCGTCAAAATATAATAAATGGCCAGTAACTGCTAATCACACGGGACTCGTAAATCCGTGAGTCATCGGGAGCCGCCGGGAGGCGTGCCTAGTCTGACGGCGACTGATCTAGGACGACCTAACAAAGGAACGCTCCTTAAGTGATGGAAAATGGTTTTCTTTCGCGCCGTTAGTTTGACGGGGCAACATAGGGATGACTGTGTTTTTTGATACATTTGAATCAAGTATATTTTAAAACGATTGAAGAAGAAACTGAGTCTTTTTAAACATTTGTAAAGTTGAGGTTTTCAGTTTTTGTTGTAGGTTTCACGCGGTCAATGACGCTACGAAAATTTATTTTGAAGTTATTATACCTACAGTCAAACACAACATACAATCTAATAAGCACAACATCAAAATAACTCAATTAAAAAATCGTCTAGCTAACAGTAAAACACCCTATTTTAAAATTGCGAAGTAAATTTCGGACGCAGACGCGCAAAACGTAGTCAATTTGAGAAAAGTCGTTTGCTATTGTTCCTTATCAATAAGACTTTCGTTTGACAATTTTCCTCTAAAAACCATCACGTTTACTTCTTATTAAAATATCATTAATTCAAAAAAATCTTTAAACATTACAACTGAAAACAGGACCTGCCTCAATTAACGCTCCTACTCAAACAAAACATCAACTCGTAAACTATTACAAAAAATATGTTTTATATTTACCTGAAGCGTTTGTCTCACTGCGGCCGGCTCGTAACCGGCAACTGCATGTCGATATCGGTCACAAGAACTGCACTGGGCACGGGACACGGCACACTAACGGGACGTACGCGGCCTACGACGAGAAAAGTACGGCCGAGACTGCCTCGCCCCGGTCCGCCGCGGCGGTCGATACTACGCGCACAACAGGTTAGCATGCGTGCGCCGCGGTAGTATGTAAACAGTCCGCCGTCGTGTGCAGCTCAACACTAATGGCCCTAAGTCCGTATTGGTCCGTGTCAACTGCAAGGTTTGCACTTTGAAATGTTCCCGCTACAGCTTCGAGGATGACGTTTTTGATGGAGCTTTTCGTTCGGGCTTTCTTGGTTCGGAAACCTAATTTAGTTTGGAAAGGTACGATGAAAACCTCGATGTTCGAACTGAAATTAAATTCTTCGGTCTTCAGCAAGGTGGCTCTAAAGTATCAAATAAGCAGATAAAGTATACCTATCTAAATGTTGTCTTTATTGTTTGTTTAATTTTTTTGCAGTTCGTGTGCCTTAGACTACGTGGTTCCGTACATTTTACAACGGGTGCCGTAATTTTTTTCAACGAGCTGAGTTTTGCCACGAGAACTGCGGTGCTGTTTCAGCCCGGAATCCAGCAATGGGGCGGAACTACTGAAGCCAGGTTTTTTTCGTCAGGCGGGGAGCGTAGGCAAGTGGCTGACGTATAACCTTTAGGGTTCCGTACCCAAAGGGTAAAAACGGGACCCTATTACTAAGACTCCGCGGTCCGTCTGTCTGTCTGTCTGTCACCAGGTTGTATCTCATGAACCGTGATAGCTAGACAGTTCAAATTTTCACAGATGATGTGTTTCTGTGGCCGCTATAACAACAAATACTAAAAACAGAATAAAATAAATATTTAAGTAGCCCTACTTAATTTTTTTCCCATACAACAAACGTGTCTTTTTCGCCGTTTTTTGCGATAATGGTTTGGAACCTTTCGTGCGCGAGTCCGACTCGCACTTGGCCGGTTTTTTTTTTTGTGTTAAAATTAACCTAGTATTTTACGTGTAAGTTTCTACTTTTAAATGTCCACGGACTAAGTTTCCACCTGGATTCTTAAGAGGAAATGCGGTCGCAGACATCCGATTGAATTGCCTAAGTTAAATTTCATAATTCGAGATTAGGCTCTGGCCGATTTCCTCCTCCAATATTGATCCAATTTAAAATATATTCCATAAACTGAAAAATAAAGATATATATACTGTGCACCTATATTTTCCTTATTGATACATTATCTTTAGAAGCAATAGAACCCTCAAAAGTTGCTCAAAATTGCGCTGTCAACAGCGGCGTAATGTACAAATTTGACAACTATAAATGAAAAACACTGTGACTTGTGAAAAATCAAAAAGGAAAACATATTGAGCGCTATTCCTCTCTCCTAGACACTGACTGTATCTAGAATGTTGCTGTGCCCGACAGGGTCCATAATTGTTTCTGTAACTAATATTTACCACCTGTGTGTACATTATGGATGCAATAAATGTAATTTGAATTTGAATTTGAATTTTAGGAAATCGGCCAGAGCCAGATATCGAATTATGACTTTTTACTGAGGAAATTCAGTCGGATGTTTGCGACCGCATTTCCTCTTCAGCCAGAATCTAATCGGTTGCAACTGCGTTGAAGATAGGTACGTGTGTTCAGCGTTATACTTTCAAACCTATCAAAAATTACATTCCTTAGGTTTTTTCTTACTAAACGTTTTAAAATCGATATCGATGACTGCGGGATTTCTGTATTTTTTTTATTTAAGAGTTTTACATTTTGTATGTTTTTATATATTTTCGGTGTATTTATATTTTAAAACGTTTTATACGTATTAACGTGGTATTAAGATTTATCTTTTTTTATAAAGCCAGCTGTTTCCTTTTATTTGATCACTAAATTCACGATCACCAAACTTAAAGACATCCTGCCTGGTCCTCATTTGGTCCTATTCCCTCCCAATTCCGTAGCCCATGACTTACAGAACATTGTCTTCCAGTACAAAATAGATAAAGGTGTCAGAACAGCAACAGACATACAAACATGTTTCACACGCGCTGTAATTACTGAAAGTAAGTGAGCCGTCAAAGTGTTTATGTTACGTTACAAATGTAAGCAGTTACACACAAACGACATTGAGTCTGTGGTGGAACTTACAACATATGAGCTTTGTTAGATCGATGATTAATTATGAATTTAGATTCTATCTATACCTACAAGTTGTATGAAAATAAGTGGAATCTGAAAAGGAGTATTGTATTTATCATAAAAAATTGTATTTATTTAATAAGGCTAAGTGTTAGTCACGCTTAAAATGTGCAATGCATATATAGCTATTTTCTACATTTTACGTGAAGCGAACATAAATATGGAGAAGCTGATTTAAATATTTTTCAGCGCTTTTACCTCGGCTTTGTTAGAAATTTCTGCGAAAATGCACCGGTCATAGCATAGCGTAGCCTAGGAAATGGTGGTAAATGATGACCAGCGTCTCTAGAAACTATATCTCTGCAAAAGACGTGTGCAATCTTAATTTATAAAACTTAGATACCTCATTAAATCAAACTGCGAAACTTTAAAAATATTCACACCAATAAAACGAAAGGAAAATTAAAAATTTTGCCCATCACATATTTAAACAGATCGCTTATTATTATTGTTCCACCCTCCTATTGGTAGTGTAAATAACCATATTAATCCGCCATTATCCTCCCGCAAGTGACAGCCTTCGGTACCAGGATAGCAGCCGAGCGAAGAGATTCGTGTCAACGCGGACATCTGACGGATTTGCCTGCTAAGCGCTGTTTTATTTGTACTACTATAATGTGGAATTATGGTAACAATTGTGGGCTCTGTTCAAGTTATACATCCTTGGTAATTTTTGGAGTAACCTGGTGTTTTTTGGAAAAGAAAATCTGCATGGAATATGTTCATGAATTGAGGTTATTGTCCTCTGTATTCCCATCATCATCATCCCATCATAATTTAAGTGGTAAATTGTAGCTATCTGCAATTTCTCGTTTCAATTAGATGGTATATAAATATGAAGGACCACTAGAGAAGACATTAGTTTTTACTCAATTGCAGTTGATACTGAAGTTTTTGCCTATTTGGCACAAGCTAAATTACCCCAACGCATCACAAAAATGAAGGTATTATAAATTATGGATTCTTCAGAATCAAGTCACAAATTCATCACCATTGCGTAGGCAATGAATGAGCTATTCCAAAATATATATATCCAAAATAGTCACAAGTCGGCTGACTCACACTGTCTGAAGTCTGAACTTTTGGGCAAAAGCTGAAGAGGCCTTTTTGTGTCAAAGTTGCCAAAGAATGTCTAGCATGGGCTTCTTAATAACCCTTACAAACTACCACGCACGTCGCAGGGTTTATTCCAAGTAAACAAAAAGATACAGTTGCCCTAAACCTAAACATTTGACTGAATATTGTAATAACAGAACTGTGGAACCATGTACCCCTGGTACTTTCCGGGCAAAACTTGCCGATATTCAAGTTACGTGTTACAATATTGTATGACAAACTGTCAATTTAACCTCGTGTTTGCAACTAACTGTTTACTTCAGTTTTTCGTGCAAAGGATTATCAAGACCTCGCCTCTTGAGCTTGAGGTCCGTGGGTTCAAATCCGGGAAAGTACCAATGTAACTTTTTCAAATTCATATGTATTTTCTAAGTTCATCTTGAATATCTCAGGAAACGGTAAAGGAAAACATCGTGAGGAAACCTGGACTTGATAGTTAATGTAAGTCTGAAGTAGCCAAGTCAGAGGCCTGTGGGGTTCCCAGAAGCGGCTTAATTAACTCTGACACCAGAGGTGGCCACATCATCACACGAAAAGAAGAGAAAAGTTTACCAAACATTTACCGAGAATTTCAATCCCCGGTCACATGTTAATAAACGCACCGGTCCGTCTCAGGTGCCGTAGCCAGTGCCGTTACGTCATCCTTTAAGAATTCCGTGAACGCAAGCTTGACCTTTTCATTCCTTCTATACCACCCTCCAGGGCGTTCGACGCGCCACGGGCGAATTATACTTATTGCTAACTATCTTATACCAGCGGCTACGCCCGCATTAAAGTTGGAAACAATCCCTAAGGAACGTACTCCTGGAATAAAAAGTATCCTATGTCCGTCGCCTTCCAACAATATTTCTATACCAAAATTCATTAAAATTTGTTCAGCAGACACGGCGTGAAATCATCACAAACAAACTCTCATTCGCATTAATTGTATTAGTTAGGATTGATATTATCGTGAAAACCAAGATATCAACACATACAGTGATTTGTATCGACTGAAACCAGAGATACCGTCACATAATATTGAGCGAAATGGAGAAAATATTTTTTCTCAAAAATGGTATGTAATGTTGACATAACATCTCTAAAAAGTATCCAGAAAGTGAACTCTACCGGAGACTATTCACAACTGTCCGGTAAGAAGCGAGATTTTAAATTTGGAATCTCCTACTGTCCAGTAAGTAAGTATGTAATTTACTTACTGGACACTTGGTCATCCTTCATCCCTTTTTTTTTTTATGGCTTCGCACGGTTTAGGTCATCCTCTTTAGATCTGCTTAGAAAAAAAAAACATAGTACCAGACACAGATTAGAGTTTAGCCATTATAACATGGTTAGAGGGAGGCTCCAAATATATATCTATCTCTTTTTGGTATGACATTTTATGAGATACATAATATATTTTGGAGCCTTAAACATCCATTTTATTGTCTGTGACACTTTTTTTTTTTTTTTTTTTATGGGTCTGTGACACATAACGCGACGCAGAAAAAGTATGCACGTTGCGTTTTGTACTTAGTAATGTTGTAGAAGTATAGTGTGGGATTTTATGTTTGTATTTAGTCATTTCAGTTTATAAATCATGTTGGATTAAAGAGTCCGTTAATCAAGATGTACAACAAACAAATATAAATGCCCCCGGTAAATCGATCACAATATCTATCAGTAATTGCCCTAATATGAATGTAACCTTCAATATTAATTAAACGAATTTGTTGTTAAACTTTCTTTCATTTTTGAGAAAAGCATTATACAAACCTCAACCAGTAAGAAAGCCATCCTGGCCTCGTATATAACCGGACCTCACCTGCGGTTCGGTCCGGTTAACTCATACTCGGCCAGGAAGGCTTACTTACTGGATTCTGCTGTAATGTACTATTTGGGCGGAGTGGATAAGGATGGTGAATTACTGATGATGTACAATGACCTACAGAGTTTTCTTAGGTTCTCTTGGGCGGAGTGGATAAGGATGGTGAATTACTGATGATGTACACTGACCGACAGAGTTTTCTTTTCTGTAATAAAGTGTTCAACTTTTCATATTTTCTTCATACGTATAAAGAAACAAAATACTTAGGTAACTTGGCAGACATAGTGCAAAATTATTAAATTAATTGGCGACTGCATAGTGATAGCTCGTTGCCAACACAGCAGGTGGACTTACGTATCTTAGATCATCGCAACTGGTTCTTCGGTTTCGTAATATTGTTCCAAATTCTCGTAGCTGAAAAGAGGATACTTACTGCCTAACATATATGCACAGGGCACAAAATCGACTTACCAGTTGTTGAATGCTCAAAACAAATAATAATGTTGAGGCTTTTGGAATACTGGTACTTATGAGAGAGGTACTAAAAAGTAAAGTGAAATTTCGTTGATACGTCGCAAGCACTACTACTTAAATGATGAGCATACAGTTCGGGATTCGATTCCTGGTTCAGGCAAAGTGTTATTGTATATATTTTTTACCTGGCATTTCTCAGTAGCAATCCAGCCCTGGATTGGTGCCAGGTTAATGACAATTGACCTGTCCCCTTTTACATGGCACTGTATTACTGACTGCAGGTACTACAAGTAAACCTCTGTCCAGCACTTCGATATAGCATGATATTACGAATTTGTGGCAACGTGCTCATGTAACTGACTACCTATCCATAGGCATCTAATTTAGAAACTGGGTGATATTTGTTCTATGCGATTGATGCTTCAAATTGATTAGATGACAAACAACAGCTGTTTCAATCCCAGCATCAAATTCAGTCATCGTATTTGACGACGCTATTTGGCGCACACCACAACTGTTAGCGCTATGTTGGTACCCCTGATGAGCGGGATCTGACGTCAGAGGTACGTTTTCATTGTTGTCTCTATTAAATATTGACTCAGCTTGGAACATAGCCATGACATTTGCTTTTCATAAAACTAAATGTGTCCGTCAATGGAGATTAGTGTCTATTAAATAGTTAAGTTTGTAAAAGTAATGTGTCAATTTATAGTTTGTTTTAATTGCTCTTCTTGTTTGCTTTCTAATTTTATACTGTGCTTCGTGCTTAGGCAGCTACTCGTAATGTTGTTGCAAAATTGACTAAATAACAATGGCGAAATCTTAGCTGACTTAAATTTGAGCGTATGAAAGTGAGTTATGTACGAAAGAAATTAAATTTAAGTGAAATGTAATTGAAG
Organism: Orthosia gothica; assembly: GCA_949775005.1. Taxonomy (NCBI): domain Eukaryota; kingdom Metazoa; phylum Arthropoda; class Insecta; order Lepidoptera; family Noctuidae; genus Orthosia; species Orthosia gothica. The sequence continues at coordinate 3,759,959 of OX459036.1, read as the reverse complement.
TTTAGATGTTCCTTGCAGGTAGGTAAGAATACTGTAGTGTGGTAGAAGTGTAAATGAATTACTTTCAATTAATGATTGGCAAAAAGACTAGTATCCGAGTCAAAAAGAAATATAGCTTGGTTGTTGACGACGACCTTTTGATACATGTCAAAGTCGCTTAGTTTAAATAAATATACTCTTTACAAAGAGTATATTATACATTTCACGCTGAAATAACTAGGTAAGGGAAATATTAATGCGATATTGCCCTTTTACTTCCACGAAATTGAATAATATTACCTTTTAAACACATTATTAAAATTTACCCAGACATAACCTACAAAAGTTCATGACTGAATATATATTATTCTCGGCATTCTCGAACAAAAATTCTTGCACAAACTAATTCAGAACATCACCCTGAGTTAAACCAGATATTTTTCATATAATGACGTAGGCATTTAATCTCTTAAACAATGTATGGGCACCTGCCATTGTTCTTTATTATAAGCAGGTTTTATAACAGGTTTCTTAGAACCATTTAAATGTAAATTATATGAACCATTTAATTCATATAATTTTAGTAACAGTAAGGGTTATAAATATGGTCTACAAGAACTAAACTATGCCTTAGCTTTAAATTCTAAGTAAAATGTAGGTAGGTAGCGACTAAGGGTTGAAAATATCTCACTGTGCTTTCAAAAAACTTAAACAGACATAGGAAACTTAGGCATGTATCATAACAACGATTAATTTTACTCACGTTTATGTTCTATTGGTGCAAACAAATGCCAGAATTAAACTAAATTATTTACGAAAGCAAGAGAGAGATGTTTAATTTAATAAAAACAAAGATAACAATTAAGGAAAACACAGCCGCAAAATGCCAAAAAAAGAATGAAGGCAATTTCAATTTGTGGTGTTTCTTCCAATTATACTGCTTTTTAATTTATTTTGAGTACGTCGCATATTGCCTGTTTTTCTGCAAAATTTTGTGAAAACATTTCCACTTATTTTCCCTTGGAAGCTTTACAAGTTTTGAAATCCATTTCCTCTAAAGCGGTTAACAGTAACTTAGCGAAGCGACATCTTTTGCAATATATTACCTATTAACATTTCCAATTGCTACATTCTCCTTTTCTATGGCTCAATAAATTGGTGAGGCAGATACAGACATTGCGAGGCATGTGCAGCGCACGGCGCTCATCGCATGCTTCGTAATGTGTGGACGTTCATATTTGTGGAGAGGCATGTTGTTGTGAAATTGTCTATGATTCATTTTTAAAAAGAAATTGTTTTTGAATAAAAAACTGTCACTACAGAATAGAAATATATGAAGGTCTACATTTTTCGGTGATCCTTTTATTTTCCAATCGTTGTACCAATTAAAGTTATTCCCGACCCATTCTGTGTTACATGTGCTACAACAAATCAATTCAAAGCAAAAGGCGTGCGTTGCGAGCAAAAGGGCGTGCGTTGTGAGGCGAGCGCGGCGCATGCCTCGCAATCTCTGTATCCGCGTATAGATAAATGCGATAACTTACTTAAACCAAGTAATTTGTACAACGCAGTAGATCGACAACGTCAAACATGTTGAACTAATCCATCCATTACATTCATCCATCCTATCTGTTTCCATCCATCGTTCATTTATGGAAAGTTCCAAACAGTCTCAATCTCAATCAAAATAAAAAAAAAAAAACGAAAAAATCAGACATATGAAAAATTTTGTAATATCATTCTGTTCTACGGAAAGGGACAACAATCCACGATATCTCAAAAATTGTCCGAACTTTACCAAATCTTTTTCATTTCACGTTCCATTACGCGCTGTGTCAATTTTAGCGACGACACTTATTGATGACTCTGAATCAATAGCACAATGGAATGGAATCTTTCTTTACTCATATATATTTTTGGTGACCATCTATATTTTCGAAGATTTATTGCTTTGAAGAATGTATCTCTGGAGATAAGAAATAGATTGTAGGAGACCTCAAAGATGATTAGGTGCCTAGCGTTTATGTATGTAGGTATTATTTTGTTAGAAACCTATAGATTCAAAGGAAAAACTTAGCTATATTTGCAGCTACCCGCTGACCCGTTTGGTAGGTACCTACCCCGAAGATGACCTTACTAAAACCAAGTTTTTGACCCCCAATAATATACGTAAACAAGATAACACAGAAATCTGAGATTATTTTACCAAAATACTGATATTGAAAACAACGAACTTAGAGGAAAGATACTAGGTAAACATGAGATTAGAGACACATTTTTCTTTACGCGGTCTCCGAACCAGCTTACACAGGTAATCCAGTGTTGGCCCATCGTACAAATAGATTTATCAATACATCGCATAAAACCGGCTAGCATTAAGGCATGGATCCACTTTTACTTACGATCCTCCCTCACGTAAGCCAGGTTTTGTCAGGGCCGACCTCATATTTATATCCTATTACTTCGCCGCGCGAGAATTTCTATATAAATGTTGTTACGGGACTTGATTACATGTGCTCTGGAGAATATTATGGAGTATGAACATGGTTAAAGATTTATGATACTGCGTGGTTGTCAGGCCACTTTATTTCTTGCCTTGGGTGGAAAAGCTACTTGGAATTATACCATCATAAGACATGCTGCGCAAAGCCCAAAAAACATGGATAAGGGCAGGAGGTGATTAATTAATAATCCACAGAGTGCTTAGCTAATCATGGTGATCACAGGTGAAGCAGAGTCCTAAGTTTGCCTGGTATGGATAAGACCTGGTTGTGTCTTGCACGTACCAGGGAATCATGACATAAAAGGGGAGAATTCTATACTCAGCGGTGTTGAAAAAACGCTGAAAATGGTTATTTTATTTATTATTTATTATATATTTACCACAGAGGTTTTATGTCTGTCATTAAGTTTATAATAACATAAAATGTATGCATGAGATCAAAAAGATACTGTCTGAAAATATCGACATGGTGAAAAAAAAACAAATGGCGCGCATTTTTTACCTTTGGTAAACTTTGATACTTCATATTTAGCAAGAAAAGTTTAAATTAAAATAGACAGCGATAGTGATATGAATTCAACTGTAGAAAGTATAAAAACAACTGCAAATGAAATTGTTAATAACCTTATGCCGCAAAAGTCGCGAGATAAATATTTAAAAGCTTATGAAAACTTTGTTTTCATTAACTTGTGTTTTTATTTTGAGTAGGTATGTTTTATCACGGTTGGTAGATTGGTAGTGAAAGAAAAGTAGATTACACACCTTGCTAAAGTAATAAGTAATTAATGCACTCGTGTTAATTTAGTAACATAACACTCGTGCATTAATAACTCACTTTGCGCTCGAAGCAACAATCTATCTACTTTTATCTTATAGCACTTTTTATTTCTGCTCTCCTTCAATAAATAACGCATTATTGTAAAGTAGGCACTTATTTTCCCACCTATCGTAAGTTTCTATAATATGTAGGTAGGAGTCTTGTCTTGCACACGCGGGCGAGGTCACAGGATATTAAAATAGCTTCAAAGACATGACCAGAGCCGCAGCCTCACTATATTGGAAGTTATTGAGGGGAAGTTTATTGGTACACTTACGTACACTATTTACCATAGATGACGAAGTTACCTTTTAGCCAATATAGTGTTAGCTACGATTTTTAACGGACTGCCCAAAAAGGAGGAGATTCTATATTCGACTGTACGAATATATTTTCTTTAATGTATTTCCACCGATTTTTCCGTCAATTGTGGACCGATTTTGAAAATTATTTTTGTGTTTCAAAGGGATGAAATGTTGATGTTGTCCCATTGTCACGAATTTAGAATCTGATGATGGGATCCGATGGAAATCGAGGGAACCCCTCAAATATTATAGACATACATAAAGAGATTTTGGTATTTTCATTTACAATGCAATCATTTACAGACAGAAAGTATCAATTGGTGAAGTGGAACTGATGATAAAGACCACAGATGGCCACTGGAAATCCTTCGTGATAAGTACGAGTGTGTAACCGGCATAAGATATCTCGAATAGTTAACCGACTATGATCATAGAGAAAATACTTATAAACGAATGGTAGTGATCAAAATGTTATCATCGAACTGATATTATTATGAAGCCGGCAGGTAGGCACTGGCATTCCGAAATAAAATAATGTATTAGGATACAATGTTTTATTTTGGAATTCCAGTGTTTCGTGTTTGGGCTAATTGGAATCCTCATGAGATTTACTTTGGCTATTAATGATTTTCATGGTAATTTGAGATACCAAAACTAAAAAGAGAAACATAAAAACTTTTTAACAAAAACTTAAACGGAATTCCAAAACAAAACACTTTAAAGTGAAAAATAATTTTCTTTTCAGAGACAAAGACAGCGACTTCAGAAATGGAATAGAATAAAAATCTTTTTAACAAAAAATCAAACCGACTTCCAGAACAAAAAACTACAAAGCAAAAAATAAATTTCTTTTCCAAAGTCGGTGTCTATTGAATCCATTGTTTTCCGTTTTTTAACACCGACTTTGGAAAAGAAATTTATTTTTTGCTTTGTAGTTTTTTGTTCTGGAAGTCGGTTTGATTTTTTGTTAAAAAGTTTTTTATTTTTCTATTTTTAGTTTTGGTAGTCACCTCCAATTAACATAATTATCATTTATGGTCAAAGTACATCTCATGGCGATTCCAATAAGCCCAAACATGACTAGGATACATTGTTTTATTTTAGAGTTCCAGTGCCTACCTGCCGGCTTCATCATCAGATCAGTTCGATTGTGCCATTATTATCAGTATCATTTATTTATAAGTATTTGCTTCATTGTAGTCGGTTAACTATTCGAGATATCTTATGCCCGTGACATAATTAGCATTTAGGAGTTCTAGTGGCCATCTGTGGTCTTCTTCATCAGTTCCACTTCGCCAAATGATACTATCTGAGTGCAAATGATTGCATTGTTGATGATAATACCATCATCAAACGCAAATAATTGAACAAACTGTATGATATTGTCTGTAACGTAACAGTTATATGCTTATAAATTCAGTGTTCTTCTCGATTTCCTTGGGATTCCATCATCATATGCTGAGTAGATGACCAGGGTACCAACTTGAATATGTACCCTAACGAACAAAAAAGAATTACGCAAATCGGATTCGAAATGTTAAAGTTATCGACATACTAATATACATAGTATCGTCAAAATGACATCGTCCAAGTAACAATAATGCTTATAAAATAAAAACTACTAGACCAAACTGAAAGAAATTATGGGACCACCTGGCAGCTATTTCGCGTCGAACAAAAAAAGAATCACGCGAATCGGTCCATTAACCGCGGCGTAATCGATGTACATACATAGAAAAAAAAAACATACCGGCCGAATTGAGAACCTCCTTCTTTTTTGGGAAGTCGGTTAAAAAGTAATTTTTCGCTTAGTAGTGTTTTGCTTTGGAAGTCGATTTTTTTTTTAAATTAAAATTTTGTTGTTCGCTAGAAACCTTGTTTTAATTCATATTTATGGCGTATAATTATCAGGTGCAGTAACAATGCGAATTGTAGGTGTACTAGAATGGGTATCTACAATTCTGCCTACCCCTTCGAAGATTACAGGTGTGATACTATGTGCGGTTCTCTGTTAAAAAGTGTAAACCCAAGAAAATAACAATAGGCTGCCAAAAATTGTGCGCTTATAGCCCTAAACTTTACATTAGATAGAGGAAAACCTGCAAGCAAAGGGTTTGACCGCCATTGATCGGCCAATCACAATTTAAGAAAAAAAACATCATCATCAGCCTTTTAATGTTCCCACTGCTGGGACACAGGCCTCCTCTCTGTGAGAGGGAATGGGCCTTAATCCACCACGCAGGCCCAGTGCGGGTTGGTGGATGTTACATGTCTTCGAATTTTTGGATCTAGGACATGCCGGATTCCTCACGGTGTTTTCCTTCACCGTTTTGAGAGCAGTGGTGATGAAATAATTTACACAAAGTAAAGTACCTGCCTGAGTTCGAACCCACGACCTTAGAACTTGTAAGTCACGGCCGAAAATCGACGAAAATCCACATCGCGTCTTTTATCTCGCATGTGATTGGTCGATTGATGGCGGTCAAACCCTTTGCCTTGCCGAATTCAAATACAAATATATATAATTATACAAATATTTGTTGAACATAGGTAGGTTAGGTACAGAAGATATTGTGATTATTAAAGACGCCGATGACGGCTAAACATTGCGTTAATGTCTAGCCGTCATCGGCGTACAAATATTAATTTGGTACAAACATGCTGATTATAATAAATTATCATACAGTTATCACACATTATTAAATAATTCCAAATTAAATAGTGGACAATAAAATTAAAAAAATAAGCATGCCAATAAAATATAATAATAATAAATTCTAGTAAATTGTGAATTAAAATGTCAAAAACTAAAAAAAAAAAAAATTACAATGTGTCAGTTAGGTATTCGTTCCTCGTATAATATGTTTTTTCATATAAAATTTTCAGAAAAGCCTTTTTAAAATCGTCTATGTTGTTTATTTCTTTTATTCGTCTTGGGATCTTATTATAGATCCTAGGTGCCATCCCTGAAAAACTTTTTGCATAAAGAGCAGTGCTATGTGGCTTAGTGCATATCTCTCTGTTCCGACGTTTAGATCTCAAGGTTTCAAACAGATGGAAGTTGGATTTGACAAATACTGCTGTCTCAAAAATGTAAATACAGGGCAATGATATCAGTTTAAAATTTCTGAAATATGGAATACAGCTATCAGTCGGTTTCAGTTTAACACAGTGCGCACACATCTTTTTTGGGCTTTAAACGCAATTTCTTTGTCCATGGAATTGCCTCAATATATTATTCCAAAACGTAATGTAGATGTGACATAGGCCCTGTAGGAAATTAGAAATTCACTTGCGCAATTAGGCTGCAGGCAATATTGATGTCCAGATCACAGTAATAACGTCCATTTATCAGTCTTTGTATACCGATGGATCTTTTTATTACCAGTCTGCGACTGAACATAATCAATATAGGTACCACTTATTAACACGAACAAACTAAATGTGTAAAATAATCAAAAACTCATTAGATCACTTTTTATCGCCATTTATTTTAAAATCATTTGTTATTTTCAACAATAATTCACTCTATTTTAGTATTTATATCTATTTTAGCGTTTATTAATTTAATTTTGTCGTATATAATATTTACTTGACATTCGAATTTAACACCAGTGAATTGATATTTAAGCACTTCATAATGATACTACCAGATTTTTATAACTTATGTATATAAACAAACTATTTACATTATCTTACTATATATATTTACTAAATTTTTCTAGTTAACGTCAAGCTTCCTTCTTCGTAAATAACGCTGTGAACTTTCCAGCTTTGTACGTCGGCATGAATGGGAGGTACTGCGTCCATTTCCACCTAAAAATAATATAAGCGTTTTATTTAGGACTTTTACACAGACAATTAGTACCTTTTCCATTAACATTTTTATTTAACATTTGTGTCCAATGTAAACATGCATTTTTTTCTTCGTGATTCAATTGTAGCCTATTCCAGCCTCTCTGTGATAGTGATAACATCCGTCAATAAGTTTTCGGCATATATTATCTTACTTAAAGTACTAAAGTACTAAAAAAATGCGTGCGGGCCAAGTGCGTGTCGGACTTCGCACAATTAGCGTTCCGTACCAAATCGCAAAATTAAGTTGATTGTAATAGGAAAAATAAGGAGATTCCAAAGAAAAATTCTAATATATTGGTACTTTTTAGTAAAATATACGTAATAATAAACATTATCAGCAACATTCAAGTTCATATGTCAATGGGAAGTTAAAACAAACTTCGAAATAAAATTTTGTAAAAAAGCTGACTTTGTAAGCTTCTGTTTCCAATATTTTTTAAAACAAAAATATAGTATTCATCTACTCAACAAGTTCTAAACAAAGATAAACCCCTCGATGGGGTAGGCCAAAAAAAAATCGTCCCCATTAGCTGTATGTATAAAAAAAAAATATGACAATTTGCATGGCTTTGTGTCAATAAGATGCTTATACTGTGAAAATTTGAAGACTCCAACCGTTTGGCCGTAAAATCCGTGTGACAGTCGACGGTCAGACGGACAAACGGACAGACAGTCGAACACTTAAGTGACAGCAATAGGGCTCTGTTTGCACCTTTCAGGTACGGAACCCTAAAACCCCACCCTACCTCGTTAAATTTGTGTTTTTATTAGAAAAAATGTCTCACCTCCGTATAAGTCCCATTCCAACTGGAAAGTCGTAAGTGTCTCCCTCTTCCGAAGCGCCGGCCGCGTCCAGACACATCTCCTGCGCCCACGCGGCCAGGCCACGCTCCTCGTCCGTGCCTGATGAGGAGCAACAACCAATGAGATTTCTATTTCCTGCTAAATTATTTTTGACTTTTTAGTGTGTTTCTTTGGAAGTCGGATAAATAAACCACTCAAGAACGTTTAATGCTCGTGTAAGCAATAAAAGCAAGTACATACTAGATTAGGTTATTCGATGGAATCTATGAAAACTTTATAACACAGACTTTCGTATTTATGTTTTAATATTTTATTTTGTGGTTTCTGGGTGTAATAAATTTATTTTCTTTCTTTCCTTACCTGTTTTTATATGCAAATAGGAAAGTAAAATATGACGCGATAACGCGACAGAGTAAGTAATAAGATAAGAGAGAGAGATGTCATCGGATTATTGCAAACACGTAATTTATCAAATAATAAATTGCGTGAAATTGGAAAGTCTTTCTTCTCAATAAGACACATAAACTATAGCATTTGGATGGGCTTTATTGAACTTATCTGTTCACAATATATCGAGAATGTAAATTCTCGCAAGATTAATTACAAACGTACAGTGTCTGCAATAATATGGAGACAAAAATGTCAATACAAAGTTCAACAAGAACGAAAGGTAATATATATATATTTTTGGGGGCTGAGTCACCCACGTCCGTAGGAGTGTACCCGACTCGATTCCCTACACGTGGTCCCCGGGTGGTACAAATCAGGTGACAACTGGTGGTAGGCTTCGGTCGTAGGCTTGTAACCACCCACCGGGCAAAGACGTAGCGCCAAGCGGCCTAGCCGTGTTCCGGTACGATGCTCGGTGTAGCCACTAGAGGAGTTGGGTCGAGATAGTTGTTCCACTGCAGGCAGACCGGCCTGACTCGCGCTGTTATGGACGTATCGGGAGACTGGTCGCGGAGGTTAGCGGGATCCGAGGCACGGTGCGCCGCTGGCCGACCGCAGGTAGTTGGGGGCCCAAGTAGTGTGCCAGCCACACATGAAAGGCTGCCCCGCCAACTGTCGAAAAATCCCGGCATGCGCTATCGTGCTGGTTGGCGACCAGACGAGAGTGCCCGATGGACATTCCTGGGGGAGCTCGGGCGTCCCCGCAGTCTCCAGACCAGTCCCCCAATGATGGCGTCCTATCGGCGCGTATCTGTAGGTTGCAAGCGTGACACCTCATCGCACTTCCTTCTCCTCTTCCTCCTTTTCACTCACATCTTAATTGCCAGAGAACAAGAGAAAAAAAGCTGAACAGCGGCAGCACTCACTCTCACATAAGGTGCACCTCAGCAACATCCGAGGTCTGCACTCTAACCTTGTCGCAGTCCATCACCACCTTGAGACTGAGAAACCAGCACTCTTGTTCCTTACGGAGACGCAGATCGGATGTCCGTCAGACGTGGCGTACCTATCTTACCCAGGGTTTACCCTGGAGCACATGTTCAAGCCACGCGCTGGTGTATGCATGTACGCCCGGGACGACATCTGCTATCGGCGTCTCCGTGACCTTGAAGACTCAAATTACTCAGTGCTATGGGCCCTGGTGGACGCAGGTCTGGATAAGATCATTTATGCCTGTGTCTACCGATCGCATAGCGGTGATCTGGAGACAACCAGGCTCACACAGTACCTTAGTGAGGCGGCTGATGTGGCTCAGCTGCGGTACCCCTCCGCCCAACTAGTGTTACTGGGGGACTTTAATACCCACCACCAGGAGTGGCTCTTCCCATACCAGTGCACTGACCACGCTAGACGAGAGATGCGAAATCTTTCGATTGCGCTGAATCTCACCCAGCTGGTCCAAGGGGCTACGAGGGTACCGGATGTTGATTCACATACAGCCAATTGCTTGGACCTTCTGCTGACAACTGATCCAGACCGATACTCAGTATCGATATCATCTCCTTTGGGTAGTTCTGACCACTGTCTGGTGAAGTCTGTATCCGTATACTCCCCGCCCGATCCCAGCCCAAGAGGCACCCGGCGGGTATGGCGGTACAAGTCAGCAGATTGGGATGGTAATCTTTCTTCGCATGCTATCCTTGGCGGCCCACTTGCTTCTCTTCAGATGACCCGTCGTTATGCGCTGACGCAGTGACGGATGTGTTGCGTCAGGGGATGGAGTACTACATTCCGTTTTCTGACGTAACGGTGTCCAGCGCTGGCCGTCCTTGGTTTGGTGCCGAGTGTGACCGCGCAAACGCGGTTAAACACAAGGCGTACCTGGCATGGGTCGACGCTCGTGTGCGCAAGGCAAGTGACGTGAGTCACAAGAAGAGGGCTTTCAACAGGGCTGCCAAGTCCTGCAAAAAGGCGATGCGAAGGGCACGGTTTGACCATATTAGCAGAATCGGGGACAAACTTGCTTCACACCCCGCAGGTAGCAAGGCTTTTTGGTCCCTGGCTAAGTCGGTTGAATCAAACTTCTGTCGCCCCTCACTACCACCACTGCTGAGACCCGACGGGTCGCTGGCCCAGTCCGCTGAGGATAAGGCAAACTTGTTTGCCTCCCTCTTTGCGGAATCTTCGCGTCTGAATACTGATGGCACGCAGCCCCCTGCTGCTGCTGTTCGATGTGAGACCAGACCCAGGCGTGTCTTTTTTCCGCAAAAAAGAGCCAATTTCACCCGGCTCCAACCTTCCGTGGTGTAACCGTGCCGTTAACGGACCATCTCGACCTTCTTGGTGTTACGTTAACATCGACCCTCAATTTTGGTCCATTCATTGAGGCAAAGGCTCAATTGGCTGCAAAAAAGTTGGGGATCCTTGCGAAGGTGAGACGGTACTTCACGCCTGAACAGCTGCTCAACTTGTATAAAGCGCAAGTTCGGTCATGCATGGAGTACTGCTCTCATCTCTGGGACGGATCTGCCAGGTACCAACTTGATGCACTTGAGTCGATTGACAGACGGGCCAAGAGACTTATCGGCAACGATGCGCTGGTTGACTCAAAGCTCCAGAGCCTTGAACACCGACGTCGAGTTGCCAGCCTGTCGGTTTTCTATCGGTTACATTTCGGGGAGTGTGCGATGGAACTGCACAATTTGATTCCACCTAGCCCTTTCCATCATCGGACAACAAGACGTACGGCAATGCGCCATCGGTGCATGGTGGATATTCCACCCATACGCACAAAGCGTTTTGAAAATACTTTCATTGTGCGTACAGCTAAGGAGTGGAATTCCCTGCCGGCGTCTTTGTTTCCTGATAGCTACAACCTAGGGGTCTTCAAGTCAAGAGTAAATAGGTTACTTCTAGGCAAGCGTGCTTCACCGTCGACCACATCATCACTTAACATCAGGCGAGATAGTGGTCAAACGCGAACCTATAACAAATAAAAAAAAAAATAAAAAAAAAATATATTTGAGTCACGCACAAGGAATAGCAACGAAAACATTAAAATGAATAAAACTAAGTAAAGTAACTATACAATAAGGAACTTTTTTCGTCTTGTTTTCGAGCCAATAATTAAAATCTTGATAGGGTAAGATACCCAGTTATTGGCACTTTAATGAGTGCCACCCCTAAGCTGGCTTCGTAATCAAATGCATAGAAAATCATACTGAAATACAAAAATTATAATGACATCGAAGGAAATATTCTAATCTTTATTTTAAGAGTTGTTTCATGCAATGAAATAGTAATTATACACATATTCGTATTTTCACAAAATTATGAAAAAAGCTATTTAAAATCCTATTATTGGCATAGAAATTCCAACATAGCATATTCTATGGTTTTCTTATTGTTTCCCTTTAAAACCAATAACAGGGTGCCAGCGATAGGGTGGTTTACCCTTTCTATATATTGTTT